>QUZF01000149.1:680-22328 GCA_003693555.1 Coccinonectria pachysandricola
GGGGGGGGGGGGGGGGGCTTTCAGTGCCCCATGTTCGACGCTTCGGGGCAAAGGCCTTCAAGCTAGTTAGCCGTCGAGTTCGCGGCCAATCACATATCTCGGCTTGATACCAAAACCGTACGTACGCTGAGGATGCCGCCGTCGGATCACGCATCAGCTAGCAAAGTCGCAGGATAATCTGATTACGTTTCCAGAAGAGCCGACGTCGACGACCTCGGATCCTGTCCGTACATGCTGGAAACTCCAGAAACGTCCCCATCTCCAACCCCACACCCCACAGCATAAACCCCCGGGAGGATCTCATACACTAACGTTACGCCCCCCCTCCCCCGAGGCGCCGGGAGCCCTATGACCGGTGACGAGCCATCCATTGCCGAGGTTCATTTCCTTCTCTACCTACCGTACGTACATTGGCACTCGCTCAGGCACGAGGTCTCCTTACTCCTAAATCTGGCCAGGGCTAGTCTAGAGTAGAGAGTCATTAATGTTTACCAGGAAAGGCACGTGGCTAACAACCGAGCGAAGGCTTTGGCGGATAACGGTCTGGAATCTCCCTTGGCCGGCTTTCCGCGCCATCGTCGGACCTTCGAGCACTACCGCCGAGGTATTCCTTTTCGTTTCCACCGGTTCGCTTGCTCGCACCACCGTCCTCTTGCATCGGAGCACTTCGGCCTTCCAACAACTCTCCAAGGACCCCCCCCAAAGTCTCGAGTCCGACCATGCCAAAACTCATCTATAAACGGTTGGTTGCCTGAACGCTATGCAAGGTGATGCTTGGATATATCCACCTACCGATAAAACCTTCTCTCAACTTCTCCCCTGCTCAGTCCATGATATAGTCTGGACTTCACGACAGCCATCTGATGCCTTCTTAGTGAGGTTGTGTGAATTCGTTTCTTATCAGCTATCAAGTTTTTATCCTTCTGGTTCCCTATCTTGATCGAAAACGCGCCGGTAAATGCTCCCATAACTCAAGCTCCCATGGCCAATCCTCTGACCCAACCAAATAACGGCCTTAGTCTAAGGATAAATAACTCCGTTCATCGCGAAAACTCAATTGCACGCCGACAACATGAGGGTGCCGAAGCCAGACACGAATAGAAAGGAAACCCCAGGAAAATTACCCTATTTTGATACCCCAATACGCCGCCGAGTGATGATATATAGAACCAAATGCTTGCTGATCAAAGAAGAAGAAGAGATAAAAGAAAAAGAAAGGGGCGATGTCCTTTTGGGTAAAGAATAGGCTGCGCCACCTTCTCGCGCATTCAGGAGGGTGTCCCTCGCTCCTCGACTCGCTCACCCTCGAAGCTGTATAGACGAACCTCGCCGTCCTCGCTGCCACTGGCCATGCGGCTGTCGCTGAGGCCAACACAAGTGACTGGACCAGCGTGTCCGGTAAACGATCGCTCGCACTTGCCCGAACGCGGTTCCCAGATCTTGGTCATTGAGTCGTTGGCGCCGGTAACAACTCGGAGGGTGTCTCCTACGAGTCCCCAGATTCCCTCAACGTGGCCAAACATGCTGCGAATACACTTGCCTGTAGCCGTGTCCCAGAGACGAACGGTGTTATCAAGACCTCCGGTCAGCATGTAGCGTGGTGGCAGCGGTCGGGATGAGTCCGCTGTGAAGCCAGGTCCGTAAGAAGCCCGTTCATCAACAATCAGCTCAGGCGCAACGGGCGAATTGCTACGTCCACTAGATACCGATAAAGCGTCTGCATTATCCGTAGACGGAATCTCATCGGGCTCAAAGTCCGGAGGCATCAAAAGCACCTGCTGTACCTGGCCAACGTGACCGAGGTATGTCTTGATACACTTTTTGGAATCCAAATCCCAAAGCTTGATGGAGAGATCGTCGGATGCGGAAAAGACAACGCGAGCAGGCGAATCGATGCGCGCATGGTTGACCCAATCAGTGTGGCCGCGTAAGCAGAACGTCTGCTTGGTGTCAAAGTTGAAGATCTTGATATCCTTGTCGATAGATCCAGACGCCAGCATGCAGCCATCAAAGTGGACTGACAACACGCCCTCGGTATGGCACTGTAGAGTGCTCAGGCACTCTCCGGTTTGCCAGTTCCAGATCTTAATTGTCTTGTCGAAGCTGCCGCTAATCAGCTTGGTGTCATCGAACTGCAACGTTCGCACAGCAGAAGTGTGGCCACGCAGCGTCCGCTTCACCTCGCCCGTCTCGATGTTCCAGATCTTGATGGTAGTGTCGTAAGATCCAGTAGCCAAGACGTTGCCATCGAACTGCAGGCAAGTAACACCATTATCATGGCCTTTAAATGTCTTGATGGAGCACCGGCCCGTCTTCCAGTTGTATCCCACCTTGAAACGATCGCGGTAAACGTCCTTCCATGGTCGAAACTTGCGCTCCTGCTCCAGCTGTTGTCTTGGCTTCGATGTGCTGTCGACCCGGGCTCGCTTCGAAGGTCGGTCGCCGTCTTCCGAATGCTCGTCGTCTGTTTGGACCGATAGTGACCGCTTCTGTGTTGTGGGTGCTTCATCATCGTCAACTTCGACGGGCGGTTGTCGGTGTACCTGTTGATGTTTGCTCCACGCCATCAACTTCCTCTTCTCTAGGAGCGGTAGACCCCAGCCACATTTGGTACACTTGCGGTCAATGTGCTGCTCGCACATGCGATGCCACACGACATCGTCATCGGCGAGGCTTCGCCATCGCCGGCTAACCTGAGCGGCCTTGCAAAGGGAAACAGTGTCCAAAGAGCAGAGGATATTGTAAGAGAGCTCGGTCGGGAGAGCGGCGAGGAAGTCAATCTTGAGTTGTTCCTGGACTTCTCGCGATACAGTGGAGAGCTGTGGAAAGCAACATTGTGTAATGATGCCTTGAAGCATCAGATCGCGGTGCTTGGAGGGAGCAGCGGAGAATAGCGACCAGACGTGTGTGATGGCTTCTTGATCGGCGGTCGACAGACTGTTGAGTTCCTGTGGGACGGCCATGAGCAATGTGTCTGAATGATGGAAGAATGAAAAGGCAGTGCATAAGAGAAATATCCATGATGGAGGAGTCAACTTACGCTTTGGATGAAGCCCATCTTAGACTCGTCGGCAGCACGACGACACTTGGAATCGGGACGGTGACGGTAACAGAACTTGCTGTTAGGGTCTCTTTTGCGAGTGGTGGGAGAAGAGTTGGGAGAGGCGTCGATCTGATAGTTGTTCTTGCCGATGGGGGCATATGTGCCAGGAATATGCTCCTTAAGAAATGGGCTGACAGTTTTGCCGATCAGGTCGGAAGGCATCTTAACAAGACGTGGATTTATTTCTTCGTCGGTACGCGTCCTATCGCAGTTGTCCTTCGAGAATGGTTGTTTATTGTGCTTGTAAAAGTCGCTGTCAAAGTTGGCGTCGGCAACCATGTCAGGTGTGGCGGGATTGATGGTGCCGTCGGCCGTGGAGCGGATGGTAGAGATAGTCGTGGACGGTGGTGAAGCAGAGACAAGAGGTTGTTTGTTATTTCTGTCGAGTAATTCTGGTTTGGAAGTAGGTGTACGATCAGAGTTGGAGTCGGAGATGGCAAAGGAAGAAGTAGGTCCAGTAGAGGGCCGAGGGCCGTTGACGAACGAAGGTTGTTCCATGGCGCAGCTTTCAAAGTTTTAAAGAATGCCAAGTTGCGCGATGGAATGGCGAGATATCGCAAGGCAGGCCTCCTTACAGAGAGGGTCGTTGCTGGTCAAAGTCTGGGGAAGGCCCGGTATGGTGACTCGATTGATCTGAGGCAAAGATACTGGGCGATGGCGTGCTGTCAAGCAAGTACAGTACGCGCACGAACTGCTCCACCTGTGATTTGCGTCTGAGACCCTAGTTGGTTGGGGTCCTTGCGAGGCGTGTGTGTGCGACAACTCTTGGTCGGTCTGGGGCGGGCGGCCTGGGCTGTGTGGCTCGGCGCTATTTCAAGCCTAGGGAGCACGCAAGTACGTAAGTTATGCTGCGAAGCGTGCTGATGTGATGAGTGCAGCGATGGGGCAGTGCGAAGAAGTCGTCAAATGTTCGATACTCGTCTGGTTCCTTGGTGTGGAGAAAAGAAGCTGGAGGCTTCCTGACGTTGCTGCATGAGTTAAGTGCAGATTCAGACTGGCAAATGATGGATCATGGTGGTAGTTCGGGTCGTCGGGGCGGATCCTGGAACTAGACTACTTTGTCCTCTTCTGAGCAAGGCACATTGGCACTAATCCACACAGGTACCGTTGGTATCGCGGGGAAGGCATGCGAAATGCTTGTTCTTCTTGCCCCCCCTCTGCAGACTTTAATAAGTAATTACATCAGACACCACCTCTTTATCTTTACAGAGCGTTCTAAAATAGAGAGTATTCTCATTCCCTATTTTGCAATACGCAAGTTTGCAAGCTTATACCTCCACCGTGTGGCGGCAGTCGTGATACAAACCCACGGCTAAAGCCAATCATTACTTGAATAAGCCCAAAGCGACAGGTACAACCATACTAGACAAACGCTATCTGCTTAAACAACAGCAAGATCCTACTATCAAACAATCTCCGACATTTACTCCAGACTGGCGTGACTGACAACTACTATGTACTAGACCAGATAGTTCTGTCGTTCTTGCCTCCAAACTCACCCTTATTAGGTCCAAGCTAATCAGGCTGCTTCATCCAGGGACTTTTTCATCCACCATCAGGTGTCCAGAACGGGGGTGGTCCTACCTTGCTCCAGAATGTCGGTGTCAAAATTCAGTACCAGTATGGCGTTATCGCTAGCTCCAATCGGGGAAACAGGCGGAGCATTGCGGCTAAAGCGGGTCCCGAGACGGCAGTCGGTCACCGGCAAGCAGCTTGTGCGATTGGTCAACGCTTTTCAAGCAACAGTTTATTACTTTGATGTTTTGCCACTGATCACGATAAATGCCGATGTGCTGATGAAGCATTGTTTCCCTCTAGAAACAGATCTTTAGAGAAATCGGATGTTAATCGTGAATTGAAACCTGCTCTTAGTGGAACCTGCTAGACTGTCACCGCTTGTTCAAATTCTGCACAATTCATGCACCAGTCCTTGGGGTCCTGCATGTGTAGTGGGCCTGCCCACGGGCTCGTTAATCCCCTACAAGGCCTTCCTCACCGCGAGGCATCCCCTAAAGCCGACATGCAGATTCCCGGCTGTCACCTTTTAAAGTTCCGTTGTCGATCAATCCTCAGCCAGCCGTACGTAGCATTCATTCCGCCACTCACATTGACTTGACTGATCCTACCGGACTTCAAGATCTCCAGATTTGTCAATATACTCGTCTTGCGATTTTCGAACTGTAAAGTATTCAACTCATGGCCACGCCAAGGCGACTTTCCATCTACAACATACCCATGTACTGATTCGAGATTACAGAGATAACATCCCGTCATATTACTGTTGACCCCTGCCGGTTTATCAGTAGAACGACTATGAACTTTTGTTCTTGGGATTCGCTCTCACGTTCTGTTTTGGAAGCTGCCTGTGGCTTGGCCGTCGGTCATCGGTTTGCGTGGGCTGGCAATGGCTCAGTCGCCCTATCTCTTAACACCCGATCACATCATCAAACATGATCCGAGGAGAGAGGTGATCAACAGGCATCTCCCTAGGGCTCCTTCGCTCTCGAGCCTCATCAATGCCATTCCTGTCATCCCTGATGCCATTACCTGTTGAGGGGAACAATCGTCCGGCTTGCCATCCGATTCCTCCAGAATGTCCTCGATCCCAGCAATTTGAACTGCGCCGCACGGTCTCAATTTCGATTGCGAATCCTCAACCAGCATGGCCTAATGTGTGACTATGGTCACTTGACTCTTATGGATTCTGGTTATCTTTTTCAAAGCCAGCGCAGGTGTGCGCCTTGCGCCTTGCGCCATTACAGGTCCGCATGGCGGCATCGTAAGTGATCGTGATGCCTTTTGAGCTTGCCCTCGAACTCGCCGCGCATCGTATTCGTTGCGGGAAAAGAGTACAATCCACGCCGAGAGGTTTGTTCGTAATTTAGAGTTTGTGTAGATGGCCCTGAGAATATTTTGAGCTTTACAACTGCTGGGAAATCACGTTAAGCGTTCGATCAGGGTGCGTCATGTCTGGCCTAACTAGTAAACAGTCTATCTATCTTTTTTAGAAGCAGCAATGTAACAGCAAGCGGTGAGATGGCCGAGTTGGTTATGGCGTCAGGTTAAGGTTACCTTAACAATCTAAGATTCCTGATGGAGCAATCCTCCTGGGTTCGAGTCCCAGTCTCATCAAGTAAATTGTCTTTTTTTGGTTTTGCTCTCATCTATTTTTCTTTCTGCGTCACGGCGGGTCAGGATCACTTTATTAGCCTTATTGTGTGGCTTTGATGACGCGCAGGAGTTGATATGGGACTATCCTCTGGATTCTGAAAATAGTTCATGGTATCAGTAGTTGTTAACGACGATCGAACAAGACTGTCATTTTACTGATTCACTGTACGCAGATGCTTTCTTTCATTGCCAGTGGGACTAACCAAGAACGACAGCGCCATTGTTGCCTACCGACTCATTTCCGATGCTAACGCGAATAACCTGTGCCTAGGATCATATTGCTATCCGATATGTTCTGTGACCGATGATGTCGAGAGGTTGCCCTTACAACCACAGCAAGGACCCGCCAGTCCCCTAGCTTCAACCCAGCCCCCTCGATCGTATGCACTATAGAGTAAACTGACGTGTTTCGTTTTTCGTTTCTTTACCATGACCGGTAGACAATTAACTAAAACGGCCAGCAGCTAACAGCAGATTCGTCTTGGTGATGCAGGTGGCTGGACCACGATCTGAGTTGTAGCAACCACTACCCCCTTTATCCAGATCCACGTCCTTGATCATGAGTTTCAAGTGATCGGATATTTTACTTGCGACTTGCTTTATCATCCCGGTGTAGATCGAGCGTGTAGTCTAGTCAAATTCCGTAAGAAGGTTAAGTGATTCATGAGGTTCGCATACAATCAATGTCGTCATGGACTGCCTCGACGGTATGGATGACGAAAAGTATGACTACTTCGTTCAAGCCGAGAGTAGAATAAGTATAAGTTATGCGTTTCCAGATTGACAAATTGTGAGTTTGGACTATCAACAAAGCAACTTCCTGACTGTCATCGCCAAACGAGGTGCAATTTGTGATATACAACCCTTCACGCACCGCACAAAAATCGTACAAAGAAACCAATCATGTCTTCCAGCGAGTATCTCGAGAACTCACCTGGAGGTGACGCCGACTCCTATGTCAATACGGCTGAGAACCGAAAGAACGTTCCTGTCCAGTCGGACAACGCCAACGTTGAGGATCCCATTGACGCCGACACCGCCGACACGGATGAACAACTTGGTAAAAACGAGCCAAGCCAATATATATGATTGAAAGATGGAGCTAACATGATCAGCTCGTGATGACAGCGAAGCCATTGATAAGAGCAACATTCTCAATGAGCGAACGAGAGGCGCCGAACCTCGCCAGGGCACTTACACGGAGCCTGGTGATGATGAGGGGCTACCTTCGGACACTGGAAGAAGCTCGAACTGATTACTCTGGATAGACTTGATCTGGCGAATATCTAACATTGATACCCATCTACTAGATTTCATATAAGGCAATTTTATACTTGGTAGTTATTCAATTCTTAATCTTTTAAGCAATTCGACTCACCTTGGCCTTGAAACGAGACTTGTCATGCTGATAGAAGAATCCACTTGTCTCTATTACCAGTGTGGTGCGCTGCGCTATACATAACTTAACCCACGATCATCACAATTCATATAGTATCCTTGAAGGAACAGAAAGAAACCCCCCCGAACAAACCACGTATTGTTGCAAGTAACCATGTTGAGTTTGTCGGAAGACGAAAAATGTCAAACCTCACACCTCTGTAGGGTAGCTAAAATGAGAAATCCTGGTCCAAATTCCTAACCACCCTGCCAAGGCTTTGAAGAAGGATCCACTAAAACTTTACAATGCAAATTCTCTGCCAGTCAGTTCACTAATAACAGTAGGACTCTGGCCCCTTCAGCTCCGCCTTTAACAACCTCTCTTCCCACTTATCCTGTCGCAAACAAATGCAAACATGGCGGCAGACAACGAAGCTCCTGTCGCGAACAGCGCGGGTAATCACAAGCCCAGCGAGGCCAACAATAGCGGCTCTGCTGCTCCCCAGAATGAGGCTGGCAACGATGGCTTCCGTCGTAACCCCCGACACGACCACCGAACTCCCGGTAAAGGACGTTCTGAGAAGGGTCGAGGAGAATACAAGTACGTGTGCCCCTTGCGCTCGCTCAATTAGTAATTACACGTTGCCAATAGCGCTAACCAGCTCTCAGTCGCCAAAAGGGCGATAAGCGCAAGAAGAACGACGAATACCACGAGTTCAAGCGCCGAAAACTGAACGCGAAGGGCGATGCAGCTCAGACCGATAACAACCCATTCTCCAAGGAGGAGATTGCCTCCGAGGAGCGACGACCTAAGCGCAAGGTTGCCGTCATGGTAGGCTACGCAGGTACGGGCTACAAGGGCATGCAGGTCAATGGCAACGAGAAGACGATTGAGGCGGATCTATTCAAGGCTTTTGTCGAAGCCGGCGCCATCTCCAAAGCCAACGCAGACGATCCTAAGAAGTCTAGTCTCGTGCGCTGCGCGCGAACGGATAAGGGTGTGCACGCGGCCGGCAATGTCATCAGCCTGAAGCTCATCGTCGAGGACGAGGACATCATCGACAAGATCAACGCTGCGTTACCGCAGCAGATTCGAGTATGGGATATTCAAAGGACAAACAACAGCTTCAGCTGCTACCAGACGTGCGACTCTCGATGGTACGAGTACCTGATGCCAAGCTACTGTCTCCTGCCTCCTCATCCCGACACGTTCCTGGGTAAGAAGCTAGTGGAGTTTGCAAAGGAGCACGGTGAGGAAGACGACCTCGCCGCGAGTATGGCCGATGTCAAGGATTTTTGGGCCGATGTGGAGGAGAAGGAGATTAAGCCTATCCTGGCAAGACTGGACGCCGAGACGAGAGCCGCAGTCTTGGAGCGGTTGCATGTGATGGAAGAGGAGGCAGATAAGACCGAGGAAGCTCCAGAAGCTGCAAAGACCGAGGAGACTGCTGGCAAGACTTCGGACGAGACGACAGAGACCAAGGCCGCAGATGCAGCTGCCGAGCCCGAAGCGCAGCAAGCAGGCGTCGTCCTTGAGAGTCACCAGCCCAAGGGTCGAGAACTCGGCCCCGTCGACTTCGCCCTGCGCGACGTCAAGGCCGCCTACGTTTCTGCCAAGCGCAGCTACCGCGTTACTCCAGGTCGTCTCCAGCGTCTCCAGGACGTCCTCGACAAGTACAGAGGCACTCGCAACTACCACAACTACACGGTCCAGAAGTCCTTTTCCGACCCCTCCGCCAAGCGTCACATCAAGTCCTTCATCGCGAACCCAACGCCCATCATCATCGGCGACACGGAGTGGTTATCACTGAAGGTTCACGGTCAGAGCTTCATGATGCACCAGATCCGCAAGATGGTCGGACTGGCGAGTCTGGTAGTACGATGCGGAACGCCACTGGATCGCGTCGATGAAAGCTACCAGAAGCAGAAGATGGCGATTCCCAAGGCGCCAGGACTAGGACTTCTGCTCGAGCGGCCGGTGTTTGAGAATTACAATCGTAGGGCTACGGAGTCTCTTGGAAAGGAGACCATTGACTTTTCCAAGTATGAGGATAAGA
The DNA here is from genome assembly GCA_003693555.1 of Coccinonectria pachysandricola. Lineage (NCBI taxonomy): Eukaryota > Fungi > Ascomycota > Sordariomycetes > Hypocreales > Nectriaceae > Coccinonectria > Coccinonectria pachysandricola. Next base: position 10,389 of record QUZF01000149.1, read on the forward strand.
TTCAGGCGTTCAAGGATAAGGAGATTTACACGCGCATCTTTAGCGTTGAGGAGAGAGAGAACTCGTAAGTTTTTCTTCTTTTTTTTCTTTTAGTTTTTTTTCAATCTTTTCTTTCTCTTCCTTCAACGACGAAGAGAGTTATGATACTAACCACGAACGAATAGGTTCCACATGTTCTTTAACCAAATCGATCAGTTCAAAACGAACCACTTTCTGTGGTTGACGGCAGGTGGTATGAAGGCAGCTGAGATCGCCAAGGACAACTCGGGCGCCAAGGTACAGCAGGATGTAGACAAGGAGCTCGGTGACGAAGATGAGGACCCGGAGGGCGGCGAGGGTTAGTTACGACGCATTTATTCTCGAGCTTTAGAAAGGTAAGCAAAGAAGCATCATAGATGAGATAGGCAACAGGATAAGGACGCCATCCGAACAGCCTTGGCTTTAGTCAATTGTGTGATGGTGATGATAAAAACGGACGTGTTGATGAACGTAGCTTTGATGTAAGAAGACTTATCAGACCGTGACATGAACCGTATAGCAACCCGTGATGCTACCCTTTTGCAAACCAACCATCATCCTAAACACCTAAGAAATCAATATCCCAAGCCAAAGATCGCCCTTATAATCCCAAACCCTCAGCATCACGCCGTTCCCAACCTCCCACCCTCTCCCCCTTCCCCAAGCGGCTCCCACGTCCCCCCACACCGCTCAGCAAGCTCCCTCATCCCCTTCGCCTCCAGCCCACTCACCAAACCCGCCACATCCACCACATCCCTCTCGACCCTGTCCTCCGTAGCGGCGCGGTTGGGATCCCCCCGACCGAGCGGCCCAAAGACCCAGAGCTCCTTGACCTTGCGGGAGAGCGCGAGGAGTTCCTTGATGGACGTGTAGAGGCCGTCGAACTCCATCTTCATGGATATGCCGGTCACGGCGATGGCTTCCGGGTTGGCGTTGTTGCGCTCGCCCTCGGCTTGGATGGTGGCCAGCATCATGAGGGTGCGGTAGCGGGTGAGGACGTCGGCTACGAGGCGGTTGTGTGTGTCTGATCGTGTTAGAGTTACGTCTGACTTGCGGTGGAGCTGTAGTGTGGGCGGCACTGCTCATAAGGGTGTAGATGAGCGCTGATATAGCAGGCTTTGTTTTGAGACGTAGGGTGAAGGTGGAAACATACCCATCAAGTTAGCCGACGACGGTTGTGGACGCTCCATGCTGGGCGATGTATCCGAGAGGATGCGTAGTATGCGAGACCGTCTGAATTGGGTATGGAGAGCGGCTAAGGTCGGTGAGTGAACAGTCTGAGTAGAGTGGACTTGCTTTGGTGTTGAGGTGGAGTGAGGTTCGGATATGGATGTGGGGTTGATCGTAAACAGTGACAGACACCATCTTATGAGAGTAGAAGCTTACTACTCTATCCTAGACTAGAGTAACTTAGTAGATAAGTTAGAAGAGTACTTGGCAATCAACTTGCGCCTGGCCGTCTTTACCTGACTGGTAAAAATACCGGGTTATTTATTTCTTCTCTTATCGTCAGGCTGATTCATTGAAAGAGACCGACAGAGTATTCTACTGAGTGATGCGCAATTCATTCATGTACATGAGCTATTGCCACGGATCCTCTGATCCTCCTCTAGTATCCAGACTTCCCGATAATAATACATGCATCTCCAAGCGACTAGGAACGTAACGGAAAAGATACCATGCCCAAACCCAACGCCTCCTCCATTCGTAAGAATACCAACTCAAGTCAATACCCCGGCATGTCGGAAACACCGCACTAGACCAAAACCCTTCCTCCAAGCAAAACCATCGGCATCCGTAGACATTTATCATGAAGCTCTCATACGCATCTGCATAAACCAACACCTCAACCTGATCGTGACTCTTGTTCGCTCAAGGCAGGCCCTTCCAGCCACGATCCTCGTTCTGCCAGCCAAGGTGAGGCCACTTCTTGGGCAAAGTCGAGAATGGCGGCAGCACGTACTGGCCATCACACTTGTCGTTTTCGCACTTCAAGTTGCAAATACCATAATTTTGACAGTAGCAGTCGCCGGCGTTAGGACAATGGACAGCCTCCTTGCCAAAGATGACTAGAACAATCACCACGTTAGCTTCCCTGCAAATGCCGCATCATCTTCTAGGGAGGGAGTCATCACTTACTATGCCATGCATACTCCAGCACGCGCCCACTCAGATCATCGCCCAGAGGCGAAACGGTCAACCACTCCCGGAACCGCACATACTCGGCCCTCGGTCTCCGTCGGATCGCCTCGCGCCGCACCGCGAACTGCGAGCAGCAAGGAACCCCGATCGTCTCGGGAACGGGCAGGCTAGGAAACAGCTCTTCAAAAGCAGCCTTGTAGACGTGGCGCGCGTGCACCGGCTCGCCCTCCTTCGACGGTGTATCGTCCTGGATGGGCTTGATCTCTGCAGGACAGCCGAGGATCCAGACGCAGCGCAAGTTGGTGTAGCCCTGCTTCTTGAGGTTGTCGAGGCGGAAGTTTTGGAGGAGAGGTAGGGCGTCGTAGTCGGGGTTGTCGTTGTGCCATTGGAAGCGCTCGGCGTGGTGGAAGATGACGTTGCCCGGGAGGGAGTCGTAACGGTCGATGATGTATCTGCGCAACAGCGTATTAGCAAAGGAGGTCGTCGTGTACGGCCTTGCAAGGGAGCGGGTTAAGGACATACGACAGGTAGACCATGGCCTCGCGCCCCTTGTTCAACGGCACCGTCAAGTCGGCCTTGTGGTCATCGACCACGTAGATATTCTTCTTCCACTCTGGTAGGTAGTCGTGCAACCACGTAACGTTCTCCTTCTTCATGCTAGCGACAACGAGCTCGACATCGTCATCGCCAAGGTGCTCCGTCGATAGGCCGTTGCTGTAGTTGAGGTCGTGGCGCATGGGCTTTGAAGGCAAGATGCTACCTCGGAAGAGGAAAACGATCACGACGAATAAGACGCAGCCTCCGATGAGGTTGCCACGATTCACCCTCTGACGGGGACTCCATTGCGCAGGCATCGCGGCTGCTTGTAGGAGGGGGATGCGCTGGTTGTCGAAATTGCAGACGATTGTTAGAGCGAGTCCTTTCGCCTGTCGGGGGGATGTGCCGCTCCTCGTCGTCGTCGTCGTCGTCGTTGTTCGTCGCCGGATGATTCTGAAAGACTGGCTGCTGGGACTGAACGAGGCCGCGAATATGACGCTAGATTATACCGGCCAAAATCAGGGTGAATCTGGAATGGAAATCGGTAAACGAGGTAGTCCTCGTATTACAGCCGATGGACGAATTTACTTGGGCGCCACCCTGACCACTTGCGGATTCCTCACTTGTTCACGTTGCCTAGGAAGGGAATTCTTTCTGTCGGCGTTGCGCCAGCGTTTAGAGGGTCCAAGCCCCTGGAGTCGGCCCCTGAGCCGGTGGATGGCCTAGCACACGGCGCCTGAGGTTCTACTGCAGGTCCCTGGCATGTCGTGTTTCCATTGGTGGTCCCTCCCGCGTCGCGTCAGCTGTGTTTCAGTCTTCCATGCGTCGATGCGAAACTCGATGAATTCCAGTGTTCGAGGCCCATATTGGTACGAAAGTGGTCCCAGAACATGATGTTCTCTACCAGAAAAGATCCCTCTCTCTTGTTACGAAGCCTCAAGTGTGGATATTCGCGACGACAGCTCCTCAACGTTCGCTTCGCTCGTCGGAGTTGATTACATCACATAAGCTCATCTAGCGAATGACTTGCAACCGTCCTCTTGGCGTCTATCAATCCTTATCGCGAGCCTAACGCGTGGAGCAACATGACCCCAGTTGATATCGAATACCTTAAGCGGCTAACCAGGTTCCCACCATTCCTTCGGCCTGGGGGCAATGGCGAACTCGAATAGGCAGGCCATCTTACCGCCCAGAACGATGCACAGAAGAGACCGAGGATGGACTCACCTGCCGCGATTCGACGGAGAAGACGTAGGCGTGTTGCCGACGTGAATCGGAAGAGGGCACCTAGAGCGTATGTTGACAGCGAGCGTGTATCGATCATGCTGGTTCTTGTGGGGGTCGAGTAACTGATGTCATTCATAGATGTGATCGTTGCAAGGCGCGCAAGAGCAAGTGCGTAGAGTCGACTCCTGGCATCTGCCAGAGATGTTCCGAGAGCAGCTTGACCTGTAGATTTGAACGGTATGAGCAACACATCCGGCGGCGAGGAAGATCCGTTGGTTCATGCGTGTCCTGATCGTGCTGCAGAGAGAAGTCGCCGTCGGAGCAACCTGTTCAACCATCACCATTGCGAAGCAGCAGTCAAGTTGCGGGAGATCAGACTGTGAAAAGTCCTAACGACAGCATATCGATCGATGGCCGTATGATCTGACAGACTCTGCCTACCCTCTTCCTCATAAGTACTGAAACTCGGACTTCCTCACAGATCAGATAGAGAGGGTCTTCTGGCCCAAGTTCCTATTTCGACTTCGGGAGGCTTTCTCACTGGATCCTCACTCCGCACTCCAGGAGCAGGGTATTGTAGCCATGCAAGCTGTAAGTCATCGCATCGCCCAGTTACAGCATATGCAGACTAATCGTCTCGCAGACAATCACGCCTCCAGCAGTCCTCCTACCCGCCGAACTCTCCCGTCTGCGAAGCGTAATCCAAGCTTTCCCGCCCCATCCAGTAGCCAACTTCCTCCTCTCAGTATGCATTAAGCATACAAGTGATGCCTTCTTCTGGTGGGATCAGGCTCAGTTTCTATCGGAGATTGACCAGTTCTACAACGATCCGTCTTCTCCCCTGAGATTGGACGCCAGCTTCGTCTGCCTTGCCATGGCCGCGCTCGCTCTCGGCAGCCAGTGGACGCCGCTCGAGAGGCCGGAGGGCGTGAACCCGGGACCGCATCCCGAGGATGGCGATCCTGGGCGTGTCTTCTACAACCATGCAAAGACTTTGTTGGCTGATGTTATTGATCGACCATGCCTCAGATCGGTTCAAGCGCCGTTTGTTTTGAGCGTCTATCTCATGCCAGCCAGTGCTATTGGATCGTCTTACATCTACATGGGGCTCGCCTTACGCAAAGCTCTCGCGATGGATCTCCATCAGCAAAATGACGACCCGACTATGGATGATCGCGAGAAGGAAGTTCGTCGGCGAATCTGGTGGACCATCTACTCCTTGGAACGGTCAGTACCTCAGTCGTTGAACCGAACCTGTCGCGAGACTTACAATCTCCCAGTTGCACTACGGTCAAGTTAAATCGTCCACGATCAATAAGCGCCGATATTATAACCGTGTCACTGCCGAGCCCAATGCCTTCTCTAGACAATGACCAGCGGCTTGATAACGTCCAACTGCAGATAGCATATGCTCGTCTAGTCAGTATTCTTGACCGAGTTGTCGATGTTGGGTGAGTAGGAAAGCTGAAATTGGGAACTTCTTGACTGACTTCTTGTAGCGAAGGGGTTGTAGACGTCACGAAACCCACAAACTCAACCGACATCGAGGCAGAACTAAGAAATTGGAAGAAGTCACTTCCAAGAGCCTTTAGGCTTGAGACACTCCCGCCCAACGATCTAAGGTGGCGCGCAGTCTTCCACCTCTACTTGAATTATTACCACGCCTGGATTGCAATGGGGAAAGTCTTCCTCGTAGCCGTCATCCGAGCTCACCTTCGCAATCACCTTGGCGGCGAGCAGGATCCCCCACACATCGACCCATCCGTCGATCAACTATCCAACGATTGTACCAAAGCAGCCCGGAAGATGCTGCAACTCTTTGAAAAGCTCATTCGCACCGGTCTGACGACGCGTTTTTCTTTTACGGATTTCCAAGGCTGCAGCATTGCCATCATCGTATCGTTGGTATCAGGTATTCGGGAGCGAGACCCAGCTTATGAGTCCAGGCTTGTCCTTGGAATGAATTGCCTTCGGAACATGGCTGCGGGGAACGTGGCTGCGAAACTGGGTGTCCGCTTCGTCGAGGCTTTCCAAGCAATCGCAAACGAGGCATTTGATAAGCTGAGGCAGAGGGCGTCGTTCAACGAACGAAGTACAGGTGCGGAAACATCTGCTTCGGCGGCTGACTACAATCAGTGGACAGCTTGGCTTGCCAGCCAAGACGCTGCGCAAAGTCTCGGCCCCGTCGAGATTCAAGAGGGACCGTCCGGCGTGGAGACCATGATCCCCCTCTCGGAGAACAACGGGTGGAATCTCGACCGGAGCGTGAATGGGCTTGCAAGTCGGGAGACGACGGGCAGAGATGTGACGCCGACAATTCCTTTCGTGTCAGACATGGTACACGAGGCTCTAGTGCCGCGGCAACATACTACGATGGATACGGATCTGCTACCGACTTCGTATACTGATGACCAGAGCTTCCTGATGGGCTTGACGGGGCTCGATGTGTTGGACTTTTCTGGATTTACGACACCTCTAGAGTAAAGATCACGGCAGAGTTTTACTCTTCGCTGGAAACCATGATACTGGCATTATCATCTGGTCAAATGCTTCGTTGCTGAACTTTACGCAATAATTTGAGAATGGCCTCAATCACCTCAATCGAACAGGGATATCCCCGTCTTTTGGAAGGCCATCCCAGAGACTCTTATAAACACGTCCCTCTTTCATCACGCCAAGAACATACTCATCCGGCTGGTCAAAGATAGTCACATCCTCCAACGGATTCTTCTCCAAGAGCAGCACATCCGCCATGAAGCCTTCCTTAAGCTGACCGATAGACTCCTCCCACTGCTTTCCCATCATCTTAGCCGGATTCACCGTCGCGCTACGGAGAACCTGCAGGGGAGAGAGGACCCGCGATCGCAGAGCAAACTCGTACGTCTGGGCCGTACCCAGAGGTCCTAGGAGATCTGAGCCGTAGCACATATCGACGCCAGCTTCGGCGGCAATCTTGAGGGCGTTGAGGCCAGCTTGGAGCACTATCTTGTTCTTTGCCTGACTGTCGGGCGTGAGATATCCCTTCCACTTCTCCGATGCCATCTGGTAATACGTGACCAGCGTGGGTGTCAGATAGACACCCTTCTCGGCCATCAGCTTGGCAGTAGGCAGGTCGACAAAGTTACCGTGCTCAATTCCCCGGACCCCATTGTCGATGCAATGCCGAATAGCCTTGACAGTGTACGCGTGAGCAGTCACAAACGTACCCGCGTTGTCGGCGCACTCGACTATCGCCTTGATCTCCGCCTGCGTGAACTGAAGATGCTCAAGCTTATCCGTAGGCGAAGCAACACCGCCCGAGCCCATGATCTTGATGAAATCAGCTCCGCATCGAATCTCATTGCGGGCCGCTCTTATGCACTCGGGGACTCCATTGCACACTGCGCCTATAGCCTCGCCATGACCACCGCAGCACTCCGCCTCGACGCGATCATGCGGCCCGCGCAGATCGCCGTGCCCACCCGTCTGCGAAAGCGCATGGCCAGAGATGAAGATGCGAGGACCGGGGAAGACGCCATCTGCAACGGCCTCCTTGAGAGCGAGCTGGGCGCCGCCGCAGTCGCGTACGCTGGTGAATCCGCGGTGAAGCATCTGCGATGCTACGTAGGGTTGGCGCAGCACGGAGACATCGTTTGGGTTGCCGAACGCGCTGGCGAGATCGTCGAAGCCGGGGACGGCGCAGAAGTGGATGTGGGCGTCGAAGAGGCCCGGGCAGAGATAGCGACCCTTGCAGTCGACGATGGTGTATCCTGAGGGTGGAGGGTCTGGCTTCGAAGATGATATGGATTCGATCTTGCCGTTGCTTGTTGAGAGGGAGGAGTCGGGGATGATTTGGCCCGACGAGACGTCGACTATGTTGGCATTGATGAAGAGATAGTTTTGGGGCGGTGGACGTAGCCACGGCTTGATATGTGAGCCCGGAACAGGATCGACTTGCGTCATCTTAACGTATTTGTTATAAAAGGAACACGCTTTGATACAGCTACTCAATGTCAAGAAAAGGGTGCAGAGATCCAAGAGTCGTGTGTGCGTTACGAATCAACCGCCGAGACACGATGGTCATATGTAGACTAGCAGGCAAAGACGGGGGGAACTGAACAACGCACGCACGCACTCAAGGACACCGTAACCTTATTAAACCACATCGAGCAGAGACATCTTCTTCGCAGCGGCCTGAGTTGATGTAATCAATCACATTTCGGAGCTCGTTATCCCGATCGCATTACGCAACAGTCCTTATCGCACTTACACACGCAACACCAGTCGGGATCCTGACCCTGGTGGAGAAAAGAGAAGGCCATGTTGCCGACGGCTAGATGGCCCCAAGACCATCGGCTCGTTGTCTGTACCCGCCCGCCCGTGGAGCCTTTTATCTATTCCCCGCCCAGAAGCCCTTTTATCTATTCCGGGGCGAGATAGCGAAACGTCCCACGGGCGTGGAACGGCGCTGATAGTCTAATCTGGGGTAAATACGGGGATCCAGGTCTTCCTCCTCTCGGATCCGCATGGTGATAAAGTTGAAGAGTCCTGGCTGTGCTGCCAAGCTGCGATTGTCGGCGCTGTGTGGTTGGGTTTGCCATCTGGTATATGATTATATATAACCTCAACTGGTCTGTTTCGTCGACTTGTCCTACGTGCTTTGGTTGGGAAAAGGTGGAGATGATCATTTTCTCTTCACAGGCTTGAAGTTATACAGATCAACCCCTGCAGAATTTGGACAATGTCCTCTGACCAGATGGAGCGAACTGATGTCAAGCGACCCGCCTCCGTGGAATTGGAAGATGAGAAGAGGGGCGAAATGGTCGACTTGCAAGACCAGTACACGCCCGAAGAGGAGAAGAGGGTGCTTAGAAAGATTGACATGACCATCTTGCCATTTGTGAGTCGATTACTCTCTGGTCTATAGTCTAGTCTACTCTAGACAGACATCTTCGACACCAACTCGGCAGTCAGCAGCTAACTGGACGACTCCAGATGTGCTTCGTCTTCTTCCTGCAATACCTAGACAAGCAATCTCTCAGCTATGCCGGTGTCTTTGGTCTCATCGAAGACCTCGACCTGACCAGCTCGCAATACTCATGGTGTAGCTCCATCTTCTACGTCGGCCAGCTGGTGTCGGAATACCCCTTCATCTACCTGATGAGTCGACTACACCTCACCAAATTCGTCGGCGCAACTGTGTAAGTCTCGCTCGACTCCCCCCGGCAACGCAGTGATACTCACCGCCACGAAGAGGGGAAAGAAATCGACTGACAGAGTACCAGCGTCGCGTGGGGCATCATCTGCATGTGCCTCGCCGCTCCCCAAAACTTTGCCGGCTTCGCAACCGTCCGCTTCCTCCTCGGCTTCAGCGAAGGCGCCGTCAGCCCCGCCTTTGTGACGATAACAAGCATATGGTGGCGCGCCGAGGAACACACCCTCCGCACCGGTCTCTGGGTAACCATGAACGGCATCGCCCAAGTCGTCGGCTGCCTCATCATGTACGGCATCGGCAAGAATACCGCCCTCGGCCTAGACCCGTGGCGAACGCTCTTCCTCGTCTGCGGCGCGCTCACGGTCGCCGCCGGCGTGGCATTCTACGTCTTCATGCCCAACGGACCCAACGACGCCTGGTTCTTGACGCCCCGCGAGAAGGAGGTGCTGTCGATGCGTATGGCCAAGGAGAGGGAGGGCGGTGATAAGACGAGCTTCTCGATGGCGCAGTTGAGGGAGACGGCGACGGACCCGAAGGCTTGGTGTGTGTTCTGGTTCGGTGTGCTCGTGACGATGCAGAGTCCGGTTCTCACGTTTGCGTCGCTGGTCATCAAGAGCATCGGTTACTCCAAGCTCGATACGATGTTGTACACTGCGCCGTCTGGTGCGGTTCAGGTGTTCTTTCTCTGGATCGCTGTGGGACTCTGTACCTTGTTTCCCAAGCAGCGATCGATCATCGTCGTGGTCATGATCATCCCGCCCCTTGTCGGTACCGTGCTACTGTATAAGCTACAGGTATCGGATGGGTGGGGACTCATTGTCGCTTCCTGGCTGGTAAGTCACCTATGGCGATTGCTCGGCGATGTCATCCCAGTCTTGATCCTTCTTACTGACCGTCTCGTAGGCCTCCTGCATCACCAGTTGCATGACGCTCCTCCTGTCGATGATCGCCTCCAACGTCAAGGGCAACACGAAACGAGCTGTAGTCAACACTGCCTTCTTCATCGGCTACTGCGCGGGCTGCATCGCGGGGCCACAGCTCTGGACAAAGAGCCCGCGGTACAGAGAGGGCGTCATCACAGCCTTGGTAACGTGGGTGTTGCTCGCCGTGACGGTCATGGTATACCGATATCTCTGCGTGCAATCGAACAAGAAGCGCGACTTGGCGGTAGAACTTGACGGTGTTGATCAGGTCAACGAGGTGGTTCTCGACAAGGACGGACAGCCAAAGGCAGACTTGACAGATAAGGAGGATAAGGCGTTTCGTTATAGCTACTAGGTGTGCAACCATGCACGATGTTGGATATGAGTAATAGAGCAATGATGATATAAGCAGATCATGAATGCACTATCAATTGGGGGGGGGGAGGGGGTTGTTACTGGCTACCCTAAAGTTGAAGTTCAACAATAGTCTTGTACGTAGTATGGGTACGAACATGACTCGAAGTAAGCAAGCATTAGCCTGGCAACTCGGTAGAGTCATGAACAAGGTCCGCTCATCGACTGATACACTCTGGAGACAACCGATGCTACTCTGTACGGCAAGGAGACAGGTTCACGATCATACCAGTACAGTATGTATACGTTATACTCTGTGGCAAAAGCATCAGCATCCGTCCATAAGCCAGACCAGCTATACCCTGACCCTGGAGCGGCGGAAACCAGGCAGTCGGAGGAGGGAGAAGATCTCCTCTGCTCAACGATGGAGGCATCTGGTACCTGTCAGTCCAAGATGTTCCTTCTCCAAGTAGGCAGGGAAGGGTTGTTGCGAATGGAAATACGGAAATTACTACTGGAGAAAGGACAAGGAAGATGTGATTTTCCAGATCAGTTTCCGATGCGAACACAAGCTGACAGCTCCATCCGATACTAATACTACGTAAAGCGTAGCGTAGCACCGGCATCGCTGACAAGCCTTGTTGATGAGCTCCAAAATTATGGCCGGTGAAATCTCGCTTATTAAAGTTGCAGCGAGCCAAGTTGACGACGACAGTAGCGATCATGGCCACCACGTACTGTGCGCTCGCCAATGGGTCAATGGCAGAGGTGCTAAAAAAAGAGCTCATCAGCTCATTCTCTTTTTACTTCCCTTTCTTTCTAAGCGCACGAGATTACCCGGGCGCGAAGAGAAAAGCTTGGTATCGGCTAGTTTCTACTCTACTCTAGTGCACGCGTATGCCCGTGGTGGAGAAGAGCTGCCGGCTTTGTCTGATTGACCAGCTAGCGTAGTTTTGGTCTACGGTAGCCTAGTCTAGGTTTCTTTCTGGTAGGAAAATAGAACCCGTATTTCGACTGACTATACATACTCCGTCCGTAGGGGGCTGTGTGTGTGTTGCTATTGTGAATTAGGTAGGATGTTGGGGAGTTCTTACGACCCATCCTCGTACAGTACTACTCACTGTTTCTTATCCGTACTCAATGTGCGATTAAATGAACTCCCAAGATATGGTTTACATAGCGAATCGCGCGTAGATTGCAGAAATTTGAATACCCACGATCTGCAACGATCGAGGTCCGAAAGATCACACACAAGCCAGCTTAGGTGATCGATGACCCGCTCAGAAGAGGTAATGATTGGCCTACGCATGCCAGAGCACGGCCGACACGTCTCCCCCCAGAGGCGACATGAGACAAAGACGACCAGTTGCAGTTGCAGTTGAAGGAGGAGGGGGATAACCTCGAGCATCGTAACTGCATCTCTCCCCCTTGGCATCGAACTTGTGCGTTGTGTCAAGCCATGCAGAGGCAGCATCTCTAACCATGTCATCTCATCGTCAGTAGAAAGAGCAAGCCCACAAGGAGAGAGAGGGAGAGAGAGACAGT
>QUZF01000149.1:23675-165796 GCA_003693555.1 Coccinonectria pachysandricola
CATCGCCAAGCATCACCAGTGTCACGCGAAAGCTGAAGCTCTTGGCCTCCAGTTTCCGCTACCTGTCTTTCAAATTCTCTCTCTGGGCTATTGCCACCCCGGAACTCTCCCAGCTGCCAAACTCAAAAAAGACAATCCGCCATGTCTGGTGACAGTCAGTCTTCTGGCTCCAATGCCACCTTCGCGAGCAGCCGTCGCGATGTTCCCAGCATTGACACGTCGACCACCGCCCGCGAGCCCGAGAAGTCGTGCTTCGAGAGTCTCGACATTCCTCTCGAGACCGTTGCTTCGCCTCCCTCTCCCAATGTCGCCGTCAACCCCATCATGTTCCGCCGTCAAACGTCGCTCGACCTTGATGACTACTTCACGGGTCCTCGTGATATGTCCAAGCACTCCAAGTGGCCCCTGATCATGCAGATGCACGGCAGCATCACCCCCAAACTCATCGTTCCTCTCATTGTCATCGCCTGCTGGAGCTCACTGATCACTTGCATCTCCAAGCTCATCTTCATGCTCAAGGTTGACTCCGTCCTGTTGACCATTCTCGGTTTCGTCGTCGGTTTAGCACTCTCCTTCCGCAGCTCTACCGCCTACGAACGATATGCCGAAGGTCGTCGTTACTGGAGCAACCTTGTCATGGCTTCGCAGTCTCTTGGCCGCGTCTTTTGGGTTCACTGCAGTGACAGGCCGGATCAGGATTCTCGCGAGCTCACACTCAAGAAGATCAGCGCCATGAATCTTGTCGTCGCCTTCTCCGTNNGCGCTCAAGCACACCCTGCGCTTCGAGCCCTACACCGCGTATCCCGATCTCCAGCACCTCGTCGCCCACCTCAACACCTTTTCCCAGACAGCCACGGAACACATCCAGAACCAAGGCATCAAGCGCAAGAGCTTCTTCAAGTCTACTGGCGAATACCTCGGCGTCTCTTTCGCAGCGAGCAATCCCCGTAAGGCTATCAAGCGCTCCCCCGATCCTCTCGGCAACCTGCCTCTCGAAATCCTCAACTACCTGGCTGCCACCCTCGATCAGATGTGCTTGAATGATCAGATCCAGGTTCCCATGCAGCAGACTGTTGGTTACACGTCCATCACCACCCTGAACGATGCCTTGGTCGGCTGTGAACGTGTCCTCAACACGCCACTACCCATTGCTTATACCATCGCCATCAGCCAGATCACCTGGCTCTACGTCTTCTTGCTCCCCTTCCAGCTCGTCGGTATTCTTGGATGGGTCTCCATCCCTGCCACTCTCGCTGCCGCTTACATTATCTTGGGTCTGCTTCTGATTGGTCAGGAAGTCGAGAATCCCTTTGGACAGGATGTCAACGATTTACCTCTTGAGCTCTACTGCGATCAGATTGCCACGGATATGGACATCATCGCTTCCTACGACAAGAGCTCTACCGACTTCCTCTTGAGCAGCAGGAACGTCCCTCTCTTCCCCGTCAGTGCTGCTCCAGCCAGTGACTGGATGCGACGCAGCGGCCAAAAGCTCCAAGATGCCATCAAGGAGAAGCCCCGTGCCATGTACCAATTCCGCTTAGCACAGGCAAAGAAGAAGGATGCTCAGGAGAACGGAACCACTCCCGGCGACCACAACGTATGAGGTTCGAGGTGACCGATCTCGGCTTGAAAAGACTCTAGACTAGTCATATGTCTGATATGAGAGGAGAAGTCAGACAACCAAGAAGAAAAGGAAAAAGGAAGAAAAAAGGAAGAAAAAAAGAAGAGGCGTATCAAAACTGGCTAACAGCACATGGCATTTATGGAGCTTTGAACTACTACACATCCCTCAATAGCAAGGGAGCTTCCGGGTTTGATCTTTTAGCATGGCAGCGAACTATAACGCATATAATTTCCTCATTCAAGTAGCTCTAAGTAGCGAATCATTGCTTACATCAGTCGCCGCAATCGGCAATCCATCAACATTGTGATTTTGGCGTGAACTATGAAGATTGGAGTCGGCCTCGCATCAAGACAAGTGAAGCGAAGTCGACACTCTTTACTGTACTATTCTACCGTAGACTTCTTTTATTCTTTTCTTGTCCTTCGTCTCAGAAAAAATCCCATCTGTAAAAGCAATGGCTGATCCGACACACGAAATCTAGTTTAGTAGTTCTCATCGTCCACATCATGCTGTTTTGTCGGCCTGTCCTCTGGCAACCACCTACAGGCAATCGCAAACGCAGCAGCAAGCGGAACAAGGACTACCCAAGCCAAGTGGCCCCATATGATCTGGTTCCGCACACCAACAGCATACAAGACCGTCACGGCACCGGGCACAATGGCGCGAATACCGCTAGATAGCGTGAGAGCAATGGCGTTCAGCGTACCAAGCACTCGTGGGTTAGGCGACACGTCGTTGAGGGCGAGCTGCGCACCCGTAAATGCCATGCTCACGCCCGGCCCAGTGATGGCTGCCACGGCAGCTAGGACCCAAAACCACGCCGTCGCTGTATCGTCGCCCCGTCGCAGCAGCCCGTTCAGGAGGATGAAGATGCAGAAGAAGAACGGGTAAGCGTCTCCGCAGCGTTTCATGACGCCCTTTGTACCCAGACGGTGCTGGAGCGGCGTGAAGATGAGGAGAAGCCAGACCGCTTGGCTGGCGCCCTGGACGGCCATGTAGATTGAGATCTTGAAGGAGTTGAACTGCAGACCGCCGAGGGAGACGGGCGTGAAGAGGACAACGGGGATGAGGGCGGTGAAGGCGAAGGCGAGGAACATTACGTGCCCGTATATCCAGAGAGCGAGAGCTACACCGGGGGATTTAAGGAGGGCTCGTGTTGAAAGGGTGGCGTCGTTGGCTCCAGGGGTGCTGTTGTCGGTGTCGGTGGGTGCTTTTTCTGTGTCAAGGGTTTCTTCGAGGAAGAAGGCCGTCGTGAGGGCACTGGTGAGACTGATGGCTCCCGTGACGAAGCCTGGTAATGCGTAGGGGTGCTTTTCGAAGAACTCAACGCCCCTGAATAGACGAGGATACTGCTCCGCCGGATCCGCCAGCGCACCGCCGAGCAAAGGTCCAAAGAAGATGCCCAGATTCCCCGCAAACGCAAACCAACTAAACGCCCTCGCCTGCGTCTCGGGAGTGCTATGCTCGCTAATCATAGTCCTAATGACCAGGCTGGAGCCGGAAAACACACCAGCCAGACATCGAAAGAGGATCATCTGGGGTAGACTCGTCGCGAGGCCAAACAGCGCCGGCGTGACGGCCGTTCCCAGGAGGGTCGCGACGAGCACGGGACGGCGACCGATGCGATCGGCCAGACGGCCCCAGGCGTAGAGCACGAACATCTGGGTCGCGGAGAAGAGGGACTCGATCAGGCCGGAGTAGAAGCCCACGTCCGAGTCCGGGAGGTGGCCGTTTCGCTGGACCATGGCTGCTATGAAGGGGATGATGGAGAAGAAGGCCACGGGCTCGGTCATGCGGGCGTAGCAGAGCAGGAAGATTTGGAGTTTGGGGAGGGGTTTTGATGGCGAACTCGGGGGGGCGTCTCTGGGGGAGGAGCCATCTGGGGAGGTGTTGGGAGTTGGCGATGCTTCGGTTTCGGCGTCTGAGACGAGTGGTGCGCCGCTGGCGAGGAGGGGGGTTGTTTCTGATGCATCGTGGCCGCGGCGTGAGACTGGGCTTGCGGAGCGATTACGATATGTCATGGTGTGTGTGTGTGGTTCAGATGAGGTCTATCATCCGTTGTCTTATCATTTGAAGTCTTCCAAGAGGTTGATGCGAGAATTCGAGATTGGTTCATCTGGACAGATGTATCTCAACCTCCCGGCTCATCGATTGAGTATGAGAGCGATGGCTTGGAGGAGCAAGGTTTATTATGATGAGTTGATGCTGTTGCTGTGTTGTCTTGAAGGTTGATCAAGTAAGCAGAGCTAGAGTTTGATTTGCGGCTCGGGACCGATCGGCTCCGTGTTCGCCGACTGCCCTGCCATGGTACGCACGCATAAAGCATCACAAATCCGACTTGACTCTCAACAACTTCGTGCAGGCAACAGCAAATCTGACACGAATCCTGCATGTCTCCATCTTGGCCTCGGACTGGATCAGGTACTCTCTTCTTCTTCTTCTTCTTCTTCTTCTTCTTCTTCTTCTTCTTCTTCAATCTAAGACTCCTTTATCATATGTCGGAAGAAATCCCTGACAAAATACGCCGACCGCTTCGCCCATCTCGGCTTCTCAGCATCCTCGAAATCAACCCACGTAACCCCAAACCGATCAGCATTACCAGCCGCCCACTCCCAGTTATCCGTAAACGTCCAACCAAAATAGCTCCTGATGTCAACTCCATCCCTGACCGCCTTCCCTACCTCCGTCAAGTATCCCTCGAAGAAGTCGATGCGGAACGGATCCTCGAGCACGTCATCCTTGCTCTTCGGCTTGAAGTCCTCCTCTCCCTGCGCCGTGGTGCCGTTCTCCGTGATGTAGATGGGTACGTGGTACCTGCTCCAGATCCAGCGGAGCGTCTTGGCCCAGCCCCAGGGCGTGGTGCGCAGCCAGTAGGTGTCGCTCTTTGGACCGCGGACGACGCCTTTGGCGTTTTCGTCGAGCTTGTCGACGTTGCCGAGGTGGTCGTTGATGTCGGGCGGCGTATCCTTGTGGCGGACGTAGAATGCAGAGTACGAGTTCATGCCGTAGCGCTCAGAGCTACCCAGGACCAGAGCGCTCTCTTCCGGCGTGAACCTGGGAAGTCGGTCGCCTAGCTGCGCGCGCATGGAAGCCGGGTAGTCGCCGGTGAGATACAGAGGGTCGGCGAACCAGGCAATCTCGAACTCCCTCGCTCGCTGCGCAGCTTCGACGTCCCTGGCGTCTTCCTCATCCCAGGGCTCCGACCAGTTACCGTGCAAGGTAATCATGATGTTCCCCCTCTGCCGCGGCTGAAACTCCTTCTTGTACATGTCGCAGACGTAAGCGTGCGAGACGAGCTCAGTGTGTCCGACGATGAAGGGTTCCGTGCTAGAATCGCCCTCGGAGTTCCGCTCGCGGAAGCTCGATCGCGCTGGTGCGTGGACTCCAGCTGCGTAGCCGGCGAGGCTGAAGACGCCCGGCTCGTTGTAAGTTATCCAGTTCTTGACGCGGTCGCCGAAACGTTGGAAGCACACGCGTGCGTAGCGGATGAAGTCGGGCGTGTAACTCTCCTTGTCTAGCATGCCGCCGTATCGGTCCTCGAGCGCCTGTGGAGTATCCCAGTGGAAGAGGGTGACGAACGGCGTGATGTCGTTGGCGAGCAGTTCATCGATCAGACGGTCGTAGTAGGCGATGCCCGGCTCGTTGATGGGGTCACCTCTTCCGCCCAGGGGGATGATTCGGGCCCAAGAGAGCGAGAAGCGATACGCCGTCACGCCGTAGTCCTTCATGCGAGCTACGTCTTCCTTGTATAAGTCGTAGGATCGAACTGCATCGTCGCCGGAGCTACCGTCTTCCACCTTGCCAGGAGTGTGGGCGAACGTGTCCCATACGGTAGGTCCTTTGCCGTCGCGGTCCCATGCTCCCTCGACTTGAGCAGCAGCAGTTGCGTAGCCGAACTGAAAGTCTGCAGGTAGCACGTCCTCGAGTGCTTGATCAAATTTCCATCGGGAGGTCATCTTGCAGCATGAAAAGACGAGAGCCGAGGCATGAAGCTACCTACGATTGCACGTTGAAAATTGTGACAAGGCATGTTGAAAACGGGGGATAGCTGTGTGTAAGTATATGTATATATATGTGTTTGCGTGCGTCTCTCTCTCTCTTCCCTCTCTCCCTTTCATGTTGAACGGGTAAATCCCATGTTCCTCTGCTGCATCAAGCCATGCCACCCCCGCAGTGGTAAGGCGGGCGATGCAGATGACGATGCGGGGTTCATCGAGGCCTCGAGGTTGATTCGCGCGGTTTTGTTTGATAGAATGCACCTCCGCCGGATGAAAGGGCCGGCGAGGCGAGGTAGCGATATGTAGGGGTCATGTGACTGACATGACTTTTGATTTATCCAGGAGATGAAGTGCAGGAGGAAGAAGAAGGTTCTCGGGCTGGTGGTGTAGTTCCAGGTCGGAAGAGGGTAGGGTGTCTCCAAACCCGAAGCTGTTGGGGACCAATGAAGGCCACCAAGTGACACTCCGATTTCTCGAGACTGACGCCCGTGCCGATGATATGCATGCGTGGCTATGTTAATGAGCGATGCTAACAGTTGTCGTTGAGATAGATCCATAACTGGTATGCAAAGATTGGTCTGGATTGTAGGCAAATGC
Source organism: Coccinonectria pachysandricola (assembly GCA_003693555.1). NCBI lineage: Eukaryota > Fungi > Ascomycota > Sordariomycetes > Hypocreales > Nectriaceae > Coccinonectria > Coccinonectria pachysandricola. Next base: position 29,898 of record QUZF01000149.1, read on the forward strand.
CCGCATGTTGGCGCTAGCTGCCTTCGTTATCATAGACCGCTCTAGTTCATTCATCGACTTCTCCAATCTGATCTATCACTGATGGCAATCGAAGTGAGATCCGATGGAAACGAATAGAGAGGTACGACAATGTCGCACACCGATATTCCCACCCGGGCACATGCCGATCGACTAGAGTAGATAGATACTATCAAAGCGACATTGGGCCAACCAATAAGTTAAAGTATTCCAAGTTAGTTTCCGAGCCTCAACCCGGTTTCCCTGCTGCTCTCGTAAACTACCATCCAAGTGCCGCCCGGGGTAGGGTATATATATAACGGACATTCATACTACGCAACTGGCAGATTGTAAGGCTCGAGAATCGGGAGAGACAAGGGTTGCACAGGGGAAAAGAAAGGTCTCCAGACCGGGGTGGGGGTTTTATAATACTAGACCCGCCGTGTCGTTATTCCTGGTCGCAAGAGAGGAAGAAGAATACCCATTCACATAGCAAATGTCTTGCTTTTTTCGTCGAATATCGTGGGCCTATGCTTGCTTAGAGCGCCGACTTGCGCTACCGGGATCAACCACTCGGAAGCCCAACTTTGCCAGGGACTTATCTAGAGTGGTCGAAACGTGGCAAGCCTGGCCATCGTGAATGACATACCAACAACTTGGCGGGCAGCTCAGTTGCTAGCACTACCAAGTATCATCTTGACACAGGTGCGGTACTATTTTCATCCCCCCTCCCCCTCCCCTGACTAACACGGACTTAAGGCGATCCGCGGGAGTAAGTCCCTGTGGATGCGAAGCGAAACCTAATCGGTATATAACAGTTATTGCCTACGCCGAAATTCGAGTCCTGTCTCTTGCTTCTCATCCTACTCGTTGATGATTCCTATCCTCTATAAGTGACAGACATCTCTGGGCCGCGGACACACAATGGCCACGATCAGCGTCGCGGTCCAACCGCCATCTCGAGTACAAGCTGGTCAGATCTTGGAACCAAGCATTGTTGCGCAGAAGATCTCGAGAAAATCACATTCTGGGTGTTATTACTTTGCCATGGCCATCCTGCTGGGAGCTGATGGCAGCATCGTCGAAGGTGGGCTTGCCGGTAACATCATCTCGAACGGAGTCAAACATGAAGCATCAGGGTCATCATCGAAAGCTCCCGTCATTTTTGGCTTCCCAGACTTGTCCGTCTTGTATCCCGGTATATATTCGATCCGGTTGGACATGTACAAAGTGTTGTCCGAAGACCCTACTGGCATAACTTTGGAAGGGCAGGTCGAGTCTGATCGCATGACAGTGGTGCCTGAACAAGTCCCCACATAAACGTCCTTGTGAGTGACGCATTCTTAACATATCCGACTGCTCTTTGGGCTCGGCTGTTGATCGATTCCAGTACTCTTTAGAAACATCGATCTTATGTGGCGAGCAAGCCGCTGGAGTGTCCGGTTTCCTGACGTGACGGAGTCTCATGCGGGTGTGACGAGTGGCGAACTACCCCGAGCATAAATGTCTCGGCTATGGCAGCTTTGGTAACGCAGGGATTAGATATAAGCTGGCTTACAAGGGGACCTAGCGAAGGAGGAAACTGCAGCTGTTAGGTAAGGCCTGGCACACAGCGTCTTGCATGGCTTGTGTCCTTGAACCGACAGGCATTTCAGAAGTCTCGAAAGTTCGTGCTTGTCGAGATGGGCGAGTTACAAAAGGGGGAGGTTAGGTGGACTTGGCAAACCACTGTAATGCAGTAGTAAGTTTGCAAACTTTGTTGGGATGCTCAAGTTGGTAGAAGCTGATAAGTCTGCGGATGTTTAGCGGAGTTATAGATTTTATTGATTAGTGATACGTGAAACAAACCGCTGATTAGTGTGGGACACTTGCTAGAGTGGCTCGATAGCACAGTCGAATGGGGCCCGTTAACACGTCTATGTGACGGATATGAAGATACCCGAGACAGCGATATTATTATCGAGGCTGCCTGGTCGTCTGTTCATCTTGAGACATTGCGGCGTCGGTTGAACATCCCTGTAGGATTACTTCGTCCACGGAATTTCTGTGGAAAGGTTCTTGTGGCAGTCCTTGCGCCACTCGTCGTCTGCTTATAGCATCTTGTCTAGGAGTGTGAAGGAGGCACGGGCACTACCGGGCTGTCAGCTGTTGATCCTGCATCGTCAGTAGGACAAGCATGTCGACTGTGCCCTGTACTCCGTACTCTGGACTCTTGTCATCGCACCGCGGCTAAGCCAGAGGAATGCATGTAGTAGATAGATCGACAGATCTTGTATAAACAGTCTAATGTCAATTAAAGCTCTCGCTTAGACTAGGTTGGTCTAGATCGCGCGGTGGAGATATATTGGGGAAGGTGGAGCTGGTCTCAGATTCTCGTCGTGCGTCGCTGTCGTGGTTATGGTTGTGGTTGTGGACTGTTTGGTGCTGGAGGCGCTGGTCGTTGTGGGTTCAAAATGCGGGGCAGATCCAGGCACCCACGTGACTGCTGTACATACATGAGGCTTTATCATTCTAGACCCTGCATCTTCTCTTCGGCTCACTTTCTATCCGGTTTCGACCAGATTGAATCCGAACTTTCCTTATTAACTGGGCTTACATTAGTTTGGAACATGATTCGAGCCCAGCCCTGCGTTGGGTGCCTGACATAAGGCGAACAGCCGACCCACAGCAATGAACCGTTGACTAAGAACAGGCAAACAAGCTTAATGTCCTCTCCTGACTTCTCTCGATCAGGCTCCAGTCTAGAACCAGCGGGCCCAATCGCTATTGCAGCCCGATAGCTCAACGCAAGTCGATCACTTCGCAGAAGAAGTGTCCCTGTCTCGAGAAAAGCACTGCTATTCCACAAAAAGCATGCATGCTAGTTCATGGCAAGGTCCGGGCGAATCTGATCGAGTCCCGACGAGGGAGTACGTTAAATGGAAGCTGTCCCATCTCGTCCCGTCTTCTTAACACGGCAGCTCGTCAGCACGGGAGCTCTTCGGGACGGGTCCGACAGATCCCGCTGGGGAACTTCGGAGGCCGCTATGCAGCCCTCGTAACTTGGACATGCAAGACACGGAAACTAGGAGACCCGGCGGTGCGGCGCGCGCGTGGGGAGGGAGGGGCGTAGAGCTAGGATGGCGCACAGACGGCGAAGAGGCTCGGGGAAAAGCTGTGTGTCAGTATGTACGGAGTACCGGTCAGATGTAGAATGCACAAATGCAAAATGCCGTGTCGCTGGCAGGAATCGAATCGCAGGCTTGGGTGTAACGTGATTGTGGATAAGGTGATGTATCGAGGGGGAGGGGCTGGGTCGTTGCTTGTTTAGCTGAGAAGATGGACACAAACATGGCTGGCTTGGCGGAGCGTCTCGGCGTTGTTGTACCTAACCAGCCTCGGTTTTTTCCCTTCAAAATGGTCTACCAATTCAGACCGTATTCTCTGTTTTACCATGTCTCGATTCCTTCTCGCGGTTGATGTATCTAGATCTCAGTGGGCCGCGATCGGGGAGCTCCATTCCTCAGCGCCATGTCGGCCAGAGGGAGAGCATCCGAGTCGCCGACGCGAGAATCAATTCCTAATTCTGAATGCTGCACGATGGAATCTACCGTAAAGCCACTTACAAAATGTTTCAAGATACTCCAATCGCGGTGGAGAGATAGATGCGAAGGCTCTCTCACACCATCCAAGTTACTCTTACAAAGAGTCGAACCAGGATAGGACCCTCCATAAGTTATGTGTACAGTTTACAGATGGGTATGGTGACCCACCCACTGAACATGGGGAGGCTCATAAGGTATGAACTACCGTCTAAGTGTTGCCGATCACGTGGCACTTCATCGCTGAGCTCAGAGCCTACAGGGCGCTAACGAAGAAAGGCTAGCCCTTGGCGTATGAGTAGTTAGTGCACAAGTACACCTGCCACCAAAAATTTCCCGTGATCCCCTCAACTGCACTTCACCACGGCTAGAGAGCCTCCCTGTCGCTATCTCATAAGAGAGGTCCAACCTTTCGAGAGAAAAGCAGAATTTTTCTAGCTCTCTTTCCCTTTCTTTTAAAAACGATGGTCTACTACTTTACGTCCAATGTTGTGGAGCCCTCCGGTTTCATCTACGTTGGCAAGGACAAATTTGAGAGTATGCCTCGTGTACCTACCTGTCGTGTGTTGTGAGAATTAGCAGCTGAGACAAGATAGATGAGGACCTCATCAAGTTTGGCTGGGAAGAGGATGTCTGGTTAGTTCCCCTCGAGTCAGAGCGAGAGACCGAATAAGAAGGCTAACATAGTACTCACAGGGTATGGGACCTCTTACTTCTACATCAGGTTCAACGCTATACAGCACTCAGACTGACGGAATCGCAACTATGCTAGTTTCACGCCGACAAGCTCTCGAGTGCTCACATCTACCTTCGCATGAGTGATGGCCAAACCTGGGATTCCCTACCAGAAGACCTAGTCATGGACCTCGCCCAACTAACCAAGGCCAACTCCATCGAAGGTAATAAAAAAACCCCTCACGAAAAAAGCACCCTAACGCCATAGGCCTCCATACTAAGACCTCCTACCTCATCAGGAAACAAGAAAGACAACGTCACCGTCATCTACACACCCTGGTCCAACCTAAAAAAGGACGGCAGCATGGAAGTCGGCCAGGTCGGCTTCAAGGATCAGCGGAAAGTGAAGCGTGTCCTCGTTCCGCAGCGCGAGAATCCCATCGTGAACCGCCTCAACAAGACCAAGGTTGAGAAGAAGCCCGATTTTCGTCAGGAGAAGGAGGACCGACTAAAGGAGCTGAGGAAGAAGGACCAGGCAGCGCAGTTGTTACGGGTAAGTTGGCTCGCCCTTTTTTTTGTACTCTCAATCTTTAGCCTACTCCCCCCTTTTTTTTCTCGAGAGGGGAGGGGGGAATTGGATCACTGTTACGAGTTTATAGGTCTATCCCATGTATATGAAATGGAAGCTGATGGCGTGATAGCGAAAGGAAGAAGCTCTTCAGGCGCAGGAATGGAAGGAGAAGAAGTATCAAAAGGATCATGCCTACGATGACATCTTCACTGAAGAGAACATGGTGGGATCTAGCAACCAGGATCGTGGATCGGACTGGGAGGATGACTTTATGTAACCAGCTTGACTTGGATAGACAACATATGATTGAAGCATACATGGAGAATTTTCAGTCCCTTGAAGCTTAATATCCATAGAGATTAACCGTCCTTAACAGTCAAACGTGTTATTTCATAGCATAGATCGTCCTTACCGTATTCATCAACCAAGGGTATTCTTCCTCCTCATCCAAAGCAGAATAAATTCCATAGCGTCGCATGCACAGACCTTGCTAAACACCAACACCGATCCCCCTACCTCCACTAACCGTCAGTTCATCAAACCTGCCCGACAGACCTCGCACCTCTGTCGAAGTTTCAAGCCGTATAGGACTAGACGAACTCCTATCGTTAACGTTGAAACTCGACCTTCCACTATCCGTCAGGCTCGGAATATCATGGATGTTCTCGTGCTTCTTTTGTAGAACAGGCAGGGAAAAGTCTTCAAACTCCTCCTCGACAAGATCGTCCAAGTCTTCGACACTTTCGCCAACCGATGCGTTCGATGACTTCTGATTTTCTAGCGTAATGATGGAATTACCACCTGGAAGCTTAACCTCGCAAGCCTCCAGAGTCTCAGCAATGTCGAGGAGCAGCACGTCCATTGGGCAGATATACGCCACATGCTTGCGCTGACTCCAAGCCAGAACGTGACCACACACCTGTCCGTGACGACGGTCAATTACCCAGGCACCGCTGTCGCCGGGAATACCAAGCGGTACACCACAGGGTCTCTTCCCGTCCTCCTGGGGAGCGAGGCTAGTGACCTGGTACGTATGACTAGGCGAAGCACGACCATAGATCTTCACGCTGGTAAGCGCTGGGAGAATTTGGCCTGTTTGTAAACCGCTTGTCCGAGCCATGCATTGAACTTCCATTCCAGGTAATGATGACAAGGGGGCAACTGAAGTCGGCTTCAGCTGCGCAGCGGCATCTCGTGAAAACCCTGCCAGTTCGTGTGAAGCACTCTGAGCTCGCGGTATGCTATTATCCTCGGGCTGTCGCTCACTCGAAAACTCAAAGAGTGCCCAATCAACCTCATGAGTGAGACCATGGACCTGCTTCCTGCGGATGCCACTCGATGCGTAAACCTCACCAAGGCTATAGGTGTCAATGTGGTCTTCATCTGCAGTCTCAGGGTCGGGGTAAAAGCCATCCTCCACATCATCAAGCGCCGGCTGGGTTACGATGTAGCCATCGCCGCAGCCGGGCTCTATGCCGGGGATGTCACCAGGCTCGATGAAAGCCTCATTCTCGTCGTCATCATCTTCATAATCACTTGTTACATCGGATTCCGAATAAGCCTCCGACTCGGTATCAGAGAGATCATAGGCGTACTCATCATCCTCAACGCTACCATCGCCGGATTCGCTGAACCAAACCTCGGGAGGCATAGCACTGCAGCGAACGTTATCTTGATATCCAAAATCGCGGTCTGGATCGTCCAGCATGTGATGAACCGTCATGCCGTACGCCTTGTCATCGACAATAATAAGACCACCAAGGCTAACAGGAGGCAGGTGTTTATCTCCAATCCAGACACCAACGCTTGCTCCGTTAGCTGGTCGTTCTTGGTATTCAGGGTTGATAGCATCCACATCCTCATTCTGACCCAGTTCGTTACCCTTGCCGTGACTTCGTCTCGCCATGGACCTAAGAACGGATTTCGGTTGTCGTCGAGACCTTTGTACCTGGCCACGGCAAACCTTCAAGGCAACTCCAGTATGGCCATCGAACAGGTCGCCCGCTCGCTTCTTCAAGATGGCCCGAATTTTGCCGACTGAAGTACAGACGACAAGCACGGTAGGTTGGGTTCTGTGTGGGGCTGGGCCGATGGATTCTAGTGAAATCTCAACAGACTCTGGGTACTTGCGGTAGAAGTGACGGAGAGCATGATTAATTTGCGGCATTAGGACCGTGTTCCACCGTTCCACAATCTCAGTTGGCATAGCCACATGAGGGTACAGTCTGACCTTGGTCTCGGCCTTCGTCGCTTTCTGATTCGCATCTAAGTCGATTTAGTTCCAGCATATTACCAATCGGTCATGCATACTTACTCTCAATACCAGATTCAGGAGAGGCCTTATCATCAACGATTTTAGAAGGCCGTGATATCGTGGGCGGCCCTGTCATCAGTTCGACAGCCTCTTTCTCGTTCTGGGATTTCAGCGCTGCCTTCTCGTCCTCCACAATCTTCCTATCAGCTGAGAAAGCGACCTCCGGATCCGGAGATGAGACAGGATGAATCTGCTCTCCTCGTACCTCCTCTTTGAGTCTACCCTCTATGTCACTTACTCCATCTAGAATGCAGCAAGCCTCCAAGAAGCGACTCGCTTTCACTTGTACACTGAGAAGTAGAGTCTCAGCACTAGCTCGACCTGCAAGCTCCTCATCCATAGCACCCCAACACGCCTGGACCGCTTTCATGTACAGGCTTCCGCACCTTACAGAGAGCTGTTCCCAGACAGGCTTGGGAAGGATCAGCGATGAAGCATCAGTAATTAGATCCTCCGGCTTGACCCAAAGCCCAACTGACAGCAGCAGCATGGCTAGAGAGTAAAGATCCCGAAGACGTCGGTCAGTTTTCTTACTGAGTACCGATGTAGGAGTGTTGAAGGGATCCAAGGGGTGTCGGGAGAGAGTAGGTGCTCGTGCAGAACTGTCCTCCGGGAACAAGTCGAAAGAAGAGACTAGTGGTCGACGTATATCCACCTTTCCAGGCTCAGTACTATGAGAACCGCTAAAAGAGATGTTTCTCCCATCGAGATTCCCATGAGTGATACCTCGAGCGTGCAAGTCAAAGATCGTGTTCATAAGGTTATGCGCGAGGCGAAATTTGGCCTCGAGCTTAGGCTCCGAATCTGGGAGCGATAAGAGGTTACTCAGCGTGGTGAGATTAGCCGAAGGGTTATGGGAGGATGTATCGTGAGACAACGCATTGAAAGAGGGTGGAAACCTGTATACCAATCCGAGCCTCGCATTCTCCATGTCCTCAAAGTAACCGAGGAGACGAGGTAGTCCCGTCCATGTACCAGGAGACCTTTGAGGATCTTGCTGAAGTCCAGCAGATACCTCCTCGAAGCGATCCATCGGAGGCATGATACCCGTAGTAGCATAAATAGAATCGAAAGTTGCGTATTCCAGAAGCAGAGGCGCCCACGGCTGACGAGTCGACTGGAAGAGCTCCAGATAGGCCGTCTTGCTCATAAAAACAACTTCACGAGGAACGCTACCACTACCAGATTGGCTCGGGCGAAGGTGCGTTAACGTGCTGGGATCGATTTGCAGCGGCGTCTGCATGCGCGTTGATTCAAAGGGGCGGAAATCCTGGGACTTGACAGGCAACTTGGGCTGGCTCCTGGAGAGCGCCCCAGATGAGCGCGTCCTCGATAGATCGTACAGTGTATCAATCGAAGCCGTGAGATCATTGACCAGATCCTCAAAGCGACCCTTATCCCACTGAACAAGCGGCGGCTTCGAATCTTGCGAGGCAGGCGCCTTGTGAACTATGCGCTTCGAACTGAGCCACAGCGGCTCCGCCTCTGCGAGGATGTCCTTGATGGTGGACATGATGCTCCCTACGACTTCACTCAAGCCTGCCTTGGATAGAGACTCGTCAATCTCGGGCGCTTGGGTCGTGTCTGACCATTCGAGACCCCAGCTGACGAGACGGTCCTTTTGGATGCGCAGCTTGCGATGAAGCGCCTTGATACCCGGGTCTTCCTCATTGCGGACTGGCTCTTTGACGAAGTCGCTCGATTTCTTGGTGTCGTTGTATAGGCTGCTCAGTCGCTTCTGAAAGGGCAGCTGGAAGCCGCTCATAGGTAGATAAGACTCCATGATGAATCACTCTTCTCTCCTAGTATGAACGTTTCCTGAGCGAAACCAAGTGAAGCCGACCCAAGACTTTACGACTTGGATGGAGATGGAGTCTCCAGCGGGGTCGCGATGCGATGATCCGCGGTGATGACGATCAGGTGAGGCGCAAGGCGGCACTACAGCACGGCGCTAGAACCAATACATTTGCTGAGCGTGGACTGCGTGTTGATAAGTTTCGCATGGACACGAACAGAACAGGCAGAGTAAATCGCACATCGAAGGGTGAAGGGGAGTTTGCTATTGATGAGGCTCGATGCAGGATCATCGTTATGTCGGTGCCTATAGCGGATCTGCACAGCGGCCGCATCAGGGCGGCGATTCCAAGGTTTGAGGGGTCTTTGAAAGCTGCTGCCTGGTACCTACCAATTGATGAATTCCATACGCCTCACTGCCACGGCCGCAGTTTAACCGTTCTAGACAGATGAAAGCTGGCGCCTAGTTGCTCATTGAGTGTTCCAAACAGAAGTACGATAAAAGTCTAGGATCACTTCATAGCTTGAGTGACAAGGCAGCAATCTGGTTCATAGCAAATCCGTGAAATGGTCTCCTGTATAAGTCATAGGTTTCTGTTCGATGGAAGCGGGCACCTGAAACACAGAACTGCTGCCTCTCTAATATCAGTTGCAGAGCATTGTAGAGTGGGTATATTAGGATCAGCTCTTGAGCCTTGATCTATCTTCATTCCTCCGGTTTCTCGGGTGAACATCTTAAGCCGGTCACGGCTTATCCAGATATTAATATCGTAGAGATCAACCGGCTTTTTAATCATCATCTCATCTAACCTTTCACTGAACACTTTGCAATTTACATTACATCCTACACAATGTTAGTAACGTGCATCTTCTCAATGGAATTTCGAACATACCTCTCCACGGGTGAGAGGCCCAACAGACGCATGCCGTTGTTGAGCACTATCCGAGCAGAGTCGTACAAAGCCATACGAGACTTCTGGACCTCCTTCTCGCTGCCAACAATTCGGAGATGGTCGTAGCTAGAGCTGAGGACGTGGGTCATCTTGAACAGATACGTGAGGATGGTCGTGGGTTCGAGCGTCTTGAGAGTGTTCTGGACAACGTCGGGCCACTGGCTCAGGATACGGACCAGGTCGATGGCATGCTTCTCAGTCAGGAGGCTGAGGTCGGCGCTTGTGAGCTCCTCGCTGCTGAGGCCGACCTTGCGCTTGATAGAGCACAGGCGAGCATGGGCGTACTGGAGGTAAGGGCCAGTGTCACCCTCAAACGAGGTCATGGCATCCATGTTGAAGGTGTAGTTGTTGATTCTAACACGAGTCAGTTTTTGTCCAAGCTGTTTAGTCAAACCGCGCAAGTCACGTACCGCTTTCCAGACATATCCTGGACCATGACACTGCTGATACCGAGAATATCGGCCACAGCCTCGGGATTCTCGACCTGAGCGTACTTATCCTCGTTCTTCCTCATGACCTCATGCATCTTATCTCCAACATCTCGAAGGATGTCGTCGAGGAACTTGACGGTACCCTTTCGGGTGCTCATACCCAAGACCAAACCAAAGTTGATGTGCTGGCACTTCTTGGCAATATCCTCGTGGCCCATGAGCTCGATGGTCTTGAAGAGCTGCTTCAAGTGCAGATCCTGCTGCGACGCCACAACGTAGGTCATGTGGTCGAAGTTGTAGTTCTTGTGTCGGTTCAGAAGCTCACTGATATCACGGGTGAGGTACAGCGCAGTGCCATCCTTCTTGCGGATGACGGTCTTCTCAAGACTCTTGCCGGGCTTGCCCGGGACGTGCTTCGAGAAATCGATGAGAACGGCACCGTTGGAGTCCTCAGAAACGCCTCTCTCAGCAAGTATCTTAGCCGCACTCTCCATGTCGGCCTCGGGAACCTGGCTCTCGCCAGAGTAGACATCAAACTCGATGTTGAGACGGGCGTAGGTCTTCTTGTAGCGAACAATGCTCAGGTCACGGAATCGCTTCCACAGGGCCACAGCCTCAACGTCGCCCTCCGTCATGCGACGGAAGTAGCCTCGGGCCTGCTCATCGAGAGAGTTGGCCTCTAGGGCCGAAACGTCTTCACCAGCCTTCTTCTTTTCCTCAATAGCCTCCTTCTCAGCGCTCATGTCCTGGTTGATTCGGACGTAGAGGTTGAACAGATGGTTGATGGGGTCGGCCTCGAGCGCAGCCTCGTCGCCCCATTTCACCCAGGCAAGAGCAAGCAGGCCGTACTGCTTGCCCCAGTCACCGAGGTAGTTGAAACGCTTGACGTCCCAGCCGGCGCAGGCGTAGAGCTTGGAGAGGAAACCACCAATGATGGTGCTTCGAAGGTGACCAGCATGGAAAGGCTTGGCAATGTTGGGCGAGGAAAACTCGACAATGATCGTCTTTCGTCCCGAGTTGGGGTCGTTGGGGTCCTTGAGGCCGTTGTGCGGGTTGTTGCCAAACTCCGTGCCGCGCTGCTGGATGGCGGGGATGAGAAGGCTGGCAAGCTTGTTGGCCTTGAAGAAGATCTGGATGAAGGGGCCGGCGGCGGTGGGCTTCTCAATCAGAGGAGACTCGGGAAACTATGCACAAATCAGCCTGGTGAGCCAAGACTTACATGACGGTACATCATGACGATGAACGGCAACCAACCTTAGCAACCCACTCTTCTGCGAGCTCATTAGGCTTCTTGCCCTTGACACGAAACGCAGGAACAGCGATAATAGCATCACCCTTATCAAGAGACTGAGTCCATTGGATGGCGGGGTAGATGATGTTAGGATCGACACCAGTGATCTCGTGCATAAGCGTCGTGATATGGGCGCGGTATATGTCGACGGGGTTGGTCTCGGGGAAGCAGTTAGGGTACGACTTGACGCTGTCGATACCCAGCTTCTGGAGCTGGGCAACCAGAGAGTTTCCGTCAGACGCCATGGTGGATAGAGTGCGAGGGAAGAAAAGGTCTCGGTGGGGGTATCGTCGGAAGCTGGCCGGCTGATGTCGTCGCTGGCGAGGGACGAGAGCAGAGGAGGATCGCTGCTGTTGCTTCTGCCAACACCGGGACAGCAGAGATTGAGAAGCGATAGAAGTTGAGGAGAGGAAGGGAGAGGAAGGAAAGTTCGAAAGAGAAGAAGGAATGGAGCGGCGCGCGAGCATCTGCGCCAGGGTGTGGATGTGACTCAAGTGGGCGCAAAGGGCTTTGGCTCCGGGGCGATTGGATCTGGGATTTTTTTACTAGCCAGACTTTCCTCATGCATGAGGGGCTCTTCCACAGGAAGAAGTCGCGGGGCACGGACTTGTGGTTTCTCCGACGCCAAACTGTACCGAACCCTCCCCGGCCCAGTACTGTAAGTTTCCCCACACTACAAACCTTGGAGTGACGATACCTTCGTACTGCTATTGCCAGTATGCCATTACCTCTAGATAAACTGAAAAAGGACCTGAAAAGAAATTAAGGGAAAGAAGATATCCACATAGGACGTCAAGTCCTCCCTCTTCACTGAGTTGGCATAGCCGTCGTTCGCACCACGCTAGTTTTGTTCTTTTCTTTCTTATAACTATACGTCTGGCTGCATGGTCCAACTATATATATATACACTTCACCATCAAGAAGAGAGCACGAAATGCAAAAGAAAACCAAAATCGGTATTTTGAATTGATCCCAAGTTTATGCATGGTCCCTACCACAGACTGATGAAACATAACAAACCAAAACCCGCTAAATCGTCTAGAGAAGAGATCCCCCTTGTGTCCTTGATCAAAGCTTGCCGTCGGTTTATACCAGGGCATCCCTTGTTTATGTACGTACAAGACGCCTCAATCTCCAAAAGCTTCTAGTCTAGATCCACACGCTGTATCTAACACTGCCGATACTTTGTCGTTCTGTGACTTCACTTAGCCGCCCGCGCCTTGTCTAATCCTGTTTATGTTCATGATATAAAAAGATGTTTTATGTTCCCTAACTCGAAGCAGCTCGGACGGCTTCAGATGAGGTCGCCACCCGCTTGCTGTCGGGCACTCTCCAATTCCTCAATGCCTTCAAGATCGGCACCAAAATCCATGATGAGAATCTTTGGGTCCTGTCCAGAGCTGACAATGCGGCGATAGTCACTCTTTGCGCTCAACACCCAGCTGGCATGCCACTTGGGGAAATCCAGCAGCTGATGTCCAGTCTCCATATCCCAGACTTTGATATCCGAATCGTAACTGCCGCTGATGAGGCGACCACTGACGCTGTCAATATGCAGGCTCCGAACGAGGTTCTCGTGGGCTCGCATCTCCCGAAGACATTCTCCTGTGTTGGCATCCCAGATACGAATCACCTTGTCGTTACCTGCTGAGGCAATGTATCGGCCATCCTCAGAGAATTGCGAGCATGCCAGTCCCTTAGTATGGCCAACAAACTCTCGAATGTTCTTGCCAGTGTCGATGTTCCACAACTTGACTCTAAAGTCTCCAGAACAAGAAACAATAGTATTGGCGCGCATCTGAACGGCGTTTACAGGGCCACCGTGGCCGCGCAGTTGCTTCAAGAGATTTCCAGTCTCGCGGTCCCAGACGCAGATGCTGACGTCCTTACTGCAAGTCACAATGTGCTTATCGTCAAAAGCTAAATCGAGCACCGCAGCGGTGTGTTGCTGAAGTCTGCGAATCGGTTTATATCCGGCACGCACGTCGTAAACAATGCAGCTCGAGTCCGAAGATCCCGTCACCAGAATATCGTCGTCAAACTGAAGACATAGGATGGAAGCCATGTGATGAACTGGGAATGATGCAATGGCGGGCATGGAGGCAGCTGCGCGCTCATTATCGGATCCTGCAGCGTAATGAGTCGGCTTACCCTCTTCATCCATAAGCAGGCCGGGCTCGTTGACTATCTCGGACGGGCCAATAACCAGTCGACACTCCAGAGTATGGATATCCCAGACCCGAATAGTCTTGTCTCGTGATCCGGTGATGATCTTGTGTCTGAAATGAATGTCAGTCTTCATCAACTTGGCTAGTGGAACTTTTGGAACTTACTCGTCGAATTGAAGGCAATAGATGCTATCCGAGTGGCCGTTGAGATAGATAGACCGTGCTTTGCCATCCTTCCATCTTTGGTTGAGCTGCTGTTTGACGCGATAGATCTCCTTCCAGTCGTTCGAGGGCGTGACCGGTGGTACTCCTAGGCCAGTCCCTGGAACCACAGGTCCACTGGTTGCGTAGGTCGCCGTGGTCTCCCTCAAGCACGACTCTCGCCAGATATGCTGATTGGCAATGACCTTCTTCCAGGTCCGAGAAACCGCACTAGCTTTGGCCAAGGCCGCAGCATCAAGGTAGGCAAGGATATGGATTGCCAGCTCGGTGGGCAACATCTCGACAAAGTCAATCTTGCTGATGAGAGAGCCCTGTTCAAATAATCCGTTCGTGTCAACCGCCTCATCAGCCGACGAGTCAGGAAGCGTCACAGTGATGCCGATACCACTCTCTCGGTCATTGCAGTCTTCACTCTTGGTTGGATGTAGCCAGCGATTATTAAGCCCATGGCGTGCAAGGTACTCGTTCTGCATCGCTGCCGAGGCCTTTGCTGCCGCCCCCGAGTTCGAGGGGATGATCGGAGGCGCATCACCAAAGCCAGGAACAGGTAATTGAGATGAGTTTGTGGTGCTGCAGGGGACGGCGCCCGAGTCATGGCTCAAATCAAAGTCGTAAGGATTCCGAGGGTGTCGGAAGCTAGTCGCTTGTCGCAGCTTGTTCCAGGCGGAGGGGTGGGCGGTATTTGGTCGAGGGCCGTGAGCACCATCCTCCTGGGTGGAATCCTCGGCGGAAACAGAGAGTCGGCGATGAACGATGCCCTTGAGCGAGACAGAAGCGCGACGAAATATGTCTTTGATACCACCGGGTGTGTGGAGATGATAGTTTTGATGGAAATGGTGTGAGTGAGAGTGGGAGTGCTTGTGGCGGTTTGCCTGTAGGTTCACAGGTTCGATGTAATCGTCTTCAGCGTCGTCGACAGCGAGGTCGTTGACAAGCCGCGGTAGTTGCTGCATCTGATCATGGCCAAAGACCAGCGACTTTGGGCGACGCCATGGAATCGACAAGCTCAGGCTTCGATGCCGCCGGCCGAACGGCCCATCTGTACTACCGATGTCGTGATAAGATGTGAATGTATTGGTCGACGGCGCGGTCGCTCCAGCAGCACCCATGGCTGAGGACTCCGCGGAAGCGTCTCCCATGGCTTCCTGGGTAGGAGCCCAGTCGTTGACGGGGAAGATCCTGCGGGTCATGGTTCTAAACGAGGTAGGCGACGTGGTACAAGCGGTGGCGGCGGTGATGGTCCGTTTGTGTTCGTGACGTTCGTTGGGGTTCGTCGTAAATCGTGTCTCTTCCAAACGATCGCAGGTCGTAGCTGGTCGTAGATGGCCGTTGCCGAAGTCGACCGTGGAGGCGCGAGCTGCTTGTGACTGTCCAACGTACGGTACTGGCCAAGGAGCGATAGTAGATACAGTCGTATAGCAAAAGAGGCGGTCTCCTATGGTATTGTCGTATCGCGGCGATGCTGCTCTTAAAAGGGGAACGCGGCCTCAACCGAGTCGGCGGCAGTGAATGAATTAAAAGAGGGAAATGAGCAGCCAAAAAGAAGCGAGAAACGACAAGGGAGTTGCTCCAAAGAGGAAAGGCAGCTGTCGAATAGCAAATCCTAAGCCAGCGATGGGCTCGGACAAAAGCAGTAGCGACCGGGGATAGAGTTGCGGGCCAGACAGGGATACTAGTTTGACGTGCCGCTATCTAAACAAAGTCGAAGTCGGGACGATCGCCTTGATATGACGACGTTAGAGCAGCGAAAGAGTTTGCTGATGAGACAATGGGTATTAGAAGAGGAGAAGGGCGATGAGAGGGATACAGTCAGCAGATGAGTTAGAAACTTGAGAGGAAAAGTTTCAAGTCGAGCGAAGGCGTCGAGGATGCGTTAAAGGGTAGATCGACTGCGAAAAGCGCTGAGATGCGGAGGCGCCGGTGGAGCAAACTTCGGCGTGAGCGTCTGGAAGGAAAAGATGGACGGGTTGGGAACGGGGAAAGGCTCTGAAACTCGTTCCGCGCGCCCTTTACCTGGCTGGGCATGGCATCTCGAGTTTTAGCGCAAGACGGGTCGCGACTTTTCTTGATGGAGGTGAGTTTAAGTCGCTAGTGGCGATTCACGAAATGCATCACCATGGAGTGGCTTGTTCTTAGCTTCCGCCGTAGGTATAGGAGGCAGGGTGACGATGGCGCAGTACTGTAGTGTACTGTCCTGTACTGTCCTGTAGTCTGTATAGTACCGGTAGAGCAGGTCGGTCCCCGTCCTTGGAGAGCTGCCCGAAAAAGAAGCAAGATCCCCGACAGCGAGTAACAAAGTAGAGGCCGCAAAAGAACCTTCCGAAGTGATTCTAACGTTAGCTTCTATCGCCTCCGACACTCGGCAGCGGTTTATAGATCGGTCGAGCGCCTGCGCTGCAAGAGTGTAATGTCACACCCTGAACGGGCTTGCCCCCGCGCGTTTTACTACGTAGTACGTACCGATCATTTCCCAGCACTCCCTCCGCCCACCCGCATGCACTAGGAAAATCAAGCCGCCCCCAGATTCGCCGGGTGATCTCATTTACAGGGGTTACTGTAGTTTTCCTACCGCAGCCCCCCCCTAAAACCCCTTGTCACCCTCCCTGCGTATATCTCGGTACAAGGGATCTCGACCAGTTGTTTCCCTCCTGGCTGCCGACAGATGAGAAGCTGAACTCAAGGAGTTCTGCCTATGCGAGAAATTACCCGACAGCGAACAAGGGAAGAGTTTTTCAATCAGGTTATGGATTACCAGATTTATCCCCACCTTTTCCATGGTTTTCGGAAGTTCTGCCATGTTCATTGCACTTTCTCTGCTGATGATACTGATTCATGGCTACTGACACGGACCTTTTCCGAACCCTCTCCGAACCCTTTCCGAACCCTTTCAGAGCCACATCCCAGCCAAGTCCTAACAAACCTACTACGGTACTCCCTCCTACTAAACCGTAAACTAGAGGAATTATCGAGTCAAGAAAACCTGGAGTACCCCAAGAAGTCCCCCAGGTTCATTGTGCAGACGGTACTGTACATGTACGGTCTGCACCACTAGCAGCTTAGCATCCGTGAACCACACGGCGAAGCCGAAACGACGACCGCATGGATCTTTGGAAAGCCGAGAATGTTGCGATTGCTGCAAACACAGGAAGTCAGCCAAGGGTCCTATTTTCGCTTTATTCCCGGACTGTTCTTGGACCGTGGCATCAGTTGCCGAGCTTAAGAAGGCTCGGGGTTAGGGTCTGCTGCTTCAGTAGTAGCATTGCAATTCTCCATGTCCTCGAGTAACATCATGCTCTCACGTTATTGCTATTTCCGGATTTCATATTCTTGTTCCGTTCTCACTGCTAGCAAGCTGATGTCGAGCCTAGCTACCTATCCCAACTACGTTCGTCCTGTTGACTTAAACATCATCTAAATCTGGGTCCTATGGATCAATTTTATCCCGGCTGGCGTCGTTGATTTCTTCATGTTTATTGCATCATCGGCAATCGCAACATCACCGCCACCACCAGCAACGACGACTTGTACATTGATGCAATCGGGAGTCATCCTGCCCACTCTTAAATCCACAGCCATCATCTCGGTCAGATGAAACCTTCGACATGGCTCCACGCCCGCAAGTAGCATTTCGCATACACACCATCTATCGCCTCTTCTTCCTCGTTATAGAACCCATCTCCGCCCTCGTGGGCGCCTACTTCAGCCATTTCCGCCAGAGGCAATATCTCTCACTAATCGATGCTGCCTCGGCTCCCACCACCGAGACTAGCACTCCGCTGGCGACGTCGGTGGCCCTCTCGCAGCTGGCCAGCATGTACCTATTCTTCGCGCTCAACGAGGCTTTGGTGCTTCGCTCTACGGCCGACCTCGGCGTCTGGCGGACCGTCTTGTTCGTGCTGCTCCTCGCTGATTTCGGACACTTGTATGCGATGAGCGGTCTTGGGACCGGGGTCTACCATGACGTTGCGGGATGGAATGTCAGTGATCTGGGGAACGTGCCTTGGGTGTATGGAGGTGCGATCTTGAGGATCTGTTTCTTGTCCGGCATCGGGTTGGGGGAATCGAAGGCACTGAAGAAGAAAGATTGGAAGCAATGAGCTCATGAAGAGGAGGCACGATAAGTTTGGTCATGGTTTCGGGTCATCGGGGTTTGTAGAGCCGCTGTCTATCTAGAAGCGAGCATCAACAACCGAGTTCCGATAACTTAGGCGACAAATATCCGTCCTAAAAAGTCCACCTCTCCCCGCCACTTCGCAATCAAAGGGTGAAATACAAATCAGCCACAGAAAAGATCACGGAGCCAGATCCTGGAATACTGGTGGTACTGTAGGCTTGCGGGGCGTTATATGCGGTCCAATACCAGAACCCCCAAGCTGATCCCCCCAAAGTCTTTACCCCTCCTTCGCCGGGGGCGCGCCCCTCATCATCCCACGACGGATTATCGTGAAAGATGCAGTTGTTGGGTGGGTGGGGGTTTCTCAACCTGGTCGATATAATAACCGCCGAGAGCCTACAAGATACTCTCGTGATCGACTTCTCTTTGGTCTATTCTTATTCCTCGTCCCGATCTATCGCATCCTTTCCCAGTTCCTCGTCGATCGAGTTGGGCTTCCTATCCTCATCCACTTACACGAGCCACCGTGAGCAGACATCGCCATCGCCATCACCGACACCATGTCTTTCCCCGAAAAGTTCCAGAGCTTCCAGTCTCCCAGCGCCGAGAAGTGGAGCGACTTCCAGAGGGCCACTTTCGAGCCCAGGCCTTTCGGCGACTACGACATCGACATCAAGGTCGAGTGCTGCGGCGTCTGCGCCAGCGACAGGCACACCATCAGCGGCGATTGGGGCGACTGCCCTTACCCTCTGGCTGTCGGCCACGAGGTCGTTGGCAAGGTACTCCGCATCGGCGACAAGGTGACGTACGCAAAGGTCGGTGATCGTGTGGGAGCTGGTGCGCAGGTGTACTCGTGCCGCGAGTGTCGGCAGTGCAAGAACGACAATGAGACGTACTGCAAGGATCAGATCGACGCGTATGGTGCGCCGTGGCTCGATACGGGATACATCACCCAGGGCGGTTATTCGTCGCATACCCGAGTGAACGAGTACTGGTAAGTCGAGAACCGATCTAGTCTACACAGCTCGATAGCAGTGCTGACGCAGAGGTAACCAGGGTCTACCCCATTCCCGAAGCTATCCCCTCGGCACAGGCCGCCCCCATGCTCTGCGCCGGCATCACGGTCTACAGTCCCCTGAAGCGCCTTGGTGCCGGTCCCGGGAAGAAAGTCGGCATCGTAGGCATCGGTGGTCTAGGCCACTACGGCATCATGTTCGCCAAGGCCCTCGGTGCCGAAGTGTGGGCCATCTCCCGCTCCCGAGCCAAGGAGGCCGACGCCAAGACGATGGGCGCAGACGGCTTCCTCGCCACGAGCGAAGAGAACTGGACGGAGGGTCACAAGATGACATTCGACATGATCATCAACACGGCCACGTCGTTTGACGGTTTCGCGTTGAGCGAGTACCTCAGTCTGCTCGACATCCACGGCCACTGGAACTCGGTTGGCCTTCCCGGCGGCGAGGGCATCACGGTGCGCAACCAAGATTTCATCAACAACGGGTGCTATTTCGGCACGTCGCACTTGGGCAGTCGGCGCGAGATGCTCGAGATGCTGGATCTGGCGGCTGCGAAGGGTGTCAAGTCGTGGATCGAGGAGATACCGATTTCGAAGGAAGGGCTGCAGAAGGCCATGGATAACCTGGAGACTAGTAAAGTGCGGTACCGATCATGCATGGTCAACTACGACGAGGCGTTTGGCTCTTGAGGGGAGGGAGTACGAGGTTGCATGAGTTGTGATGTGGTCCTGAAAGTAGAAGATCGTGATCAGCCTGGAGTTGGGTTCAGAGCAATGGGGTTTAGCACAACCTTCTCCCGCCGGGTGACTCACTCTCCCTACCCCAGTAATCTGCCCTAGCCTAGAATAACAATCCCGAACCTGAATCAAACAACTTGCAGCACATACGATTTAAGCTACACGTCTTTGCTTGCACCCATGCCAAGCCGGTCAGCGCTAGACTAGTTCCAAAACCGTTCTCGTTGAACAGTCACTGTGGTTTGATGGCTTGTCAGCTTCAGAGTAACGTTGAGGCTTTGTCCTCGTCTCGTGGGGTATAACGACACGTTAACCTTGGCGCGTCTGGTCCTGGACCCAAGCAGCATGGACAAGTATGCATTATGCCATGTTTCCAGCGCTCAAACGGAGTCGTAGCCGAGATGAAATGTAGCCATTGAGTTTTATAAGACGTCGTTGTCTGCTGTTTGGTTGCAAACGCCTCGTCATAATTTATACTCTGTTTACTTACGCGACTGCTTTCACGGCTAGAGTAGACGAATTGGACCTTCTTGAGCTATACGTCACTCTAGTAATAAGAACCTATCAATATCACTCCAACTAAACGTAACGTCTCTCATTCACTTGCATCAATACCCATATAGCTTCTATCATGTAAACCTGCCTGCTGACCACCCCTGCCAATTCCTAAGCTAACAAACTCCAGGACGCAGTCGCTGACGACCACAATGCTCGACACGTCCGAGGCACACGCCGTCCCTCGTCTGAATCTCTCTCTGCAATTCCGCCGCTCCTTCAGCAAAGCCGAGATCGCTTCCGTAGGCGTATCATCAGACTCAACCCTCATCTTTGCTACATACTCCTCGAGCTTCGCGGCCAGTGGCAGACCAGCTGTAGAGGTCTATGACCTTCGAAAGCAAAAGAGCCGGTACACGACCACTGGTTCTCACGCTGCTCTATCTAGACCCGGAGGTAGCCGAATGGCCATCGTCAAAGACCTGACCGTTCACGTCTCAGGAGGCGCAGATTATCACTACTCCAGTTCTGTCATGGTGAGCAACGCGACGGAGAGGTGGCCATATAAGGAGATCCGGAGGATCAAGGGGATGCCCATCGTGCTGGGAGGTGATCTCGTAGCAGCGAGCGAGGACAGCTACCGGATGGGAGTCTGGGACACTCGATCGGGAGCACGAGTTGGTAGGGTGCTCAGTCACATCGACACCATCACCCACGCTGCCTTTGCCGTCGACTTCTCACTCGTCACGGCCTCTAGAGACGGAACCTTGCGCATTACCGATCCTCTTACATCAAAGACCCTCCACCGCCTAGAAGTCGATGGCCCTTCGTCAAGCAAACCTCGCGCACTCGCAGTATCCTCCGACGGCGGACGCGTGGTCTCTGTGTGGGGAGCAACCGTCTACATCTGGCTGCCCCGGAGCAACGGGCTATCGTCATACAACATGAATGCCGTGCGAAGGAACGAGGGCTGGCCCCTGTGCATATCTAGCGACTGCAGGTGGATGGTTTGTAGGACAGAGGATGGCATGGATGTCATGGACGTGGCGACTGGAGCGGTCGTGTATGCAAGAGAGGCGGAGGCGATCATCACAGCTGGGGCGTTTGCGGATGATGGGAGGACGTTGGTGCTCGGGAGGATGGATGGAGTCGTGGAGGTTTGGAATGCTTGGGAGAAGAAGTGAGAGGGGAAGTGAGAGGGGAAGTGAGAGGGGAAGTGAGAGGGGAAGTGACCTCTTTTCTTCTTTTTCATAAAGCGAGCAGTATTTGATACCCATATGATAACTTGACAAACGGGAGAGTTCCGAGATTAGCCACCTTCAACAACATATCTCCCATAAACACCACAACATCCAACTAACAGCCATTGATGCCAACTTACACGAGACGAGACCGGGGGTCGTCAGCATCTGAATTCTCCACATGGTAATTCCTGTTCAGTGTGGATCAGTTCCTTTGTTTCAAAAACCTCTTATCCCCCGCGTACTTCAAACGTGGTTGTTTTGTACAGACTACATTAGCTGACAATACCACCAATGAGGACTCTTTGCAGACATGTAACAAGCTGATGGTTCAGGGTTGAACGGGGTTCTTCGCGTAAGTATGGCAATGATGGTGTTTCGTCCGATCATGAATGCCTCGGTGGAAGGAAGTTGATTAACACGCGATGCGGTTCAAGGAGTCGTGCAATCAGCTGCCATGAAACCGTTTTGTTATATAGTAGTTAGGAAATGATATGAGGGATCAACGAGTAGCCGCTTCATGTCAAGATGAATGTGTTCGTCTCATTTGGCCATCATATCTATCGTCGTCAAATCTAGATACTGATCAAAGCTGCCATGCTGCCAAATGCGGGTATGGGGAATGGGATGCTCGTAAAGTCATTAATGTAGAAAGAAGGGAAAATGTTGACTCAGGCATACATCTAGCGTCGCCTTTAACACCCCGTACTCCAAGTCTTGCTATGCAATCCCTTAGCATTCCAATAAGCACTCCGCTCCATATGCTGCTGTGTTTTAGTTGTTTTGTCGCCCAGATTCATTCCTGTCATCTCTAGGATCCTTTATAAACACCCGTCACTCTGCACATCTTCGTTTCGTTCGTATACCCTTTTCTCCGTGTTCGTGTGCCGGTGTCAGGTGGAAACAGTATCGTATGTGCTACTAAGCAACCACGCTCTTCTCGACATGATCGTGCTCAGTTACCCCAGCCCAGCATCTCAAGAGTGCCACGAGCCTCGGATCCGCTCATACCGCTGACGCCGAGCTGTCGAGCTTGAGTACCGCGTCTCAGGCGCTGGATGCCAGTCGCAACCTTCCAACTTTCGGATTCGTCGATGACGAAGACGTATCGCTTGCCCTCCTGGTCGCGGACCGTGGCACGCAGAACATGCAAGCCCTTGGATTCCCACTTTCCGGTCTGTCCAGATGGAGATGGGATGTTAGCATCTTTCAGGTTGGTTTCACATAAGCTGAGACGACAGCAATTGTTGCACGCGCGCAACATTTCAGCAAGATACACATCGGCCTCGTCACCTGTGAACGGCTTCGGAGGGCCACGGTCACGGGCTCCTGACCCAGCCATCTTGTGAAGAAAGCCGGGGCTCTTCTTCGTATTGGTGGCGGGGGAAGGAGTCGAGGCCGACGGGTTCAAGCAGTGCGGGGGACACCATACCTCTACTTGTTTCAAGGTCCAAGCCTTGACATCCCATTCGCGCTGTGGCACGCTACGGACGTCGTCGTCGATGAAGAGACCCTCGGTGGTAATGCGGAGGATGAGCCCGTCCGTGACGGATCCCATGCCAGAGATGAGCTGGCTTGCGGGAGTCTTGGCATATTGGTTCATGAAGAGATAAACGGCAGATATGACAATCTTATCCGGGTCATTCGTGGTATAAGTACCACCACGCATCGAAGGTGGGGGAGATGTGCGTGTGGTAGTTTGTGAGGGGGCCCAGGAGGACTCGGAGCCGATCGAGGACATTGAGGTCTTGCGCCTCGGCTTCTTGGCCTTGTCATACGGCCGGTACGAGCTAGCGGTACTGACGCCAGACCTGGCAGATGATGGGACAGGCTTCTTCGGGGAGGCACTGGCAGTGTTCTTGGACGCTGTCGATCCGGTGGTTGACCGTGCAGGCGCCGGTGGTTTTCCGTCGGGCCACATGCTCATCCTTTCGCCGACTCCAGAGTAGGCATAACTGCCGCTCTTGCGAGATTCTTGAGCCTCCTTTTCGGCCTGTTCCTTTTGCTTCTTCTCCTCTCGCTCCTTGGCCTCCTGAGCTTCTTTCTTTCTCAGCTCTTCTCGAGCCAGAGCAGCCTTTTTCCTCCGCTCTTCACGCTCGGCAGCTTCCTTCTTCTTCTGCTCTTCCCTCTCTCGAGCTTCCTTAGCTTCCTTTTCGTACTTCTCCCTCTCCTTTCGCTCCTGTTCTAGCTTCTCGGCAAGCTCCTTGGCCCGCTGCTCAGCGTCGAGGCGATCCTTTCTCTCCTTTGCCTCCCTCTCCCGTCGTTCACGTTCCTTTTCTCTCTCAGCTCGTTCCTTGGCGTCCTTTGCTCGCAACTCATTAAGTCTTCTCTGAGCTTCCTCGCGTCGTTTCTGCTCAGCTTCCTTCGCCTTACGCTCCTCTTCCTTCTTCCTCATCTCGTCTCGAGCCTTTTCCCAAGATCCTTTAGGTTTGGGAGTCTCCTCAGCTTTCGGGGGCTTAGGAGGCTCCTTTGCTTGGGAAGCTTGGGGTTGCGGTTGGGGTTGGGGTGGCGGCTTTGGCTTTGGCTTTGGCTTCTCTTCGGCCTTTGGTGGAGGAGTCTGTGGGGGAGTTTGAGGAGGAGGCGGTTGAGGTTTGGGCTTGGATTTGGGCTTGGGCTTGGGTTTGGGTTTGGGTTTAGGCTCTGGCTCAGGCTCGGGCTCGGGCTCGAACTGAGGTTCGGGCTGAGGCGGTGTTGGAGGAGGCGCGGATCGGGGAGGCGGAGAACCTTGCCATGAAGTCTTGGGTCCATCGTGCTGAGGAGGCGGCGGTGCCTCGCTATGTGGTGGAGGGCGTGGAGGAGGGCTGCTTCCATGAGGTGGTGGAGGAGGGGGGCCGTATTCATGACCTGTTCTAGCACCAGCTCCCCCAAAACCTCCTGGCCCATCTCGGCTGCTTGAAAACCCTCCTGGGCCGCTGGTAGAACTCCTGCGATCTGTTTGCGTTCTCCCCAGACTCCAGGCGCCGAAACCGACACCTATGATGAGCATCGCAATGGCCATGTTGCCCAGTCCTTGAAAATTGTCCCACCACGTTCGGAATGCAGGGGCCATCGTCTGGAACATGACGACGAATATGAGGGCCGAGGCGAAGCCTGCGGCGAAGCTGTTGACGTTGGGCTTCATGGAAGGTAGGTAGAGGAAACCTCCTCCAGCCGAATGTTCGGGAATGACGAAAATGTCATATTTTCCCGGAGGCAGACCAGAGCCTTTTGGTACTCCACCATGAGGCGGAGGCGGCGGAGGAGTGTCCATGGTGGCCGGTCAGGTTGACTGTGTTCGAGGAGTGTCGCCTGACTGGCGAAACTCGGGGGTGGTTGGCTTCGCAAATGAGGCGGCTCGCTCGTCTATGAGAAATTTGGGGACGCCATCAAAATCAAGTTTTGGTAAGCAGGTCTAGCGGCTGATCAGTTAGGATACTCTTGGTCTAAGCCTAAAATCTGGAGAGCGGGTGGCTGGGGCATCAATTTGAGAGGAGCTGAAGCAGTAAAGGGCCAAGGAAGTGAAGCTCCTTTGTCGTAAGTAGCCGTGCTTTGCTGCTTCATCTGCGTTCATCCCCACCGAAAGCACCGCAGAATTGAAAGGGAGGACTTGTTAACTTACACAAACGACGGGAATGATTCCTTCAGGGCGCGAGAGACCAGCTCTAGAGCAGCTGCGCTTGATCGCAGTCTTGCAAATACGAGCGAGGTTGGGGATGTGAGGCGAGCGACAAGGCGGAGCACGGAGCACGGGGCACAATCGACAACCAGCGTTTGCTCTCTCTCACAGTCGCAATCGCAATATCGTCGGAACTCTGCGACCAGCTTTGAGAACAAGGATGGAGGGTCGAGAGAGAAAGAGAGCAGAGCGGGAATAGAGAAGACGAGATGAGACGGGTTCGAGGTAAAAAAAAGGTATCTGGGTGACCTTGCTCGAATGGTGGAGATGAGGTTGTTTACTTTGACGGAAAAAGGAGTGTGTGTCCCTGGCTCTTTCTCTCAGTGGCGGCGGCAGTGGCAGCAGCTGCAGGCAGGGACGATGAGGGTGTGTGGGCAGCGGGGCCGGTGACCGGGGCCGGGTTGACGGGTTGATGGCTCGTTGGAGAGCAGGGGGTCTGTGAGCTTGCTGTCGCTCACTGAGTCTCTCACTCTCGCGGGCTCGCGCTGGATGACGTTAGAGGACCTTTTGGCACCTTTGGTGTCGGCCGGCCCCTAAGAATCTCCACGAAGCTTTAGCGCCTTCCTGCGCATCGGCCTGTCGACAGTCTACAGTACTCTATATGATGCCGCCCGTCAAGCCATCACCTGCTTTTCTCTCCCCTTCTTCTTCCTTGCTTTGCTTTTTTCTCACGCAGCTTCTCTCTTGAACCTGGCCTTCTTCCCTGTCGATCTTCATGCCCCAACGTTTTCTATCAGATGTAGCCTCTAAATCCACTCCTGCCCTTCCCGGTTAAAGCCATGGGTGTTTTTCTTTTTGTTCTTGTTCTTATTCTTCTTCTTCTTCTTCTTCTTCGTTCTCAGTGAAGCGAGCGCCCATCCTCGAGGGCGGCTCCATGATCGTAGCACTCGCTATGTCTGTTCTTCCTCGCGAATCTATCTGTACGTGCTCGGCTATTATCCTCTCCACCGACCGACTCCAGTTCGTCCTGGGTCCTGGTCACGGACCGCCGATCGCACATGAGCTGAGGATATCGACACTGGAGGCCTGGAACCATGACAGGCACATATGGGCTTATCACCATGGTAATGCAGATGTTGTCGATCTCAGTTTGCGGGTAAAGACTGTGCGCTCTTGACGAACCTAAAAGCTTTTTTCAAGTTCCCTTCAGTTCCTGCTGTCTTCCAGTTGACATCCATTATCCCGCAATCCCACAGAAGCACTTACACAGCAGTATGCAACTTGTCTCCAACGATCCTTTCACTCGAGAGACTCTTAAGAATCCGGCTCCCTCGGTGGCTTGTTCTGGAACCTACGTGGAGCCTTGTTACCGCTGCATGCCCCAGCTGCAGCAGGTCAACAGTCATGCATGTCGTTGAGCGGTGAGAAATGTACGGAGTGTTCGCAGCCTGTTCTCTGCACGTTACATACAATGACTGCAGATCTCCACCACGAATGAGGGGGGAAGGTACGGAGCAACGGACGAAAACTCGAGCCGAAATGCGTAGGCGCGAGATGTTTGGCGACAGCAGCTCATCATAGCCGCTTGGTCTTTATCATGATGCTGTGCATACGAGGCCATGTAGTTGACGGCTCAGATAGTGGCATCTTCCAATTTGAGGGGCACAATCTCTGCCCATACATGATCGTCACCTCAATTGGGCTGAAACAAACCTATCACGGCTTTCAATTCCTCCCATATTATGCGAAGAGACTGTCGCGGGACCAAATGAGCTGATCCCATCATAAGCTACCTTGTAAGATGTGGTTGGGACAGTGGTGGCCTCACATTTGATAACCTGCCGTTGCCTAGCAACCGCTGATCGAAGCCAAACCGTGCGCTCTGTGGCCCACCGTGCGTTAGTGCCGTACAGTAGCTCGACTCGTCCTGTCGTACCCACGCGGGAACGACCCGACTCGATGGATACTTTAGTAAGAGGGGCGCTGCTGAAGGGCTAACTTGGTGCTAAATGCTGTGGTATCATGGTGGTAAGGTGACGGTAAGGTGGTGGTGGTAAATGGTAGATTTGCCCAGGTCAAAGACTCTCTGGCTACGTCATCAGTCCGAAATCTGTGTAAAATATAAAGTAAATAAATAAATAAATAGATGAATTCGATGTCGAAGGTGGCAAGGAAGCATAAGCTCATGATGGCATAAGCTCGTTTTGTCATGAGGCCAAACGTGACTATCAGACGCGTACGTCAGAAAAAAAAGAAGCCAGCGATATCGGGCTAAATAAACGTCACAGGAAGTGAGAGTCCAGGGTCTTCAGTTAGCACGGTAACTACCACATAGCTATCCCATCACAGAGCTCTCGAGTGGAACTAGATCCTCCCACTGCAGCCCGCACGCACGTGGATCGGGACGGTACGGATACGAACTTGGAGCATGGCCAATTGGTACGATGGCACTGAAAACTCTAGACTAACTTTACGGAATGATTCCCTGGTTCAGCTTCTAGACTCTGCTGTTGTGTTCTCGGTCTAAGAATCATTCCTCCTCTTCTGTCTGAACGTGGGTGTTGGTCGTGAAACGGGTTCTATTACCGAGGGATGCATACCCAGGTGGCGTGACCCTCTCCATTGTGAATATGAACATATGATACCCTATCGGATTGCTACTGTAACACTCTTCAGAGGGAGAGAGAAATTAGAGGATATTACTGCATGCTGTTGCAACAATTGGACAGATCATCCAAGCTGATGTAAAACCGCCTTCCAGAGAGATATGCCCGAGACGCCTCTTCAGCAAAATAAAAATAACAACCTCTCGCCTTCCCACCAATAGTCTGCTATCTTCCTGCTTGCAAAACCAAGGCGACGGCATCTGCGAACCACCACAGCAAGTCCAGAACCAGCCGTAGCACCCATAACAACCATACCGTCGCCTCTATCCCCAGCAGTAACAGTCGCACCGCAAAGCTCAGGATCAAAAGTCACATCTTCCTTATGCGATTATTGGCCACCTTGAGCTTCGCCTGCACACGCGCGGCATCCTCATCCATCATGTCAAGCATCTCCGTCTGTCGCTCTACCTCTTCGTTGATTTGCAAGCCCATCTCTTTCTGACGGCGGATGATGGCGGCTAGTGAATCAACCTGTTGATCCTGCGCCTGCATCTCCTGCTTCTGTAAAAGTAGCACACCTTGGTTGTCCAGTTCGCGCGTCTTGTCCGTCTCCGGCAACGGAGCGCCTAGGACACGACCGCTGGGTCGACCGCCCCTGAGCAGAGTAGCTTTGTCGGAGGAAGATGCTTGGCCTTGGGTTGCGCCTCCTCGACCAGAGGCAGATGTCGAGCTGGCCATGCTGTTGGAGAGCTTGTCTAGACCTTCGCGTTCCGCGCGCGCGTGGGCGATCAGATCTCGGCGTCGTCGTAGTTCTCCCTCGCCCAATCGACTCGATTCTTGAATCTTCTTCAACCCGTCCGCGAGCGTAGCAATCAGCGTCCCTCCCTTGACCAGTGCTCTCTTGGCGGCGGCGCCGGCTTCGGCAGCGGCTGTTGGGCTGTTGCTATCCACTGCCGCGTCTCTCCTCGACAAGCACTGCCTAGCTTCGTGTATACACTGCTTCAGCTCTCTGTAAATGTCAAGCCATGTCCCAGGATCTGCCGCTCCAGCAGTCGCACTGCTCACCATCCCTCCAGCCGACACGGCAGAGTTTGTCGTGCTCGAGCTGGGCAGGTTAAGAAATGATCTCCATGCCGACGTATCGCGCCATCGGCGATCCGGCGATTCAGCGATAGCGCGAAGATATTTCTCGAGACCGGCCTGTCGCTCGCGCGCGAGCTCAGGTGAGTTGACCGTTGACTTGAGCCAGCTCTTACCAGGTAACGGCTCAGGTGGAGGAGCACCGACTTGTTGTTGCAATGTCTGGTTCAGATTCACAAAATCGGAATATCGCTTCTGGACGACGAAAGAGCGGAGAGGTAGTCGAAGGGTGATGTTGTATAGAGTGTATGGCTTCTTGGAGCCTTCGTCTGAGACGCTCGTGGACGGGATGGCGATCTCGGGCGGTGGTGCCATGGTAGAGCCAAGCTGCTTGTTACCAGACGGTGAATATGTGTTACTTGCGTACGCGTAGATGTAGTTTCAAAACTGTATCCTGGTGTAGTTGAGAAAGCGTTTTCTTTCGCCTTCGACCGTCGGCGGTTTGCTTTGGTTTGTTTGTAGTAGAAGCGCGAATGCAGGCGGGTCAAGTGGGATTGGGGCCATGGGATGGACTGAAAACGTCATTGCAGCGGTTGGTTGTTGGTCGATATGGTGCTAGACTAGTCCAGGCCACAGCATATTCATCAACAAGAATGCCTGGCGCTGTGCCTGTACCGTATTCGTAAAGGGTGCTGCCCGACAAGGTTCAGCGGGCCAATTGACAGCAAGTGGAATACTGTTCACTTCAATGAGCCTGAAAACCGGTCAAGTTAGAGAGGTTTGAAAGGTTACGAATGCGAGATAGGATCATCCACTTCCTGTCGCTGGATTTGCTTAATCTGGCTCGACTCATGTTTCGTCCTCATGTTGTTCAGAATCTGCTTTGCTATAAGCATGGGTGGGTGAGCTGGCGGGATTTGGTCCCGGCACCTTGCAAGTGCATGAAGCATAACGTCAAATCGGCCGGAAACAGAATAATAAAACGTGCGGTTGTGGACTTTCAGGTCCAGCTGGCATCTGCATAAAACTTCAATCCATTGTATAGCTGGCGTAATGCGGGAAGAGTCCTGATCTGCTTTTCTCGGCTCCAAGGGTTTGGAGGAAATCACCGTCGCCAGTACCTTTAAGTGATGATTCGTAGCCGACTTGGCCGCTTTCTACGCGTCCTTAGTATCAGAGTTTCCAAGTCTTCCCAGGCTACTACTCATGCATGCATACTAACAAGCTCATGTACATGGGTAGTATGAAGCACGCAATATAAAGGAACAGAGATCTTGATCCTAGTTGTTCCAAGTCTAGAGGGTAATGAAAGAAGCATTGCAGGCCAGGATTGTATCCGTGGTTACTGTGCGGTGGCAGCGCAGCTTGCCATATGATATCAGGTACAAAAGAAGAGAAGAAT
Source organism: Coccinonectria pachysandricola (assembly GCA_003693555.1). Lineage (NCBI taxonomy): Eukaryota > Fungi > Ascomycota > Sordariomycetes > Hypocreales > Nectriaceae > Coccinonectria > Coccinonectria pachysandricola. The sequence goes on from QUZF01000149.1 coordinate 60,181, forward strand.
CAGTTTTGTTCGAATCCTGTCAATGTCCGTTCGTTTGAGGGACAAAAAGCGCTCGCCATCTATCTAGGTCGTCGCCAATTCTCTTCTCCATCGGGTCGTTTGGCCCAGGGACTCGAGGCCTCAACCCCAAGCCATGCCGTTTTGCTGTCTGTTGCTAATAACCACTTTCAATCTCCAACACAGTCATGATCACATTTATTACATCTTGATCCTCTTTCCAGATGATATATCAGACTTAGAAAGTCTCCTGGTCGTCCAGCACCTCCTCGCCCTCCGCAGGGATCTCAAAACCCTCTTCTGTCGAGTAAAGGATGTTCTGGATCAACTTCACCAAGCCGTCCTCCTGCTTCTCGAGCTCTGGGTCCTCGTCAACGGCCTGCTGGATCAGCAGCTCAATATCCCGAAGCTTGCTGAAGTAAAAGTCGCGCTCCCTCTCGAGTCCAACCACCGTCTCCTTGAGAGTCGCATTCTCTGCTTGTAGGGCAGCTGTCGCAGGACCAGCAGCCTTGGCGACACGGGGCCCGCCGCTAGGGGTGGTACCTCCTCGGCGAGCGGCAGCAGATGAGGTAGCAAGGGGACGGGCAGCAGCACCGCCGCCGCCACCGGGAGGAAGAGGAGCACCCTTTCGTCGTGCAACGGCGTCATAGTCATGATCAGGGAAGTTGAGGTCCCAGAACTTCTTGGTCCACTGCAGGAACTCGAGGTTGTCCTGCATCTTGCACTTGACGAGGGACGAGACAGGGATGGGTTTATCGATTTGATGCTTGTTAAAAATGTCTTGAAGGGATGTTAGAGATCTTGAATGCCAGTGGGTGGAGAAGACACGTACTCTGAAGCACCTTGAAATTCTGGACGTATAGGTATTCTGAGTTCACGTTGAACTTCACCTTTGACATGGGAACATCCATGTAGATGCTGTCGAAGACTTGGCAGAGAGCAGCACTTGAGCGTCGTTAGACTTGAATCGTTGGTAGGGCCTGAGGGAAACAACAAGGATCGAGGACGCCAGCATATTGTATCATCGATGGGGCGGGGGCAACAAGTCGACTTACCCAGTACCACATTGCTCGACCTTGGTGATGTTCAGCTGGAGGAGGCTGTTGAGCCACTGAACCAGCTCTTGTCTGTTGTATTGATGTCTGATCAGCACATGTGATGGTTAAGTGGTCAAAATAGACTTTGGCCTACCTTGACTCGCCCATCGTGGCTTGTGTTTTGATGAAGCAAATGTGTTTATTTTGCAAGGATCGTCGATCGACGCAGAGCAGTAAACCGCGATGACACGAAAGAGTAGCAGGATAGCGCAAAGACTCCTAAGACAAAGGGAACCGGGTATCGTGGAAGATTGTTGTCGTGGAATAGGTAAAGAAGGCGGCGCGAAAGATGAGGTAGCGAAAGGGGAATGTCGAGTTGGGAGAAATTAAACCAAGTCCTGGTGTTTGGGTCGGGCGAGCTTCAGTCGCCTAATCAACGATGGTAGTGGGGAGATAGCCTCAGGTACCCCTCCTTGGGCATCTAACGCACTGAAGCTGCTGGCTACAGAACCTTCGTAGGGACAGAAGAGCCCCGCATCCTACCTTCGAGTCCCCTGGAGAAGGGGTCCTTAATCACGTGCACCAATTCCATCCTGACGGAGCGCGACCGGCTGAGCACTCTCACCGCCAAATTTTTGAAAACGGCAGAAAAAAATGCGACAGACAGCTGCAAAGTTGTAAAGCCCCACTACCCTTCACGACTAACAGGTCTGCTCGACGCGAAGATTGTAGACGCCAAACCCAGCAATCATGGCACCCTCTCAAAAGCGAAAGCCGGTCGATGATGACTTCATCCACACCATCTCAGATAACGAAGACGGACCTATAGAGGAAGAACAGGTCGCTGTTCAGCCCCCGAAGAAGAAGACCAAGACTGCCAAAACCTCCAAGAAGGCCAAGAAGGCCAAGCAGGATGTTGCCTCGGAAGAAGAGGAGGAGACCATCGCGGACGGTATCTGGGGCCATAAGGATGATGATGACGGTGCCATGGACTCCGAGTTTGAATTTGGTGCTGATGATGCGGGCGAGTTTGGTGTCGATGATTTCGAGGGATGGGGCTTAGAAGGCGCAAAGAAGGGCCTGAACGCCGACAAAGCCAAGGGAGTAGATCTCGACGAAATCATTAGGAGACGCAGGGAGAAGAAGAATGGCGGAAAGCCAACCGAGGCGGAGGTTGAAGAGGCTGACGAAGCCGATGAGATTGACGAGGACGATCATGGAATGGAAGTTGACCTGGATGACGACGATGATGAGGTTCTTGCCGATGATGCTTTCGGAATGAACGTCGATTCCGATGCCGAAGAGTCTGGAGACGAGGATCAGGAGGGAGATGAGTCCGATGGTGAGGGCGACAACGATGACGACGCCGACGACGATGCCGCTTCAGACAACGACTCGGTAGCCACTCCAGTAAACCACCCCGACGACGAAGCATCAGAGCCTAGCGACGACGAAGGCGAGGACGCCGAGGAGGAGGCCAAGCGTAAAGCCTTTTTCGCTCCTGAAGAGGAATCTAAGCCGGGACAAAAGACTGAAATGTCGTCGTTCCAGGCCATGTCTCTGTCAAGGCCAATTCTCCGTGGTCTAGCTGCCGTCGGCTTCTCCAAGCCTACACCAATTCAGTCCAAGGCCATCCCCATCGCACTCATGGGCAAGGATCTTGTCGGTGGTGCCGAGACTGGTTCTGGAAAAACGGGTGCTTTTGTTGTCCCGATTCTCGAGCGTCTACTCTACCGACCCAAAAAGGTCCCCACCACGCGCGTTGTCATTCTCACTCCGACTCGTGAGCTTGCCATTCAGGCCCATGCCGTTGCTACAAAGCTGGCTGCCCATACTGATATCAAGTTCACCCTTGCAGTAGGTGGCTTGAGTCTCAAGGCTCAGGAACTGGAACTACGCTTGCGCCCTGATGTAATCATCGCGACACCTGGTCGATTCATTGATCACATGCGAAATTCCGTCAGCTTCAGTATCGACACCGTCGAGATCTTGGTCCTTGATGAAGCTGATCGCATGCTCGAGGATGGTTTTGCAGATGAACTGAACGAAATTCTTACCACCCTACCCAAGTCGCGCCAGACGATGCTGTTCTCTGCCACCATGACATCGACCGTCGATCGACTGATTCGTGTGGGTCTGAACAAGCCTGCCAGGGTCATGGTCAACTCACAGAAGAAGACGGTCAGCACACTTATCCAGGAATTTGTACGACTACGACCGGGTCGTGAGGACAAGCGAATGGGTTACCTGGCCTACATTTGCAAGACGCTATACACCGAGAGGGTCATCATCTTCTTCCGACAGAAGAAGGATGCTCACCGAGCCCGGATCATCTTTGGTCTTCTTGGCTTGACATGTGCCGAGTTGCACGGAAGCATGAACCAGACACAGGTTAGCTAGCTATCCCAACAAATTGCCCTATGTTCTCTGCTAACAACAACAAGCGTATCGCCAGTGTCGAAGACTTCCGTGACGGTAAGGTCTCGTACCTGCTAGCTACCGATCTTGCTTCTCGTGGTCTCGATATCAAGGGCGTCGACACCGTCATCAACTACGAAGCACCTCAGTCGCTCGAGATCTACGTTCACAGAGTTGGTCGTACTGCTCGTGCTGGACGAAGAGGTACTTCTATCACACTTGCCGCCGAGCCTGACCGCAAGGTCGTTAAGTCTGCGGTTAAGGCTGCCAAGGCCCAGAAAGCCAAGATCGTCAGTCGCGTCATCGACGCTGCCGAGGCTGACAAGCTTCAGCAGCAGATTGACGAGATGGATGACGAGATTGAAGAGATCATGCAGGAAGAGAAGGAGGAGAAGCAGCTGGCTCAAGCCGAGATGCAAGTCAAGAAGGGAGAGAACCTCATCGAGCACGAAGCTGAGATTAAGTCCCGCCCCAAGCGAACCTGGTTCGAGACTGAGCACGACAAGAAGAAGTCAAGGCAGGCCGGCAAGGAGGAGCTTAATGGTTTGAGAGAGAGCTTGAAGATGGGCAAGGGCAAGCTTAGCAACAAGGACAAGAAGAAGCTTGACGCCAAGATCATGCGAAAAGAAGGCCAGGAGTGGCGGAAGGGCAAGAGCTCAGAGGCTGATATGAAGAAACGAGCCAAGGATAAGGCCGTTGGCAAGGCTAGGGCCAGGGCCAAGGCTAAGGTCGACGGTGTCAGTGAAACGAAGAGTGAGCCCAAACCCCAGCCCAAGGAGAAGCCCAAGGGCAAGATGGGTGGCAAGCGGAAATAAAAGGTCACTCATCCAGGTGCTGGAAAGGGAGTTGCTCTAGACCAAGTGTAAGCGTAGAGCAACAGTGTATATACCTGGCGTCTGAAAACGGAACATGCATAACGTTAGATCATTGGATAATTGAGATACTTTGGGGCTCCTTGTGAGGTTGTTGGTATTCCCACGTGTTCCAGAAGTTCGGGCCCGCCAAATGATTTACGTGCTAAGATCTCCGGCAGATGCTCTCCATTCACGCTGGAGCTTGGGCGGGCTTGATGACGTAAGGCATGAGGTCTCGCTGGCCTCGGTCAAGAAGAGCCTGCCCCTTAACGTTAACCAATACACAAGGCTCTATTCACAATACAGCGAGCTGAGCATCCTGTATTCGCTTGAGTATTCAAAATAATGCGCTCGCGTTATTCTTCTTGACGCCACCACCAGGTCAAGCCCCTGCCTCCGTCAAAAGCCTCTCCTGCCTGAGGAGCAACTACGGTCGACATTGCTACCAGAGCTCAACCACGTCTGTCTCCAGCGAAGATAGAGATAACCCGGCTAAAAAGAGGACTCAAGGCTTTTCCTGTGCTCGGCGACAAGCTGGCTTTATTCAGAGGCTTCGGTTTTGGCCGTCCGCGCCCGCATCCGCACCATAAGCAGAGCCTTATTCGTTACCTATTCCCTCGCGCCGTCCGAGACCGCTACCGCGAACGTGTGCTCCAGTTCCGCCTCGACACTCTCCCGTACTTGAAGCACAACTTCCAGTCTCGGATATACAGATACATACTTGAGCGCCAACGGCGCCGCGCCGACAAGAGCCGAATTGTCGACATCGTCGCGCGCCAGGGTAAGCGTTTGTGGCTCGGTCCTCCCGGTAGTCGATCGCCAAAGAATGCAAAGCCTCGACTTCGAGGTGTAGCGGCGCGAAAAGTGCCACCTGCGGAGGGAAGAATGTCATACTATGGCTCCGATTCCGGAGCTTACGGGGCGGATAGGGAGAGAGGCGCACGGAGGAAGAAGCTGGCGGCCATGGCAGGCAGTCTATACAGAACAGGCCAGGCTGCAGTTACAGAGATCAAGGACACGTATGCCCAGACCAGGGTGAGAGGCATGGACGGAACATCCGAGACGCATAGTCGTATACATATTCCGGGTGCCTTCCCCGATGTTGCCATCACTGTTCACGGCGACGATCAGATGGTGATATTCCCCTCCTATGCGAAACGGCACATAAAAAGGGACTGGCGTCAGCCGCAGGCTACGCAACAACCGCCAGTGCAAGCCAACACTAGGGATGAGGACTACTGGCGTCAAGAGTGGGAAAGGAATGAGGATGCTAGGGCCATTGTAGACGTAGACGTCAGGGGCTGGATCTACTCTCCTCACAATGGGCCTATGACGAGGCGAAACCGGGTCCTGATCGGACTTGCGCGACAGCTCAGTGGAGTCCCGGCGCCCAGGGCGGATCAGACCTTGAACTACAACAACGGCGAACCGAAGACGCAACACCAGGTCCATGAAGAAAAGCGTGAGCAGGAGAAGATTGCTCAAGAGGCGGCAAGAATCGAGCAGCAAGGTCAGGAAGAGAAACGGGTAGCATATCAAGGAGGATACAGCGAACGACCGCAGGATAACCCGGATCCCGAAACCGAGAGTATATACGCTCCCAAGACGCGCAGCGGGAATCGCTCTCCGATTTCTGCCCCCTCGAGTCCCACGATGCCAGCGAGATCAGTCACTGCCAGCAGCAGTGAGCTGAGCGAGGCAGAACTCTCGGTGGCCAACGCGAACCTCATGGCTCGCATAGCACCCTTTTTGACAAACCCAAACGTTTCTCTTCCGATAACGCTCTTCTTCTATAACGATACCAAGTCACAGTCGAAGACTGTTATGACAGACGAGTCAGGTCATTTCAACATGCGGGCTGCTCTCGACTTTATACCCACTCACGTTCGAGTCTTAGCCAGCGAAGACTTGTCAGCAATCCAAGAGATCAAGATTACCGAGCCTCACGGCGTCAGTCTCATCAGTGACATCGACGATACCATCAAGAGGTCCAACATCTCAGGCGGCGCCAAGGAGATCTTTCGAAATACGTTCATCCGAGATCTGTCCGAGCTCACGGTTGATGGTGTCAAGGAATGGTTCAACAGTATGCACGATCTTGGCGTCAGCATACACTACTGCTCAAACAGCCCATGGCAGCTGTATCCGGTTCTGGCGACATTCTTCAAGCTTACCGGGCTTCCACCAGGTTCGCTGCATCTGAAGCAGTACAGCGGTATGCTCCAGGGGATTTTCGAACCTGTTGCAGAACGGAAGAAGTCGACTCTCAATCGTTTACTCACGGACTTCCCCGAACGGCGTTTTCTCCTCGTCGGCGACAGCGGCGAGGCTGATCTCGAGGTCTATACCGAGCTGGCGCTAGCGAATCCGGGCCGTATACTAGCAGTCTTCATCCGCGATGTTACCACGCCGGAACAGGCTGGTTTCTTCGATCCAACCTTTGACTTGACGCGACGAACGAATACCAGCGCAGCACCCAACACCGGAAGGTCTGGTGCAGGACGCAGCAACGCGCAGGCTCCTCAGCGCTCGATGGCGGGCTCTGTCCAGGACCGCAAACCGACGGCTGATCCTCCGATGGGCGCATTGATCGATGTCTCTGATGAACCTCAAGAGCCAAAGGCTGAGAGAAACTCGGCCCTGAACCAACTCAGCAGCCTGAACCCCAGCCAGACCTCTAGCACGACGGATCTACTTGCCACGCGCAAACCGCCACCTCGTCGGCCGAATAAACCTGCCGCACTTCGGAGTACTAGCTCACTTCAGGACATCAATAAGGTTGGGTCAGTTCTGGCGGCGTCGAAAGAGAACAGAAGTGGTCCGCCGCCTCCGCCTCCGCCTCGGAAGCCTGTGGGACAAGGGGCCGCGCATCCCCTCTCGCAAATGCACAATTCATCACAACACAACATGGGCAGCAGTAATAGCGTACCAAGGACGAACTCATTCCCGAGCAGGGATAGGACACCTACGCCGGGAAGTTCTGAGGACCGTCCTCCGCCGCCACCCCCACGACGTCGTGCAACTCCTTCCAGCAACTCCGCGACCGCTGCTGAGGCTCCTCCCAAGATCGGGAGCTCCAGACCGCAGCCCACTCCTCGACGCTCACAGACATCAGATCTAGATTTCGATTACGAACCTCTACCACCGCCCAGAGCTCAAACAACCCCGTTCGGTCCAATACGACCGGGGACTAGGTCAGACGGCAGTACGCCTTCGGTGTCACCTACTCTCGGCCCGCAGACGGTGAACAAGAAGCTGGAACTTTGGAAGCGGCGGTTGGCACGAGCTCACGAGCTGCTTGACAACCAGGGCGTTGCATTATATACGTGGAGGAGGGGAGACGATGTCATTGCTGAAGCGGAGGGTATCGTAAAGCGGGCACTTGCTGATTCGAGAAGAAGGCAGAGGTAAAGAGATGGGTTTCCGTTGAGGACTCGGACGAAACACGCGAGCAATAAACAGCAAAGTATTAGAGCTTGGATGAATTATACCTGATGATGGCTCCGCTATATACACCGCGTCTGGTGAGAACATTTGTCGACCGAGCCGACGAAGGCAGAGGAGAGTCGTCTCGCCTTGCCTTGCTCCAGTCCTCGTCTGGGTTCAGGCATTGAGCCAGCACGTTTGTTCCCTCAGCCTCCACCACAACTTACTTGCCTTGCCCCTGCTTGCCTATCAGACACAACCCACACCCGATCCATTCGCTAACTTACCCGTCCACCAGACTACGCTAGAGTAGGGTGGACTAGACTAGTGCTGACAGCTCACGACTTGTCAGGGTTCTTGACGCACCACTCTCTCCGTCCCTCCCAGCTCCAGCAACGGGTGCTATGTATCTAATTCGGTGGGCTAGGGTCACCGCCACCGCCGGGCTTGGTTTCGGGTGACGGGTTTAGCGCTCAGCCCTAGACTAGAGTAGACTACGGAGTAGAGTTAAGTGAGATGGTTAGACAGATGCTTTTTGTCTTTTCTTTTTCCTTTTCTCCTTGCTTTTTTGATCATCTCCGGAGGCCGCAAAAGAAGGACCGGCTCTGAGTGGGATCCTCGCCTCGTGCCCTGGAAAGGAGCTCAGCTGTTGGAAGGGAGCATGTATTTCGGTATGCCTCGCTCGCTGTGAGTTCTCTCTCCTAGTCTCTAACGCTATTCTAAGGGCCTCGGATAGCCTACATGTACGCGTAGATCTTAGCCTAGCGTACCATTCTAATCATGGCCTCCTCCTGCTCATCTTGGTCAGCCGTACGCAAAGAACAGTGGAGATGTTACATGAAAAGCTTACATACATGCAGCTCGGATGCTCGCTCGCTGTGTACCAGTAGGGCTAGACCAGGCTAGGTAGATAAGATGCTTGCATTGTCTCATCTCGCCCTACTTTTTCTCCTTCGTTTTCGTATCTCTTGTCTTTTTTCGCGATACTCTCACTCCTGCTCTGCCACTTGAACAACAGCTGGTTGAAACCCCATCTTCCTCGAGAGCATCCCAGAGAACACCACCATCCCCTCCTCCTCGTCTTCTCAGACGACACTTCTCCACGCTCCATAATGTCTGCTGCTCCAGAGCTGGAACCCGCCAGCTTGAGCGGCAACACCTGGTACCACATCTCCGAGGCTCGCGTCGACAACTACACCAAACCCGAGTTCCAATCCTCCCTCCAGCTTCTCGACAAGGGCGAACTCTTCGTATATCCCAAGCTCAAGCAATACTGGCAGATGCAACCTATCCCCGGCAAGAAGGGTCGGTACGCCCTACGGTCTAGCGCCACCGGCGTCTCGAAGCAGCTCGGCGTGTGCTATGTCGAGGACGAGGTCGCGAGCTCGAAGACGCAGCCGTGCATGGCAGTCTCGAACGGTGGGGATGCGCAGCTGTGGGATATCGATGAGTGGGACGATGGCTCGTTTCGGCTGGTGAATGTGAAGAATGGTTCGGATTATGTGCTGGATGTCCACCCTGGTAATCCCCTGTTCATGAGCGATGACTTGAGGACGAACGTGCCGCAGCCGGCCCAACACTGGCTCATGACGAGCGTATCCAAGGTCAACGACGGTGCGTACTCGACCGTCTTCGCAGATGTAAGCCAAGGGACTGCCTTGAAGCTGAGAGCAATCCCAACTAACTCATCGCCAGAGTCCCTCAAGTACATCGTCATCAGAAACGACCACAACCGACTCATCCTCTTCAACTTCATCCCCTGATAAAGAACCATCATCATCATCACCATCATCTGGCGGCCTCTCTACCGGCGCAGCGGCAGGTATCGGCGTGGGCGTAGCTCTCGCCGTCATCTTCTTCGCCCTCTTGGGATTCCTGCTCGTACGAAGACGTCGCCGCGCTGCCGCCGCCAACAACACCACCGTCTCCTCCACTCCTGGATATGATGCCGAAGCCTCTGGGCCTCAAAAGCCTGCAATGGCTTACGCGACGATACCCCAGGAAATGCCTTCCGAGAACGTGGTTTACGAAGTAGTTGGCGATGGGTCGTCGCAACAACACTGGGAGCTCGACTCGACGTCGATCGCGTCTCCTTACAGCGGGAACACTCTCACTCCGGCTCAAAAATCACCATGAACGACCGTCAATCGAATAGGTGGTCGTAAGATACCCCATTATCAGATCGGCGCTCGTCCTGCAAGAACTTGCCTGATTCCTTATATCCTGTTTATTCTATGCTCTTTCAGCAAGCCCTTATATATACGCTCAGAGTGCATGCAGCACAGAGTCGGAAAAGAACCAATAGCATTAAACCAAACCACCAACCATCTATAAGATTACACATCGTATCCTTCCTATGCCGCTCATGCTTGGAAAGATGAATGCTGCAGCAGACTTTCATCGTAGAACCCAAGCCCCTGCTGTCAGCCCTGACTCGGCCGGCTAGAACTCGCTAGCCGCCTCCTCTTGTCGGTTCTTCTCATCACCGATTTGACATGTCGCCTGCGAGGTTCATGTGCCTCATGGCATCAGCTGTCCAGTCCGCTTCGTCCTCTCCCGCATGGCCCTGACCCCTGCTATCCTGATCTTCATCGTGTAATCGAATTTGTGGAGTCGGATAGTCCGTGTCCGCAGGAAGTTCGGCGATAAACCCCGTAGCAGACGTCAACGGGTTGGAAGAGTTTGTGGTGGTTCCGAATTGGAGCTCTGGTATCTGGAAGTTCTGTTCAGTCTGCTGCGTCAAGCTCATGTGATGCGGTGAGTTATAGGCACCGAAGCTAGACTCAGGTGGACCTTGCGTGTACATTGTCGACGTTCGGTGGTCATCTGCGAACTCCGTGCCGCGATGGTAGGTGGTCTGTGTCTGGAAGCTGTCCTGACGTCTGAACTCGTCCTGTTCTAGAATCTGGGGCGCCGGCTCAACGTTTCGCAAGCTCGAGGAGCCTGCGGGCGCTCCTCCACTACGGGCGCTCATCATGGAAGCCCTGGGGAGATCGCCCATCTCTCCGGTATCGTGCATCGTCGACGCGTCTAGGTCACGGATAGAAAACTGGGCAAGGGTGCGCAGCTTGCGTGAGACCCATCCGCCCAGAATCTTTCCACGCTGCTTCTCTCCCAGTCTGGAGCGTGGGAAGTCTCCTCTGCTGACAAAAGCCACGATATCGACCACGATCTGGTGTTCGTTGAGGATAGCATTGACGATGACGGGGACTATGGCTGCGAGGTACGCCTTGCGGCTGACTTCGACCAGCACAACGACTAGTCCGCCGGCTTGGAAGACGGCACTGTAATCTCGTTAGCATCTACGCAGTTTCCTGAGCACACCAACCTCAGCCACTTACCAGCCGTTGGGTACAATGTTCCGGTGACAGCGCTCGACCGAGTTCTCTATATCCATGGGGAAATGGCTCAGGCCGTTGATCTCAAATGTCTCGCCGATGTTGCCTAGCACGAACAGCACCTGCATATCCACGAGGGCGCCGTTGGGGCCAATTGGTCGGCTGACATTGTGAAGGAAACCCAAGTCTCCCGTTCGGATGTATTGCACGTTGGGATTTCCGTCGATTGCGCGACCATCAAAGCGCTCCGCGTCAAACGCATCCTTGGAGCCGTAGAAGCACTTCACGCAGGCTTCTGAATCTACCCAAATCTCACCATACTCACCGTCAAGGCAGTGGAGCCGACTCTCGGGGTTTATGATGGCAATCTGCGTCGAAACAGGAACCATTCCGGAATCTTGAATCAGCAATGGCTTTTTGCTTAACTCGGGATCAACAGGAATGACTAGGCCACGTCGAAGAGCTTGTGTATCAAGCCAGAGTTCGATTGGTTCGATACACATGTAAGATCTTGACGCTACCATCGGGTTGAGGACGTGCGAGTATACGGTGTTGATGGCGGTTATGTCGAGTCCGGCTTGAGCAAAGTGTGTCCGCATCTTCTGGAACACGTCAACCCTTGGTCGGCCCTCAGCGGTGATCATCATGTTCTTCAGTTCATGGAGCGTAAAGCCCTTGGACGGTATCGTAGCCATGGCATGGTCGAGCATCTGTGGAGTGGCGTACGTATCCTTGATCTTATACCGCGATAGTGTGACGAACAGCGACATCGGGTTGGCCGCAAATTCAACAGGCGAAAGAAGGTATGTAGGGGTACCGATGTAGATGCCCATGAGGCATGTATGAATGAAGCCTAAGCCAGTCGTGCTTCGAACACATCCGAGAACGGGCCGTGAGCTCGTCATCTGGCAAGTCTCCTTCTGAACTTTACACATCCCAAGAATAGTGTCATGGCTCAGTTGCACAGCGATACGTCGCTGGTCCGGAGTCCAGTACGTCCAAACGATGACCGGGTACCCGGGTCGAATCCACGCCGGATCGATAGTCAGACGCAGTTCTCTTAGTCCGTTATTTTGCTTGGGGGGCTTCGTGGTGTTGTAAATGTGGGGGCTGTTGATCTTGAGAATCTGCGCTGACTGCTTAATATGGCTCGCAACAAGCTTGAGCTTGATGAGATGGTCAACTTCCTGGTTCACCAAGACTGCCTTGACGTTGTAGTCGGCAACAATATGCAGGAAAGCCGGAACGTCTTCATTGAGCCGATTCTGGTCGAGGGGCGCAATGGGGATGGCGATAGCGCCCAGGCAGATACAAGCCTGAACCGCGTAAACGAATTCCTCCGAGTGTGTGTACATGAGGATCATGTGGTCGCCTGGTCGCACCTTCACCTTGTTCTTCAGGTACATGGCAACAGCAGCAACCTTGGTATCAAACTTCTTCCAGGTGATGCCTTTTCCTTCTCGGCCTCGACCATCGATCGTGCAGTAAGCCAGCTCTTCTGGCTGACGAGCAACGCGCCATTGGACAAGATCAGTAATACAGGAGAAGTTGTTGAGTGGAGTCGATGTCCTCTCATCGATCACGACCTCGCGACGATCAACACCGGAATACTGCTTATCCGCTGGAAGTAAGAAATCCGCTCTCGAATCAGAGGAGAGCTGGGACCAGATGCCGCCCTCGGGGTCGATTCCAATGGGAAGATTCAGAACAGCGTGCTCGACGCCAAACTTGACGTGGACGCAGGGAAGATTGCCTAGGTCGAAGTCGCGGCGACAGAGCATGTTTCCGATCTCTCGTCTACCGTTTTTCAGCACACGAGGTAGAGAGTCCGGTGCCGTGATCATGACGCAGTACAGCCTCAGATGATGCTCCGTCATGAGCACTTCCATACATCGTTCAGCTAAAGACTCCAAAAGTGCAGTGTCCGGCTGCCTAGGTGGACCACCTGACTGAAGAGGCGCCGTTGATGCCGCAGCCGACTCTAGTACGACGACTGGCAGATGCTCATCGTTGACGAACACGTCAAAGGCCGAGCAGTCATAGATCTTTGGTACATTTTTGACGATGCTCACGACAATGTGCTGGACGAAGAAGTATCGATACTCGGCGATCTCGTGCCCATGCTCAACCCACTCCACTCTTTGACGAATGCGGTCCTCGTACAGTCCTAGCACGAAAATCTTACCTTCGATAACGGTGCCTAGCAAGCCGGTTCTCAAGAATTCAGGCTCGACGGGGTTGGGCGTGGGGTCGCCTGGGTCAAACTTGTATGGTCGAGCGTGGAAAATCAGCTCCGTATTCTTGGGTTGGGCCCAAAAGCCCCCAGACAATGAGGGCGAATCCACCCAGATCTCTCCCACGGAGTGAGGAGATGCGAGTAGGCCTGTTTCGGGATCAACTACGGCAAGCGTGGCATCCGGAATCGGATAACCGAAAGCGCCAACCCGCACCAGTTCCGGATCATCGGAGCCCTTCTTTCGTGCCTCGTCACCAATCGCGACAACCACAACCTCATTAGTCTTGAGTGCTTCGCGATCCAGCAAGACCTCACCAAGCTCATTCTTAGCCTGCTCCTCCGTTGCTGTGGTACCGCCACCACTGAGCAAGCTACCGAATCCATTCGATGGTGCAGGCTTCTCCTTTTCTTCATCGTCTTCGACCTTGGCTTCGTCATCAGAATCTATGTCTAACTTTAGGGGGACCCCCATACGCTCCTCGCCTCCAAGCCAATCGCGAAGACTGATGACCATGCCACCGTGCTCTGGAAGACACAACATGGGCGCAACCACTTCCCGGGCTCGAGGGTTTCTCAAAGGACGAAGCCATCGATCAGCGAGGACCTTATGGAAGCCACTGTCTACTGTAAGTGTGTCGATCAAGCAAAGCTTGACATTCTGAAAATTGGGTTCCACGCCCTTTTTGTAATTTCGTGTCGTCATGGGGTCTTGTTGGTAATTGTACGCAGATCGCTTGAGCCCAGGGTAGTCTGCAATCATGACGGTAGCCCGGTATTTGGTGATGAGGTGAGCATACAGGCCGGGAACGTCAACGGCCTTGTTGTCAAACCAAACTGTTGTGTGACCACCATAAACAGTAAGCAAGACGCTCAAGATCATGCCAATACCTTGACGCGGATCGAGGTAAGATAGCAGGATCTCACTGCTCGCGCCACCTCCAATAAGACGGCCATTCTTGTCCCGGAGTGAAGGGTTGAAAGTGTCGCCCGGTCCGTTTCCAGGAATAGTGGAGATAACAGCACTCAAGCAGGCCATCTGATGCATGATTGTGCGATGGCTCAAAACAACGCCCCTTACGTCTCCGGTTGGCGCTCGTGAGAATTCGATGTATGCCAAGTCTGGGACAACCAAGGGAGGCACGTCTTCCTTCTTTTTGGGGTGATAGCTTCCAAATTCGTTTGTCTTCCACCACTCAACTCCCTTTGGCCACGTGAGTTTCTGCGTTGTGATGTCTCTTTGGAATGCCTTGAGATTATTGTCGGTTGTCAAAGCAAGATGGGCTTGGGTCGTAGTGAGAATCAGTTTTAGTCGTTGGTAGTCTTCTAGGTCATTGATCGGCACTGCTACTACACCAGCGATGAAGCAGCCTAGCATGGCAATGGCAAAATCAATGATTTCCGAATCCCGGTAAATAAGTGCCACTCGATCACCGCGATAGAGCGAGCTCTTATCCCTAATGACCTGCGCTACTTTCTCGGCTCGAGAGGCTAACTTGTCCCAGGTGATGGAGGCAATCTCTTTGCCCTTGCCGTCCAGGACCCAGTAGGCTGGTCTCTTCGCTATAGTCCGACCTCTGTGTCTTAAGACGGCAGCTATGTTGTCGAACTTGGACATTGGTGTGCTGTTGTCATGCGGATCCTGGATCGCAAAGGGCACCTCACGAGGCTCAAGCGGAGGCTGATACTCCAGGACTTCGGGTGGTGGTAGGTCATTCGCTGTGAGCATTGGGGGAGCCATGGCGGCGGTTGGAGAGAATGCGGCGCCTGTGGAATAGCGTTGTTGGGAAGCTCCGTAGTCTGCGGTCTGGCCCTGCTCGAAGTGCTGCTGCCCAGCAAAGTCTGAAAAGTAGCCCTGGGAGTCCATCAATGTCCCCGTCCTCCCATCTTGGGGTGACTGCAGGCTCTGAGTCTGCGTGTGCTGTGGGCCGCCGTACGCGCCGTGTTGGTCGGGCTTGAATGCGTAGTCACCGGACATCATGGTAACAGTTCGGGTCGGAGGTTCGTCCTCCAGAGGCGTGAAGAATAGCGAGTTACGCTTGATCTCGGGCGCGCGATCTGTCATCGAAACACCCGGGCGCAAAAAGGCAGCTGGATCGGGAGTGCCCGCGGCCGATGAGTGGCCGTATGTGAGGTTCGGGGTGTACGTGGTCGAGCTAGGGCTATCGGGACCAGGGCCGCTGCCGAGTGCGGCCCAGGCAGCAGCTCGGTGGCCATCGCTCGATGGGTGATCCGAGTCATCGGGGGAGTGTATACGGAGGCCGGGTTGGGCGGCAGCAATCTGGGGAGGGGGGGCGCTGAAGAACTGCGACAATAGCTGCGTTCGTCGTTTCTGGTATCTGTCGCTCGATTAGTGGGACATGTTCGGTTCCGCAGCGGTCGCAGGCAGGGACTGGTGAGTGTCGCAATCAGAGGTACTCACCCTTTCTGCGTGATGTCTCCTTCCTGTAAACGGCTGTGTCAGTATTTGCGCAAAACGTCTTGGTATCAAGATAGAGGACAGGGCGGAAAGGCTCGGTTTAGAGGGCCCGAGAAATAACAGCGTTGGGGGACTGCAAGCTAGCGCAGCAGCTGAAGAATGAGCAGAAGATGGTAAACATACCTCAAATTCGCGATCCAGCTCTCCAAGCCTCTCCTGGAGCTCGGGATTGTAGTCGGCCATGGCGAGAGGATTGGAGATTTGGCCCGTTGCGGAGGAGACAACAAGATTCGGGATGCGCCCAGCCGAGTGGTGGGATGAGATTGACTTGGGCCCGTCGTCCGGCCGAGTCTCGTGACGTAGCTGAGGGCTCCTCTCCAGCAGTGCACTAACAACGCATTCTAGGCGCTGCGCTTTAACGTTAGTGCCGTAATGTACTGTACTGTACGTGTGGGACAGTGGCGGCGCCGTTGCAAGGGAAGGCGGGGGAGGTCCCACCTGCAGTACTACAACTTAGATTGGGACGGTTCATCAGGGGTGCTGCATACGGTAGTACATGTACAGTACATGTACGTGTGTCACTGCTCAGGGCTCGCCCAGCTTACGGTACTACGCCTAGTCGTAGTCCGGAATGGAGTAGGTAGAGTATCTAGTCTAGTCCCTTGGTTTTTAGTGGAAGCAATTCTCTCGAGCAACAATCTCGCAGCTTCGCGTGGTTCATGGACCTACGTTATGCTCAACATGCTGCTGAGGAGTTCGTCAAATCTGCATTCAACTGCCGTGGGGAGAATACGAACATCTCTCCATCTACGGAACCTGGGCACTGGTCCGTCCCTACAGGGTTTAGACTTCGTATTTTGCTGCTATTTTCAGGTCCTTGCCACTGATGATCATGGCCACCGACGGCACAGCGACAATCTGTACGGTTGGGTGAGGAATTATTGACTTTCGCGGACGTGGGTTCCCCGAAGACATGGCAGTAAATCAAGTCTCATCACCGTCATATGCGACACTTTTGCCCGCAGCATGTAGCTCACTCGCAAGAACAACCTCAGAGCCTTCGACTTTGTGTGTACGACTCAGGCGCGATTGCTTCCTCTCTACTCTATCTTAGCGCTCTAGCGTAGAGTCGACTAGCACCACACTTCTCCCTTGTTGAGAATTATAACGCACCGGCCACCACACATGTTTCAAGAGACGGCACGAGACAAGATGCTTTGCTTCGGTTGAAGTCAAGCAATTGTGCTCGAGAAACATACGTCCCATCTGGCCGAGGATGTCAAGAGCCACGAGCAAGGTGGCCGCCTCGGCTTTCTTTGTTTAGTACGTTGGTCCTCGCATAGCGGTTGAATCTGCCATGCCCACACTCGATAAATCGAAATGACTATGGTGTCGCTGTGATCAGAGACCAGCTGTGTGAGCCTCCCTACTTCCCTTTCGTCGCCGCAATTCCATGCTAACATGTCACCCATCCATCAGTGGATAGCATCTCTAGACACCATGTTCTAGAAGAGTATTCGAACTCCTGCTTGTTCCGCACAACTCTTGCTTACTTGCCCTTCATTATCAAGTCGAACAGCTCAGAAGAGTTTTCGAACATTCAGAGGGGTAATCCGAGACGTCGAGTCCGTGGTTCTAGAGACTTGACGGACAAAGACAGGCGAAAGGGACAGCCTTTGTGTAGAGATCCTAGTTCAAGTCGCGGTCTTGGTCTTAGCAACCTGCTCGAGGCTTCAGGTTGGTGTTCCCGGAAATCTGTAAGAACAAAGCCACCTGTTGGGGCAGAGCGTGGCCACTCCAACTTGCTCTCAAGTCATGGCGTCGTTACAAATACCAAGCCTCCTCGTTCGAGAGTGTCAGGCTGAGGCTTTGATCCGTCCCAGTCCACAAGCTTCAGTTTGTATCGAATGCTGGAAACTTTCTACAGGCTTATCCTCGGTGCTGGTAACCGAATTTACGCTCAAGAACTTTCCATCCCTCGACGATCATGGCTTCCTTCCTGGAAGAGCTTCCTTATTTGGACGAAAGCGCGGATGCAGACCAGTTTCAATTCCTTGCATATGACGAGCAGGTCAGCTTCTATGACGGGGAACTTTTCGGCTTTCAGCAACAGGATGACTATGCAGCCGGACAAGACAGTCAGGGTGGATCCTCGAACTTCCAACAAAACGAGATCTCACTCAACCAGCAGAGCAATGTTTCTCACGTCAGCCAGGACAACCTCTATGGGTTATCTTCTAACATTGACCCAACTCTGAGTGAGGCTCCCGTTGAAGGCCTTCTTTCTCGACATAGTCCGAGATTAGGAGATCGCCAGATCAAGGGCTTCATGTCAAGTTGCTCTACGTCGTTTCGTCGTAAAGCGCCGCCTGCACCCCTGAAGTTGCAAGATATATCAGCGAAGAGCCAGAATACTCTTGCTCCCCCGGTTCTCCGCGATGACAACGATGAGCTTGGTTTGCAAAACTGTCTGCCGGACCAGCTAGGGGAAAAGGTAGAGATTGGCGACATCTTCGGTCAGGGCCTGGTGCCTGACTACCAGCCTCTCTACAATTACCCAGATCCTTCCACTGTCAATGGCTCCCAGCAGCCATACCCAACACGCTCGCTGCATCAAATGCAAGCCTATCAACAGCCTCTGCATCCGTCGCAGATCGCATACTCGATTCCGGCAGCTTCTCAGGTCTCATACATGAACGCTCAGGTACCTCACATAGACCCCCAGTTCCATGGATATCCGCAAGACTTGGTCTCAAACTGGCCTCAAGCTTACGAGATACCTTTCGATGGCATGCCAAGGCAACGTTATCAGCTACAATATGTTCAGCAACCTTACGTTCCGCAACACTTCCTTGGGTCAGCCTCACGAGCAACTGCCGGATCTTACCAGCCTACTCACCGAACAAGCACCAGGGGTATGCCACCGACTTCGCAGGCAGGTCGCTGGCAGAAGGCGATCAGTGTGCTACCCACCGTACGAGAGGAACCTCGGGTCAGCTGCAATCGCGCACTCAAGAAGAGGCAAGATCCCAATTGCGACCCGGACCGTTTCTATACGAATGCGCCTCCTGCTGTCGCTCCTTGGGGAATCATGCCCGGAAACGACGGCTATCTTTTTAGCTATACAGAAGACGGTCAGTGGGAGCCGCGTCTGTCTTTCACGGCCGCCGAGCTTCGCTTCTACTTGGAGAATCGCAAGGTGCAGCTTTGGCTTCAGCAGTTCCCTGCGCAGAGTAAAGCACGAATGGATGCAGGAGACCGCAAGTGCCGCTGGAGCGACTGCCCTGCGGTTGGCAAAAACATACAGGCTGGCTGGCTACGCGTCGCCTTTGACGAGTTCTCCCGACTCACCACCGATGGCACAAAGGACCCCTTCAAGGTCGCAGGATCCATGCACCTGTGGTGCTTCGAGAGGTGCTTTGACCCCGCGCATTACCATCGATGTGGCATGCTTCGAGCCGACGACCGCGTATTTCCCAAAGAAAGCAAGAATCCCATGGCGTTGACCCGTGATTCGGATAAGGACATCATTCAAGGAGCTTACATCCCCTGGATGGATCGTCAACAGAACAGGGACAGGAGCTCGGCACGGACTCCCCGCACTTACCAAGAATCGCTCTCCTACGCTCTGACGGACTATCACCTTTCTCACCAGACGAGCGCGCGCCAAGTGGCTCGGTCCAGGAGGAATGCGCACCGACCGGAAGCTGAGCGAAAGACTCTTGACGTGCACAAAGGAGATTTGGAGCTGTACGTTAACAAGGCCAAACTCGTGCAGAAAAAGAACAGGCGATTTCGAGCAGATCCCGATGGGTTTGACAGCCAGGACGTGCCAGTGGACGGGAACTATTCTGAAGTCGATCTTCAGCCCGCCTCGACCGGGCCCATGTTTCAAAAGCCTGCTTATACGGAGGCCCCTCCTCAGGATCCGGAATATTCACAAGCTTTCCTGAGACAAAGTCTCGATCTCGGCTCCTTCTTCCAGCCTGATGAGTCGCTGGACAATGGCTTGGGTGGTGACGAGTTCTCGAACAATAGCAAACCTCTGGCAGAATTCACACCGTCAAAGAACGACGGCTCATCGAAGGGGCAGCAGTTGGATTTCTGGGGGCTGACGCCGCAAAGCATCGATCAGCCGGATGACTGCGTCGAGATTCAGGCCCCACCTCTCCAGTTGCATCTAGCGGCAGCGATCCCGGCACCTTCGAAACGGCAGCACGAGGAGGATGGTGATGATGCCTACGAGAGTCTATTTGGTGAGAGCCCGCGCGTCTCCAAGAGGCGACGTTCGAATGGGTCACAGGCCAGCACTGGGTCAGATGGGTTGAGGAGGAGCGAACGAATACGCAGACTGTCTCGGCGAGTTTCTTCGCTGATCCTAACGCAAGGTTGAGGTGCGCTGCACGCTCGTCGAGTGGCGGGCAACACACAAAGACTTGCGTTTCAGTCGAAGCTACGAGAAAAGCATTATGTGGTGTTGCGGTTGTGGATGTACGCATGACTTGCTTTCAGATGGCAGCGATGTCTCCGTTTCCGTTTCCACACTTGGAGTCCTGGTCGGGTCGGGTTGGGTCGAGTTAGACAAGCATATCATGTCATTCTATACTATCCATACAGCAAGCGTCATATAGCATTAGTAATACTTGTTTATTTTCTCTTTTTTGAAATTCCAGGTTTAGATCAGTGGTGTCTGCTTCAGGGCCATGCTCCTTCAACAAGACCGGTGGGATCGGCAAATGCGGACGTGACTTCGTCGACATCAATGCCTTGCTCTCCCCCCAGCTTCGCCATAAACCGAACGACACTCCGTACTCAAACGTTAGTTCATGCGCCAAGGCACCTGGTCGGGACCCTGATAGACATCCCGCGGCGGCGTACAGATTAGATCAACCTTGGCCCCCAGACTCGAGCGTCACGTCAGATGGAGCAAGTACGGGATGAGAGGCTGATCTCGAGGCCAGGGCATGTTAGCAGGGATATGGGACTCAGCTTTGACGGCGACGCCGAGGAGGTTCAGGGATACCCCAGGCGCACGGGTCGTTCGTTGCTGGTCAAATCACCTGGGGCGACCGAGGACACACGATGAAGTTTCCGTTGGAAAATGACCCGTCGCAGCTGTCAACTGTTGGAACAGCCGTGTAAGTGACGGAGATTCGCCGCCTCCTACCCATTCATCACCCGGCCTTTGCCAGCTTGACCACTTACAAGGTGGCAGACAATATCTCAGCCCCTCCATTCGCCTACATTCCCCATCTGAAGCGGCGTCAGCCCGTCCCGCCTTCTACTCTAAAGTACAGCTGAGACTAACGTTATTAACGACTCCAACTATCCAAGTACAGTAGTTACTGTAGCTAGACTAGCCTAGCTTACCGGATCCATCGACGATCGCTGGGCCAGAGAGGACAAGGCAGAGCTTATCTGGTCATCCCTGCTGTGCATTGTGCGCCTCTGACCTCGGGTCGCAAGGGCCGTTACCAATCTAAGTTACTTCTCGAATATGCGAAGACTGGATTCACCAATTTTGGTACGTTCACAGATATTCTCTCATAAATTCAGCAACACCAGTTTACGCCCTCGCCCCTCGTCCTCGCATCTACTCAAATCATTTCTCCTCGCAGCTCTTGGTCCTTCCATGATCCAATCACGTGCCGATCGCATATTCGCCCTTCAACACCAACCACCTGCGCTTAGCTGCGCACTGCACGCGCGCGAGACCTCTCGCCTGTCGCAAATCGGATCACTTCACGGAGCGAACCCCGGAATCCATATTTTCGGAGCAGGAGTCTTCGGTGCCGCCTCCCATCGACGACAACTTGGTAGATCGCCGCTCTCCCCGCCGGCAGCGGCCCATCTGTCGGGTCCATCGCTTGCCGCATCTTGCTGCAAGCCCGCAGATCGACTGCATAGTACCGGCACCCGAGGACGAGTCTTTCATTTTAGTCATCTTTGTTTTTTAAGAGGTTGTCTGGCTATCCGGTGAGAGAGTGTTGAGGCGACCTCTCCGAGACCTGGCGAGCTGCATTCTGAGGAGCGGGTTGGTGTGCCATGAGCGAAGTCGGAGAGAAACCTGCGCTGCAGGTGATTGTACTGGTACGTGACCAAATCTTGGCTTCCATTGTTTGCTATGACTTGTCGCATTGTGTTTTTCTCCCTTTCGTTATTCGCTACTTGGACGTGTGGCTTGTCGTTCCTGTTCTCTGCCTAGTCGAGTTCAGTTCTCGACTTGTCTTCCAAGATTCCCATACTTGTGCGCGGGATGCTGAGACGGGACAAACGGCGGTTCGCCATGATATTGTGTCACTCCTCGAATCGCACGGGAACGAACAATGGCTTTCTTCTAGAAACTTTGTTCACAATGGACAAGTGCACGGATGTTGTTGTCGAACGCGAAGCCGTCGCTGTGCTCAGCCTCGCCCACATACGCGGTTACTCTGTCTTACAAGATCGCTAACCTGCTGACCAGGGCTCCGGCGGCGGTCCGATAGAATCCAATGCAACAGCTTTTCTCGCCCGATCCGTCGACCAAGAATGGCGTCGCGGCTCCATGGTAGCCGTAGACGCTGGCGTCCACCTCTCCGTCATCACGCGACTCATCCAGGAGTCCATGCCAGACCCTCTCCCGCCACTACCGCACAAGATCACGTCTGGCCCCTTTTCCGGCTTCGTTCTCACGCACAAGACACCTGCCGCCAATGCTGCGCACATCACCCGCTCCGTCATCGATACCTATCTCATCACACACCCTCACCTCGATCACATCTCGGCATTCGTCCTCAACACGGCGGGTCTTCCAGGTACGCGCCCGAAGAAACTGGCCGGACTGCCCAGCACCATTCAAGCTTTCAAGACGCACATTTTCAATAACGTGATATGGCCTAATCTGAGCGACGAAAATAATGGTGCCGGCCTCGTGACGTACCTGCGGTTGATGGAAGGCGGGAGTCCTGCGCTGGGGGAGGGGGAGGGTCGAGGGTACACCGAGGTCTGCGACGGACTTCAGGTAAAGATCTGGAGTGTCAGTCACGGCCACTGCCTTGAGAGGCATAGCCATCGCGGTTCGGCGTCAAGCGCTTCAACGCGGCTCGGGAGCCACGATGCTTCATACATCTCGTACCAACCCCCTCGACGTGAGCTATATAGCCATCCGGGGCCACCACCTAGGACATCAAGTCTGCTAAGTCAGGCCGCGTTTCGGAGCGGATCGCCCCAGCAGGATCAGGAGCGGATATGCGTATACGACTCGAGCGCGTACTTTATTCAGGACCAGGAAAACCGTCGCGAAGTTCTCATTTTTGGCGACGTCGAACCCGACACCATCTCACTAAGTCCTCGCAACTTACAAATATGGCAAGAAGCGGGACCCAAGATCGCATCCGGTACGCTCCGTGCCATCTTCATCGAATGCAGCTACGAAGACGCGCAGAGCAACGACCGACTATTCGGCCACCTAAAGCCGTTCTTCCTCATCGAGGAGCTGCGTGCCCTCGCGACAGAGGTGGAAGTCGCCGTCAAGATGCGCAGCGTCGAGTCCAAGAAGCGTAAACGCGTGAGCAGCAGTGCGGACGAGCGTCCCCGACGGATCCAGAGCCAGTCAAACCTGGAGAGGCAGCCCGAGGATCCCGTGTCTCCCAGGACGATCAAGGCTGCTTCGGCCGCGGGCATTGATACCCCGCACATCGCGACGCCGACGAGGGAACTCTCGCTCCAGGAGGTCGAGAAACAGCCCGTGCCCATGTCGGTCCCTAGGCGGCCCTTGGAGGGTGTCAAGGTGGTCATAATACACGTCAAGGACCGGCTGACGGATGGCCCTGACGTGGGCGAGACGATATTGCAGCAGTTGCAGGAATACGAGCAAGATGAGCAATTAGGGTGCGAATTTGTCATTTCAAGATCTGGACAGAGCTTTTACTTCTGATTTACGCTTTACATGTCTGGTCAATCTTCCATTCTATTTAGTTTCTTGGGTCGCTTAGCTCTCGGACGGTTGGAGCTGGATGGCTGGATATAGGAGTTGGGGTACCGCCGTACATGGTGGCATGTATTGGTTTCTTGTAATGGTAAATGATGGCTGGTCTACTGTCTATTCTCTCTTCTATGCAGTTCCAGATACGAAGAAATGTCTCGCTTACGAAACCCTGCAATATCATCAAGTCTACTGTTCCTTCGTCCCAGTCCTCTTGATCTCCTTCTCAAGGCCCTCGAAGCCACCAACGTCTTTCTCGAAGTCCTTGCGCGGGATTTCCACGGCCTCTGTGGTTCTTCCATAGGTGATGCCACCGAGACGGCCTATGGGGCGGAGCACGTCGGGATCGATAAGATTCTTGTCCTCGTTGATCGCATCTTCGCGAACCCAGAACCTGGTGCCCTCGAGGATTACCAGCGTGGTGTTCTTCTTCCCTGGGACAGCGTGGCTCTCGAATTCCTTGGTCATGTCGAGCTTGGCCTCGACGCTGAATACCGCCTCCTTGACACGCGCGCAGTTGACCGTCTCGCAGTCGTACGCAGGCGTGAGCCCGGAGATGTCCCACTCTGACACGCCATATGGCGCATTCACGCTCGCGGAATTGGCTGCCTCGAGGTAGTGCTCGGAGATTATGTTGATGACGCACTCCTTCGTCTCGAGGATGTTGCGCAGCGTGTCTTTCGCATTGGCAATGCCGCCAACGATGCTGACCGCAAACAGAGGCGGGTCGTGGTTGATGACGTTGAAGAAGCTGTACGGCGCAAGGTTGGCCGCTGAGCCATCGGCAGCGCGCGAGCTGATGAAGGCAATAGGTCGTGGGATGACGCCAGAGATGAGAAGCTTGTAGTTGAAGACGGGATCACGGCCTTCCTCGTGGGGGTCGATCGCGATATGGGCCTTATCCTTGGACTTCTCATAGAGCTTGTTTGCGCCATCACCGAAAGCCCAGCCCGGGCTGACAGTCCTCGTGAAGTGGATAGCTTCGGCGGACTCGTTCCAGTCGGGACGTGAGTTCTCGACTTTCTTGAAGTCGGGGTGCGGGTTGCGCTGAACAGAATCGTACATTGTGACGCTGAAGTTGCGGGTGGGTGTGGAGGTGGGAGAGGGGTTGAGGAGGAGAGTGAGTCTGCGAGGGGAGAGTGATCGGAACCGAGGAGGAAGCATCAAGGCAAGTCGTTGGATTATCAAACATGCAGGTCAACGTAGCAAGTTATGGGTAGACTCGGCAAGTCTGCGCGGGACATGGTGGGGATATGCCATGACCCGGCGCCGAAGCACGGCATTTCAGACGGATATTCAAAGGGTTCTATGACGTGATGTCAGGGCTCAGAGCGATGATGATGAAGTCTGAAGCTCCTCGTCGTTTCCAGGATCCACCAAAATATTCATTGAAGTCATATCATATTTGAAATCACAACGGTGAGGATCAAAGAACGGGGTTTTTGCAACGTTGCTTACATGTCTCTTGACAAGCCTGTCGGGACGATGTCCGGCATCTGGGCATCCGAGCGGAGGACTTCCGTACTCGTTCCGTACTCTGTCATGACATGAGGAGCGATAAGATAAGAGTCGAGTGGGTCATGCTCTGCTGGGAATGCGCAAGAAGTGTGATTGGATGCTGTAAGTTACAAGTATCTCGACGCAGGCTCATTAAAGGAAGCGACAGCCGCCATTATTTTAAACTACCTAGGCAGATCAATCTTTGGCTTTTAGCAGTAAGAACTACACCAAACATCTCTCAACCTATTTTCCACGGACCAAAGGATCATCATGGATATTCACTTAATTCGTTGCTGCTCCGCAGTCTGAATGGTTTGCACAAGCGCCGCAATCCAAGTTGGTGCAGGGTATGCTTAGGTAATATCACGACGCCGCTCTAACACATGCGTTCGCAGTCACTCGCCGCTATACTACTACCCAAAAGGAAAGGGAAAAAAAGTTCGGCGTGGGTCAGAATCCACGGTTCGGGAACCTCGTATAAGTAGCTACGACTTCAACTGCAGCGCTTCCATGGCCGCCTGAATCTGCTTCTAGATGGAATCATGGGGTTCACGGCGCTTCCTTAACTTATTCTCATCTTCTAACCGACTTTCCCTCGTCGCATCCTCCTGCTCGAACTTTGGCATCGTGCGAACCTCCACGCGATTCTGTCCTACCCTCACGCGCCGCTCGAAGTCAACCGATTATCGCCATAGGAAATCACAAGCGCGCATTCTATCCGAATCCTACGGCGCCTCCCCAATGGCGGCCACCATCGAAATATCGTCTGCCCCGACGGCAGACACCCCCGGGACCACCCTCTATCTCCATAGCGACAAGCACACTTATGTCTTCGGCCGAGTCTCCGAGGGTACCCAGAGAATATTTGGCGCTCGCAAACTTGGCATGAGCGCGACCGAGCATGTGTTCCTGAGTGGGAGCGTGAACTGGAATCAGCTTGGTGGCTTGTTTGGCTACCTCCTTACTGTGGGTGGTTCCGTCGAAGCAACCAAGACCGAGCTGGCAAAGACGAACACCGAACGTACCTCAAGGGGGCTCAAGCCTGTTCATCAGGACGTTGTCGAAGCAGTCGGAGTACATGGGGCGGAAAATCTTTGTCATGCCCTGGCGGCGTGCCGAGCGGTGATTCTGCGACAGCCGGTAAATGTGACACTGTTTGAGCAGCGGCAGGACCCAAGGGCAGAGGACAGCGAGAACCTCGCGCCAGACTGGGAGGATGATAATATCAGGGTATGGAAGGTCCCCGTTCGGAGAGCTCGTTCGAGCAGCCCGCAAAAGCGCCGCCTATCCAGCCCCAGCCGAGACCCAGAAACGAAAGAATCTTTCAAGCCCAACAGCAACTTATCCGATCCCGATTTCGCTAGGCTCATTGTCGAGAAGACCATGTTCAACGGGCAGCTGGTGGGAAACGGAGTCTTGATTAAGAAGACGCTTCGGCAGATCGAGTCCAGCGACGCCGCCTTCGTCTTCGAGGGCAAGGACCTCAAAGTCTACAGAGGACCGTTTGCGGACGATGGAAACCTATCAGACCCCGAGCGAACTATCTGGACAGTCCCGAGGAAGGAAGATCGGCTTACCCCCGACACCGAAACTGTTCAAATTACGCACAGGCCCCTGCCGACTACCAGATACAGCCACAGCGCGTTGTGCTACATCGTCAAGTGCCATGATCGCCGGGGCAAATTCAACCCTGTCGCGGCCAGGGCGCTTGGTGTCGAGCCGAGGAATTTTGGTGCCTTGACTAAAGGCCTAACTGTCCACGGAAAGGATGGTGCGACTGTAACTCCGGATATGGTTCTGGGAGCCACACAGCCTGGCAAAGGTTTTGTCGTCGCGGACGTTGAGACGCCCGACTTCCTAGATTCCTTCATCCAGCGGCCCGAGTGGTCGGACGCTGAGCTGATGGCTAATGTCGTGGCGGTTTACTGGATCCTCGGGCCTGGAATGGCCACGGACGCCAGAGTACAGAAGTTTGTGCAAGATCACCCTGACATGAGGCATATCTTCTGTGCCCCTGACACGTGCCCCAACATGATCTCGCTTGCTGGACCTGCAGAGCTGCAGACTCGGCTTCGACGCGTCGACCCGGACAGGTTTTCTCTTCTCAAGTACAACAACTCTGTACAGGGACCTCTTCCAACAGGAAAACAGGTGGAAGTGGGACGAAATGGCTTCAAGATTAACCTCATGCCCCGAGTCACTTTGGACAGTGGAACAGTTGTCCCCTTCCCGAATCTCCTGGAAGCTGCAAACGAGGTGGGCGACGACATTCTAGAAATGGCGCGCAAGGCTCAGAGTGAGATATCACAAGAAGACTTTCAGAAACGAATCGAGGAAGATGAACAGGATATACCGAGTCGCGATGCCGAAATCATCCCTCTGGGCACCGGCTCCTCTATGCCCGGCAAGTACCGCAACGTATCAGCGACACTCATCCGCGTCCCTGGTAACGGAAACCACCTCCTTGACTGCGGCGAAGGCACGATTGGACAGATCCGCCGGCTGTTTGGTGACGAAGGGACCAAGGCTATCCTACGCGACTTACGATCCATTGTGGTCAGCCACATCCATGCAGACCACCACCTCGGCATCGTCAGCCTCATCAGGGCATGGTATGAACACACAATCTCCGACAGCAGCGCGAGACTTGCAATCTCTTGCATAAGTCGATTCCGCGCCTTGCTCGAGGAGATCGCGCAGATTGAAGACTACGGCTTTCACCGCCTGGTCTTTGTAAGCTGCCCCAACTCTCGGGACAACGACCACACGACGGCCGCAGACTGGGGCGAAGGCAACTTTGGACTCGCCTCCGTCAAGCGCATCCCCGTACCGCACTGCTGGCGCTCCTACGCCACGCAGATCGAGCTCACTTCCGGTCTACGCATAGCCTACTCCGGCGACTGTCGACCCTCGGACGACTTTGCGCGCGAATGCCAGGGCGCTCATCTGCTGGTTCACGAGTGCACGTTTGACGATGACATGGCGTCCCACGCCAAGAAGAAGAAGCACTCGACGCTAGCCGAAGCGCTCGATATCTCGCGCAAGATGCGCGCGAGAAGGACGCTTCTGACGCACTTTTCGCAGCGATACGTCAAGGCCGACTCGCTTAAGCGTGGCAATAGTATGGAGACTGGTGGTGTGCTCATGGCCTTTGACCATATGCAAGTCAAGCTGGGAGATTTCAAGATAGCCGCGGCGTTTCAGCCTGCGATTGCGAAGATGTTGGCTAATGCCGATAAGTAAACAGTAGATGATATTTGTAGCGAGATCTCTAGACTTGGATCATACAACTAAAGAGCTTCACTCGATGAAACCCGAGAGCTAGCTCAACTCAGCATAGCAATTGAAATACAACAAGACAACCACTCAATGAATCATGCTCGAGAGAACCTAACCTTCCCTTGCCATATTTCTGTGCTGTGGCCTGCTGCAGGTATGTATGTATATGCTCAGCTTCAACTGTTAGGTAGACATTAAACTCTACCACCTCTACAACTGCATGACATACATGGCTTGATGAAAATCGCGACCGCCTAGCCATAGCGCTACGCTATTATACTGACTCTGTCTGCCAAAAACAACATTAAGTGGCTGTTTGCTCTGAAGATCGCAACACGTACGTCATCAGCACCATCATATACCATATACCCGAGGCGGTAACACATCGGAGGCCGCGTGGCCTAATGGTTAAGGCGCTAGTTTTCGGTTACTACAACAACCATTTCCACTAGAGATTCCAGGTTCGAATCCTGGCGTGGTCGCTCTTTTTGCCCTCGAAGTTATACATTTTGCTGTCCCACGCTAATTAGCCATGAGGCTCAGTCAAACGAGAGCCAATCCTGGCGGTTGAGAACCGACAACGGCGTTCCCCCTCCCCCTGTTGGGCCCTTGGGCCTGGGTATCTTATCAGCCGGTGCGCAAAGCGGCTTGGGACGCGCTTATCGTCGCCTCTACGGGACTACTTTTTTCTTTTCTGTGCCCGTTGACCGGGCTGGGCCACTGGCTCGGACCGCTTTACCAACCAAAATCAACTACTCACGGGACCCCCCTTCCGACTTGGAGGTCATTCTCGAAGCCTTCTTGTTTCTCCGAACAGCTGCTGCGGAATTCTTGACAGATCTTGTCGACCTCAGCTGGGCTTTTTCGGGCGAGGCATCATGTCCGCTGCGCTTCCTGGATCGCGAGAGCTTCCGGCCTCGCAGTATGACTTGAGCACGTACATGGGGCGGGTGCGCCATTCCATGACCCTCACTGACCCTAGGTACAACTCGGTATTCTCCTTGCGACGTGGTGAATCGACGGCTAACAAGAACTCAGTACTCTCTTTGCCGGTACCTCTGGTCTCGAAAAGGCCAAGCAGCTTGTTACCGATTACAAGACGGGCAAGCTCCAACATATGACACCCGAGCTATGGAAGGCCAAGAAGATTGTCGACTCGACGCTCCACCCTGGTATGAACCACCTAACTTCAAGATACATAGTCAGAGGCTTACAGTCGTAGATACTGGAAAGCCCGTCTTCTTACCCTTTCGAATGTCCTGCTACGTCCTGACCAATTTGGTCGTCACGGCCGGTATGCTCCAACCTGGCCTCCGGACGGGAGGCATCATCGGATGGCAGGTCCTGAACCAGTCCCTCAACGTGGCCATCAACAGCGCCAACGCCAATAAGTCCTCCCCCATGACCACAGAGGCCATGGTCAAGTCGTACTTCATGGCCGTCGGTGCTTCGTGTTCGGTTGCCCTGGGTCTCAACTCGCTCGTTCCCCGCCTCAAGGTCGCACCTTCGACGCGCGCCATCCTCGGCCGTCTTGTCCCCTTTGCCGCCGTTGCTTCGGCCGCGGGCCTTAATACATACCTCATGCGCCGCGATGAGATCGTCAAGGGTATCGACGTCCACCCGGTCCTTACGGAGGAGGCAAAAGCCAAGCTGATTGCCGAGGGCAAGTCGGAGCGAGACATTGAGTCGCTCGGCAAGAGTCAGACGGCCGCCAAGATCGCCGTTTACGAGACGGCCGCTAGCAGAGTCTTCACCGGTAGTCCCATCATGGTGATTCCCCCCATGGTGTTGTACCACATCGAGAACAAGCAGAAGTGGTACCGCAACCTACTGCAGAAGGAATGGGTCAAGGCTCGACCTCGGCTCGCCAAGGCGATTCCTTTGGGCATCAACCTTGGGCTCATCACCTTGACATCCTTCGTCGTTCTTCCCTTTGCCCTAGCCGTCTTCCCCCAGAAGCAGGAGATTAGAGCCGAGCTTCTGGAGCCTGAGTTCCATGGCAAGGGAGGTAAGGATGGCAAGGTCATCTTCAACCGCGGTCTGTGAGCGTTCGGCTATACTAAGCCTTACCTATTGATTTGCTTAGGTGATAGCGTTCGCATTTTGGTCGTCGTGTAGAGTCACTGTTGGTCCAAGATTCAATGGGACAGTTGAAGGAAGAACGGATTCAGGTCCCTCTTCATTAGCAGTTGCTAGGGAGCCTCTGGGAGGGTGATAATTCCGTTAAACAGAGTTGGTCCTGTAGCTGCGCTTACGCTCGTGGTCGGCTGATCGCGAACTCACAACGCATACGTGGGCGTTTGGAGCTGAGGTGCATATAGATTGCGATGGCTTTTAGACAGTAGATGCAGAGCCCCACGCATGTACCTTTCCTTCATGGAAATAGATGGGGTCGGATATATAAAATAGAGCCATATCACTTCATACCTTCTGGTACTGCGAACGAACCCATAACTCATTAGGATAGCAATAACCGTATCGAGGCAACTATCTATCAGGCGCCTGATGTGCCTCAGCTGCGCTAGGGCAGTCATTCAGGGCCCCGGATTTGCTTGCACCCCTGCCATCCTGCAGAGTGACTGGTAGGATCCAGCAGGGAAGTCAACCAAGACAGCCAATCACCAGTTAAGGGCAGCAGATATGAGCTCATCATGCCCACCGTTAAGGCCTCTTTCGCTCAAGCGCAGCATTATGATCATACGCATCAGCTTTTGAGGTTTACAAGTAAGCACGTAATACATGCAAGACCTGATCTCAGACCTTTTAAAATAGAGGGAACCAAGCGTAAGTCACTTGATTCGAAGTGTTAGCACACGTCAAGTTGTCAATTCCGTCTACTAGAACCGCAAAGCGGTAATAATGAGTGACGATAGAGGTGGCGGGCCGTAACCAGATCTGCATGAGACATGCTTGCTACTGGTGACTTCCACGATGCCCACGTTATGCGGTGCATGGGCTCTTGGGGACAGGAAAGCGCTTATCAAAACCGAATAAAATGCTGCAATTCTTTTGTGATCGATGCTACAAGCACGAGTTGACTCCGAACTTGCGTTCTGAAACACCACCCACAACGATCATCAAAATAAACAACAATGTGAGCCACGACCAGAGCAACATACTATGTAGATATCTGTATTCCAGGCAGCCTCAGATAGGAAACCCTTTGGCCAGCTCGCAGCCCGGGCCAGGCCGTGGCAAGGGGGGTACGTTGCCGATTGGCGTTGTTGGCCAGGACGAGACTGGAGATTGAAGAGGGAAAATATCTGACGGTAAAAGTTGCCTTAGGCACGCTTGTCATAACCCTGTGTTGCTGGGCGGCCAGCATGATGGATGGCTCATATGAAGGAAAAGCAAGGGAGACGCTGAGACCAACCATCCGTCCTTTCAAGGGGGGGCTTGTCATCACGGCCGAGGCAGGGTCCATCGACAAGTGAAGAGTCGGGTGGACCGAGGACAAGGGGTTGTTGACTTGTTGTCGTCAATCATGAATTCTAGATGGAACGAGAAATGGTCACGACAAGTTATCATGAGTACGCCATGGCGAGCTATGTCTTGCGGTTAGCGAATAGAGCCCAAAATGCCGACATATTCACCGCTGTAAAGAACAGTATCGCAGAGGTTGTACGGTAGCAGATAGCAGAGCAAACCCTCCCATGCAACTGAGAACAAAACGGGTTATGTTCTTAGAAGTGAAAAAGATCATGGGTCCGGACCAAGCGACCGGGGGCTGATTACTAGATTAGTCTAGGTCTCGCTGACTTCGGTGCTTCGCTGGGCCTCTCGAGCCTTGAGAGGGTTAGGGAACACCAGTCCTTGTGCGGATAGAGGATGCGGATGACATGGGAAGCCGGATGTCTAATTAGTCAAATACAGCTAGTAGAGATCCAGAAGGGGCGTAATTCATCATCCAGTCAAGTTCGACCTGATGTGTTCTGCCAACGCAATGGCAATGTGATTCCGGAGTAAGGAGGGGTGAGTGCCTTGCAATGTTGAGGATGGAGGAGTGGGAGTAGGAGTGTTGAATGAGGCGAGGGCGTCGGCCCACTTGGATAGACCATACATCACCTCTTGATGGGCTTGCCATCCTCGCCGTCGCTATCAGAAAGCTTAATCAACAGTTGTAGCAGGAAATCGAGGTTGGGCTGGTTAGTTGTGCGTCAGCTTATGCTTGACAAAGCGCCGAATCCATCGTGCCTGCGTGAACAACGCACTCATTGTAGTATCGCCGAGACGACACAGACGTCTATTTATAATCGCGGTTAAGTTAAGAGGAATTTGGTGGTCATTTGAAGCCATGGCAGCGAAGTGCACAGAGCTTCACGTGGTCCGGCCCTGCCGTGAAGGAAGAAGGTGCTCCATACTTGCGCTCAATTTCTCGCTCCGTGCTGAATCGTGAACGACAGTGCTATGATTAATGATGATGCTCAGTGCTAATCAGAGTCAGTCTCAAATCTAATCTAAGCCCCTAGGGAAAATTACTTGATGGCGGATATCTGGCATACCATGGATTTGATGATCTGATATAGTACACCCATGATGGTGCCAGATGGGTGAGATGATTCCTTCTAATACTGGATATTATTGCACGCAAAAATGACTTCTCTGTAGGTATCCATAGCCGTTCCCTAACGTTACCAGCTCTTAGCTGAAGTCAGAGGCACTCCACGTCGCCATCCTCTCCGCAATGAACCCACAAGATGGGGCCGTACCAACAACCATCTTGGAGGCAAGCCCTTCATGATTTCCTTTCTTGTTTCTCCCTTCTGGCGTGCTTCTTCGCTCTTTCGTCCCTTCTTTTTTCTTTCTTTTCGCCTGAACTTACGCTTATTGACTGTGCGCTTCAAGAAGCGGCACTACTACACTCTGATTCTGATTCCATCCATCTACAGTATTCGTAGTTGACTAGTCTACTGTAGTACTGTAGTATTAGCTAAAAAAGAAAAACCCTTTCAACATGGGCCGTGACCTCATGCACCTTTAGCCTTCCTGTCGTCTCCACAGTGATTCGGGTGCCATTTGCTTTCGTCTCCAGCAGCAACATCATCCGTCCATCCATGTTTTACTGCTTCTTCCCCCAAGATACGAAGCCCAAAGCCACCCCCATCAAGTCCCAGTAACGAACCACGAAGCGGAGGCCCCGGGGAGAAGGCACTCAAGGCTTTCGTAGTCACTCCACTTGGACTGATTTTCCAAGTTTATTGCCTTAACTTTGGCTTTTGACTGGTGCATTGAGGTCATACCCTATGACCGGCGCTGATGAATGCCTGGGAAGCACCCACTGGAGCACCCACTGGAGCACTCACTAAATCATCTCCTGATGTTCGCTGAAAGTCCGAATCGGGCGCCAAACCACCGCTCTATGCGCTGTACCACAGCGCCTTATTCAGTGAACGCCTATCCACTAGACTAGAATAATGCAGTTGCGCATCTCATAACCGCGCACACCCACCGACCACCAGCCAGCCGACCACCATTGCGCGCAGTTTGGGAAAGGCCGAACTATCGTCTCGCCTCTCGCTCCTGCCACTGCCACTGCCACTGCCGTCACTCTTTAAGTTACCTTGGCAGGACGTCTTACTTTTGCTCCTCCTTTTCCCTCATATTACCCTCTTTGTCTTGTTTCTATATTGTTCACCAACAAGCGCTGCGAACGCAACTCGCTCTTGCCTCCAACTTTGCCC
The DNA here is from genome assembly GCA_003693555.1 of Coccinonectria pachysandricola. Taxonomy (NCBI): domain Eukaryota; kingdom Fungi; phylum Ascomycota; class Sordariomycetes; order Hypocreales; family Nectriaceae; genus Coccinonectria; species Coccinonectria pachysandricola. The sequence continues at coordinate 94,326 of QUZF01000149.1, forward strand.
GTTCGATGCGACAATCCAACAGACTTCTCGCTTCAGCCTCTGCAGGGCTTCTACCTCTTCTGACCTGAAACGACTTCTTTCACTCTCCCTCATCATGTCTACACCTTCGACGGCCACGGCCACAGTTCCCCATTATCGCCCGCATCACTATCCCCCGTCCTACACTCACCCTCATCCGCATCCTCACCACCAGGCTTATCAGCCTAACACCACAGCGAGTTATCACCCGACAGCGACCATACCACCAATTCTGCCGCCCCCCGTCTCATCGGCTTCGCCTTCCAACGCTCTCGCTCGACTCCCGCCGCCATACCCATCCTCGGGCATCGCCTATCCGTCCGTCGGGTTGCATAGCTTACACTTGGCCCAACCCTCGGGTGCTCGAACACACCTGGAACCGTCACCACGAAACGATACAAGCTACCCTCCTATCATGGGCAACAACGCCGCTCCAACTGCGAAGCAGCCGTCGAGGAAGCGTCGCCGCTCTCGGGAACCCGATTGGAGCAACTTTTATAAGAATGGCCTCCCAAAAGAGATTATTGTCATCGACGATACCCCCGAACCCGAAGCGAACACTGGCCGAAAGATTTCAAATGGTGTTACTGTCGTTTCAAACGACGGTGCCGCTGCGAACCAAGCGGCCAAGAAGCGGAGGCGAGCTGATGAACCAACTGCCGCCCATCCCGCTGGCTATCACATTAAGTATCTAGGCTCGCAAAACAATACCCCATTGCAAGCCACGCCTTCTGGCTCTACTATTTCCAGCGTCGGCCGCACAAGTTCCGCTTTCAACACAACCGCCCCTACCTCGCTCTCTTCCAATGGCCAGTATGAAGAGGTACAGGTACCGCAGAAGCGAAAACGGACCCGCCAGCAGGTCGCCAACGAGGCTAAGAGGAGAGATGTGGACGGGCTTGGAGACCCCTTCTTTACCTATAAGCCACCACCCTACCCGCCAAAGAAGGCTGGCGAGGTCAATGTTCGGGTCGTTCATGACGTGAGTCGTTGCTTCGATGACTAACTGCAAGATTGTTTACTGATGGTTTTCTTAGAACTACTATAATAATAAAGTCAAAGTTGACGATGATGATGGCCACTACATCGTCGTTCCCGATGCCGAGTTAACTGAACGATGTAAGTTTTCCTGCTCGGATGTTTCGTGCACAGCACAATTCACTGACTCAACGTAGATGAAATTATTCGACTACTTGGCCAAGGCACCTTTGGCAAGGTTGTCAAGTGCCGTGATCGAAAACGTGGTGAGCTTGTCGCCATCAAGATAATTCGATCTGTACAAAAGTATCGAGATGCTTCGCGGATTGAATTAAGGGTTCTATCTACCCTCAAGGCCAATGATGACGAAAATCGCAACCGTTGCATCCATCTGAGGGACTGCTTCGACTATCGTGGTCATATCTGCATTGTAATGGATTTGCTTGTTCAGAGCGTCTTCGACTTTCTCAAGGGCAACTCCTTTGTTCCGTTTCCTAATAGCCAGATTCAAAGTTTCGCTCGGCAACTCTTTACCAGTGTCGCTTGTGAGTTTATTATCCGGCCCTGAGCTACCGCACTGGCTAACATCTTCGCAGTTCTTCACGATCTGAATCTTATTCATACGGATCTGAAGCCTGAAAATATCCTGCTTTGCAGCAACGCCTATCAAACATTTACTTACAACCGCAAGATCCCCTCCTCTTCCACCACAGTCAACCGCCAAGCTACCCAGCGACGTGTCTTGCTGGATACAGAAATTAGGCTCATCGACTTCGGCTCGGCCACTTTCCAAGATGAATACCACTCATCTGTCGTATCAACTCGTCACTACCGTGCCCCAGAGATTATTCTTGGGCTGGGATGGTCATATCCCTGCGATATCTGGAGCCTAGGCTGTATCCTTGTGGAGTTCTATACCGGAGATGCTTTGTTCCAAACGCATGACAACCTGGAGCATCTGGCCATGATGGAGGCTGTTGTTGGGAGACGTATCGACACGCATCTCGTGCAAGCGGTCAACAAGATGTCAGTACGAAGCAGCAGCAGCTCAGCATCAAAGTATGTCTACTCCTTCCTTTTTATTCGGCAGACAATTGACACAGACAGATATTTCAAAAGACTCAAGCTCGACTATCCAACACCAGAAACGACTAGGGGATCGCGACGGTTTGTCAAGGCTATGAAGCATCTTACCGTAAGTGAACTCTTAACGGACTACGACTCGATCAGTGCTAATAGCTAGACAGGATATTATTCCATCCAACACACCGTTCATGAAGAACTTTGTCGACTTGCTAAAGAGAATCTTCGTCTACGACCCCTCTCAGCGTATTACTGCGAAGCAGGCATTGAACCATCCGTGGTTTAAGGATATGGCCCCACCTGATGACGGCACCGAAGCTGCCAGAATACGGTTGGAGAGAATGCGACTTGATCAGGAAGCTGCAAGACGTCCGCAATAGGCTGGTCAACCGAGGCGCAAGAACTGTGCTATTTATAACGAACTATACGAGCATGATCACGGTATTTTGGGTATTTTTGACGGTTCAGTCGCTAACTCTCACTTTATTTTGACAAATCATCTTTCTTTGGGAGATTCTTTAATGGCGAGCGGCGCGTTCTTTCTCAACCAAGGCTTCCATGGGATAATGGGCTATTCTACATAGTGGCACGGATTTTAGGGGTTTATCAGTTGGGCTTTTTCCCCCCCAACATTCCGGCAGCGGTCCTGCCTATCTTTTTTGTGTAAGGACAATAAAAGCGACCGAATACCCTCCTACTCGCGGTGGCCATCTTGACGGTATCTTGTTTCTAGATCGCAAAGGATGACGATCCCCAATGCTATCTATCGATCGTTGAACAGCTGGCATCTTTCGGCTTAGATGATGTCCGCAGCCTATCTTCTGCTTGTGCTGATGATGTTCAGGTAACACTATTCGAACAAGTCCATTGTTTTCTATGGGTGGACAGATACAGAACGACTTTCGACAACGGACGCGCAGGCATTGGTTTTAGGAACAAAGAGCTATTCGGGCCTCATTAACCTGATCATTTATCGTTGGCCGCGACAGAATCTGAAGATGAATCTGAACGCTACGTTTGTTCTTTTTAAGCAGCCCTCCAAGGAAAAGTATAAAAGGATGCTACGCAACCGGTAAATAGAACGATGCTCTTTCAAGGCATCCCCGGTTCTCGACTAAGGCACAGCTCTTGAATCATCTTGACAAATATCTCACTTATTCTGATAGGTTTCACCTCAACGTAGCCCAAGGCCATCAAAAAAGGAAAGTTGTTCCGCACTCGTTTGACAATGCCGTCTTCTCGCCCACCAGTCAAGCGTTCTGATAGTCGCTTGGCAGCAGCAAGTGCCGCTCATGACAATGAACACAGTCTTTCCAAAGGAAATGTCGACGGACTTACCCAACTTCTCTACTTGGAACCAAATAGCAATATCACCAAGGCTTGGCTCAGGAAGCAGGAAGCAAAAGTTAGCAAGCTCGGTGTTTCCCTTCGAAGGCCCACGGGTTTTCTGAATCGATTGTCTGAACGAATCGAGAACATCTGCCACCCTTCGCGAGCGGCTTACCTTTGCTCATGCCACCGAGGTCTGAACCCTACGATTGTCCGCCCACTCATGTTACGTTTTGTCCGTGAGTGTACGAACATTGTAGACCTCTTTCGTTCCTGGCGACCTTGCATGAACTATCCAAGGTCTGTAACATGTTGGTTGGAACGCATGGATTCGATGACAAGCTTGTGGATGAACGAAAGTGCTTTTCGTACCATCTTTGGATATGAGCGTGCTATAACGCTCTGCCAAACAGTTGACGGCGGTTGCGAGGCATGCATCATGGCCATCATGGGAAGTCGAATTCAAATGTTGAGCGACCTTCGAGCCAGTTTGTCCCTTCGCAGTCGATCGCTTCCAGATGGGAAAAGAGCCGGTGCCACGCTTTGCCGGGTGGTAAGGTCGTTCATCGCTCGTTATCCAGGCGAGGCTTACGAAGCAGTTTATACTGCAAGTGAACAGCTTGCTGGAGATCTCGCTATCGTGCTCAAAGAAATCCAGCGCCGAAGTGATGAACGAGCGAAGAAAAAGGGCGACAAGACAGTGACAAAAAAGCAACACTGTGATCACCACTCTAAGAAGCCCAGTGCTGCTCTCACCACAACGCCGTCACCACCATACGAAGACCACAGCTTGCAGCGTAAGCCGGGTCCCGCCCGCTCCTACGACAACCCTGAAAGGGTTGTGGAGGAACCACATGGGACTGTTGTCGATGCGACTAACCACAGTGATGCCAATGATCATCCTGGGGACTGGCTTGAAGACAAGACTCAAGGTCTTACAAAGCAGGAGCGCGATGACCTCTTCGGCAGCGTTCACCCAGCATTCAGTGAGTATCGGGCTATGAGTGCGATGCCGACACCACTCAACATTCAGAAGGCACGAACCTGTTGGACCGACGTGACGGTCCAGTCTCTCTCTGACTCTGGTTATGGTGAGGTATCCCCTGTCTCACCTGTTGCTGGTGAACTACTTCGGCAGTTTCTTGTCTCCCCCATTGAAGAACCCGAAGTGAGCGATGCGCATTTTCATGCGGAATATCAGAAGGTGAACGAGGAAGCGCTGCGCGAGCGAGATGATGAAGTTTCATCAGATTTGCACGCAGCCTCGCGACCCAATGCTCCACCAGCGGCCAGGAATACGAAGGACACGCGATACTCGAACATTCCGCCAGATTTCCAGCAAGCAGTTCCGCCGGCTGAGCAAAAATACGGTGTTCCGCCTCCATCCAGCGTGTACTCTTCGCACCCAGGCTTTCGGCGCAGCCAGTGCCCCCCGCCAAGCGTAGCTGGGACAGGGAGATACTTTCGAAACAGCGAGGCGTTGGCAGCGCTGGAAGGAAGACAACACGATGGAACTCGGTCGACTAAGAAGGGTGACGATGACAACTGGCTCACGGATCTGAAGAAGAACTGGTAGAATTTAGCCTGTAAGTTTCAGTTAGCTTCGTTGTTTTGGCGCCGATGTCAGCTTTTAAGTCGTAGAGCAGATAATTGAAAATTGTATGTTTATATCCTAAATTTGCCTGAAGATAAGTAATCAACCTGTTCTCGTGGTTTGAGTTGAATGATCTTCTAGATTCATCCTTTCTTCCACTTACTGCCAGAATTCAGGCGAGTTCGCAAAAGGGCCAGGTGCATTGAGTGGCTGTCAGCCGCCTCGTTCATAAATTCTTGTCAAGTTTAACTTCTCGGTTATCAAGGAGTATCGCGGGTAGACAGCAAGCGACTCGATGCGGGAAGATAGGTTACGGTCACTTTAGGGGGGGATGCCAAAGGTGAGCAAAAGAGTCTGTAAAGATAGGATATAGTAGTGTGTCACTTTCTAAAGAATACGTCAATTTTTTGAGGTGGTTTTTGCCCACTGAGTTGCGGAGGAAAAGAACGAAGGATAGATGAGGCATGTAGTCGAAGCATGCATCACGTGTGGAGTCGGATTTCTTGTTGCTCGTCCAAGTTTGCAGCTCCAGCCTACAAGTTCAGTAACGAAACGCCAGTTTGAACAGCTTTTCAGCTAGACTACTATTTTCAACTCAACTTCTCTTCACAATAAAGCCTCTCTGATATACGACCATCATGCTTTCAATTCTACGTAAAGCCCGCTTGAAGGATAAGGAGATGCGCATCCTGATGTTGTGAGTCCGGACCAAACTTGAAGCGATCAGAAAGCAAGCAGCTAAACTTAGACAGAGGCCTGGATAATGCGGGCAAGACAACGATTGTCAAGAAGATCATGGGAGAAGATGTCAATACAGTCAGTCCGACATTGGGGTTCATCATCAAGACCATCGATTACGAGGGGTACGCTGGAACGCATTATTATCCCATATTGGACACTGACGATTAGTAACAGGTACAAGCTTAACATCTGTAAGCGAGTCCGACATTGCCTGATGTTTCATGCTAAACTAGCATCTAGGGGATGTGGGTGGGCAGAAGACACTCCGGTCATACTGGAGAAATTACTTTGAAAAGACGGATGCGTTGATCTGGGTGGTTGATGCAACAGACCGACTACGTATCACGGACTGCCGAGACGAACTGCAAGGCTTACTGCAGGAGGAGGTACGTATCAGCGAAGCTCTGTCCCGTGGGCGATAAGAATGTATTAACAACCGAAACCAGCGTCTTGCTGGTGCGAGCTTGTTGGTGTTTGTCAATAAGACTGATGTGGAAGGCTGTATGATGGAAGAGGAGATTCTCTCGGTAAGTCAGGCAAACAACCCCAAGATCGCCAGCTCTCTATCTGTCTCCCGAATACAGACGGACTAACGTGGGGTTCAAACAGTCACTCCAACTGGAGTCGATACGAACACACCGCTGGCATATCCTGCGATGCAGTGCCATGACCGGGAAGAATCTCAAAGAGGGCTTAGCGTGGGTTGTTGAAGACGCCAAGAAACGGCTTTTTCTTTACTGAGTCGGTTTATACTTGGACATCTATGAGGCATCGACGCTGAATGAGAAACCGTTCACATCCAGCCCAAAGCTTACCGGACGCGGCGAGCGTTGAAGCCTGATTGAGTGGTCCGCCTGGTCACTCGGCGACGGGCCCCAACTTTATCATGCAGTCGAGTGGGCAGCGCAGATACAATAACAGCAGTCTAGCAGTCTTAGCAGCTGGAGGGGCAGCACGGGTAATCCGGAGACTAGATCTGACTGAACTGCTTGCAAACGGCGAAAAGGAGGGCAGCGTGTGATGAAGCAAGTAAAGCTCTCTCTTGTTTACGACTATGGTCTATCATGGTAGATTATTGTGTGCTCTGTGTTTCCGCGTAGCGACCCACTTTTCTTTCCAGTTGAGATGAGGTCTTGGGTTACACAGATGAAGACGACGCGGGGCTAGTCTGGTAGTCTATCCTAGTCTAGGTAGTGAGCGTCTGAGTCCGAGGTGTTGATGGGTGGCGGTGATAACGCGTGGGGATGGAGAAAGTAAACAAAAGATGACGACGTTTATTAGAGGATACGTTGTAACTTCCCTGAATTGCGCACCAACAACGTACTGTAGGCCATCCTGAGCTGCGCATTAATCTCCAATCTAATTGAGATGACGGCGATGTGCCTGAAGCTCTTTGAAAAGCTGCCGGAGCCTTAATTGGCCCGTTCAGGCGAGGTCCGCCCTGTTGAGACCTTGGATTTGTTCGGACGGAGGGGGGAGGAATGCGGCTGCTCTGGGAGTCAAGACAACACAGCGGGGCCAACGCCTGTAAATGGTAGCAGAACAGGACCTTCGGAGCCTTTTTTAGCGGGCTCCTCCTATGCTCTAGTGACCGCCTGCAGTGGTGCGCCCCCAGCATCTGCACGGCCGAGAGACAACCTTGCACAGTAACTTACAGAAGTCCAGTTCCAGATCCCAGTTCCGTGGCCCTTGACCAGAAACATCCCGCCCAACTTCTGTTCTCCCCTCCTCCTTCAAGCCACTCCCCCAAAGCTGCTTTTAAGTCCTGGGACCAACATCTTGACTGCCGAGTTGTCGAAAGCAACCACCCGCAAGACCAGCACACCTGAACCGACGACGATATTCGTCCTTGCCATTGTAGCTACTGACTCCCCCCCCCCTCTAGCTCCGTTGCTGCTGCTGCCGCCGCCCGCTACTATTCCTTCAACATCCGTGTCATGTACACTCAAGCCCCGACGCCATGTCTGACGAAGTATCACAATTCCTCGAGCAGGTTCAACGCATGCGAGGCCAGCAAATAGAAGAAGACGAGTCGCGAACCCGCGAGCGTGAGGAGTATCTAGCTGCCAAGCGCGAGAGGCAAGCTAGGCGTGAGGGTAAGTCTAATCATCCCTGACATGAACGCCCGAAACATAAACAACAAGAACAAGAAGAAGAAGCAACGCACGATGGCAAGCCACTCAGGATACGAGAATTTCCTCGAGAAGCTGCAGAGATGGCTTCGCCCTTGCATTGATGTTGTTCCCCCCCGTATTTATTGCCTACTGCCTATCATTGACCCCCTCTGGCTGAATGCTCACCGTCACTTTATGATCGTGCACTGGCGATGTACACCGAGCAATATGGACCCCCGACGATGTGCGGCACGAGAATCAGATAAGCCTGGCTAACATTCTCTTCTTTCCCCCTTCATTTAGAACGTGCCAGATCTATCTCGCCCCAAAAGTCTTCCCCAGCAAACACACCTTCTCCACGCTCGAGCCGACGCAGCGTCCACCTCCCCGACGCCCCGAAGCTCGAATCTCCCCGCCCAAACGTCGACGAGAAAAGCGAAGAGGTCTTGCCCCCTCGAACAAGAGGTTCGGTCGATCCCGAGGCGACTACGGATACTGCCTCCATGAGCTCTGCCGGCTCATCCACCAAAGAGAACGAATCTCCCATAGATCTTGATGACAAGAACACCGCATCAGGCACGCTGCCTGCTCGTGGTTCTCCTCTGTCGTGGCAGCGAAGATCTGGCTCGAGGGGCGGTAGTCGACCTTTAAGTATGCTTGCGACCCAGAATGCGGCCCAACGGTCTATTACCGGGCCGCAGGAGATCGGGCCCAGGCCTGGGTCGGCCACCGAGACCACTTTCTCCAGAGATCAAATCGCTCAGGCTCTGGGCTCCAAAGATCCTTCGTGGTTCCGCCAGACGGCTGACAGGGGGGCAAGCTCAGCTGCTTATCGAAAGAACCAGGTCGAAGATGACAATCGGCTCGACATGTCGTCTATCAAGTCTCAACTCCCTGGAATGGAGAGCAACCCACTCAAGCCTAGCCCGGTGATAGAATCTACGGATAGTGCACCCTCCAAGTCCCAAGTTGCCAGTCCAGCTTCTGTAGAATCACCACGTCCTGAAAGCCGGGACGAGGACAAGGCTCCCCTCGAGAGGCCTGTGTCTTCACACGCTCCTCCTCTTGAGAGGCCAACATCCTCTCATTCTCGAACCCCATCCGTGCGCTCCAACTCTCCTACAAAGGGCAAGGGTGGATTCGTGCAAAGTGCCATGATGAAGAGGTCAGACAGCGTCAAGCGATGGAGCGTCACGAGCCCTCCTGGCCTTGCCCGGGTGGACTCGGTTGCATCCAGCCGCAGCGCTGCACTTCCATCCAGCAGAACGGCAGGTTCTGCCCGCCCCGAATCAACGACGCCAGGCTCTAGTCGACCGACGTCGCGACATGGGGAGGTCGAGGCAGAGACAGAAACGACACCAAAGGTCACCACCATTGACTCGGCCCTCAAGGGCACCTCGCCATCGGAGTCAGAACGCAGCATACCTACAAGTCCCTCGAAGACGATGGACCCTCGACGTTGGAGCCCGACCAAGTCCAGCTGGCTCGAGAGCGCCTTAAACAAGCCTGCGGAGAGTCCCAAACCTGGTCACAAGGCTCAGAGCTCGTCTCAACCCGCATGGATGGCGGAGCTTAACAAGAACAAGCGTCCAGGATCTTCACACAAGCACCAGGTTAGCATCGGCGGACTTATGCGATCCACCCCTATGGGATCTGCTGTGAAGCCCAACACCACTGGACTTGGTGGCATCTATTCGCCACCTCCCGGTGGGAATCGTCCGCGGTATGGCCATGGTGGTAGTATGAGTATCTCAAAGAGCACGCCCAAGCTGGAGTCGTTTTCATGGGAAGAGAAGCCCAAGGAATCGAAACTTGACCCAACATTGGATCCTGTTCCTGACCCTGAGCCAATGCCTGAGCAGGAGACCACGGCCGGGGCTGAACCCGAAGCTAAATCAGAGTTGAAGGTCGAACCTGAGCCGCAGCCTGAGACTGAGCCAAAAGTCGAGTCCAAAGAGACCCAGAAGTTGCCGGAGGCACAAGAAGAGACCGTCACAAGCCCAACGGGTGTTGAACCACCTGCACCTAAAACCAAGCCAGAAACACCACCCAAGAAGGATTTTCGTGACAATTTAAGACGTCGACCTACCGGCTCAGAAGCCACTAAAACTTCCGAACCTGAGTTCAAGAACGTGTTTGGCAATCTGCGTCGTACCAAGACGCAGAACTTTGTCCCTCCGGATGAGCTCAAGGATAACATCCTTCGGGGTAAGGCTGGTCTGGCCGCCACCGGAGGGCCAAAGAAGTCGGAGAGAGTGGATGAGTTTAAGGAGGCACTCCTGAAGAAGAAGGGCGATTTTAAGAAGGCGCAGACCGAGGGAAGAGGTATTACTAGAAGCAACACACTCTCCGCTGCGGACAAACCTCTGCCGGAAGGCCTAGTGAAGAGAGCTGAACTGGGGCGAAAGAGAGGCGCTACACTGGTGGAATCCAAGATGCCAACCCCGACGAACAAGCCAGATTCGACAAAGCCAAGCCCAGGTCCCAAACACATACCGCCGATGCCCAAGTCCCCCTCAGCTGCGACTAAGCCCCCAGCATTACCTGCTGCGAAGTCTCCAACTTTGGAGACTCCAAAGTCAGAAACTCTGAAACGTGCATCGACCGAGTCTGGTGTCCAGCCTGTTACAGAGTCGGAGCATCTGCCCAGCCTTCAAAAGGAGACGAGCGCACCATCGCGACTACAGGCTCGGCTAGGAGGAGGCAAGCTTGCTGACAGGTTCAACCCGGCTCTGGCTGGTATGTTAGCAAGAGGACCACCGCCCATGTCGGCGAATGGAGCCAAAACCGGTGCTGAGGCAGCGACCAATGGAACTTCCGAGACGAGTACACCGGTCACAGAACCAACTGCTCCTGGTCCTCAATTAACACACATGACTAAGGGTCGCGCAAGAGGACCTAAGAGAAAAGCGCCATCTAGTGTGGCAACTTCGTCGGCGCCTACAAAGGCACCCTTTGAGGAGTCAGAACCTGTGCCTGAGGAGAAGAGTGAAACTGCTGCTTCGCCTGTAAAGGAAGAAGTTACTGAGCCGACTCCTGTCCAGACGAAGGAAGAGCCGGAGGAAGAGCCGGAGAAAGAGCCAGAGCCTCCATCAATCCAGCAACAGGTAGCTGCGAGGGCCTCTCTACGCAACCAGCCATTACCGGTGAAGCAGCAAGAGAGTACACCTTCACCTTTCCGTCGAGCCGAGGGATCTGCCATACCTTCTCCTAAGAAGCCTGTGGATCAGCGCGAAGGGGCCGCCCCATCGCCGCTTCGTGTCCAAAAAACCGGTGATAACGGCTCACAGCCTGGTTCTCCTAAGAAGCTTGACTTGAAGCGATGGTCAAGGTTTGAGAACATGGCAGCCGAGGAGCCTAAGGCTGAACCTGCGCGGTTAACACATCAGCGAACCGGCTCAAGATCACCCATCAAGCTGCCTGGTCGAACACTGCCCGAGCGCGAGCTCGAGCGCGAGCCGCCATCGCCCACCAAGGTTGATAAAGAACCCATTGTGTCCGTCAAGAACGCGGCCGCTATGTTCGGCGGTGCTTCAGTTTCCTCGCCTCCACTGAATGGTGGAGTCGCTTTTGATGGGCGTGAACCGGATCTGGGGGTAGCCAAGTCAAGGTCGAGGTTATCGAAGCCTTTGCCTAGTTTGCCAACTCAGGAGCCCGGATCACCACCTGCTATTACATCATCTTCCGCTGTCGCGACCCCTAACATCCCGATCTCATCCCCTTCAGCGGCTGCAGCCCCTCCTCCTCCTCCCGCTAAAACACCCTCTGCCGTTGTATCGCATAAGCCCAACAAGGGCAACGACGTGGCGTCCTTGCTTAACGACTTTTTCGGTCCCAAACAGGCCAGGATGCCATACCAGGCAGATACCGCTGAGATTCTCACCAACCGACCATCATCTGGGGCTAAGGTCCAGAGTTTAAGTTTCCAGGTGTTCCAGATCTCACGGGATGGTAAGAAGGCCCCTGTTCCGTCCCACTTTGAGCGTGTTCTGTTTGAGCGAGAGATGTACATCTGCCCCCATAGCTTCACCAACGAGGCTGGCTGGAAGCGCCTCGAGATCTACTTCTGGGTTGGCGAAGAAGTGTCACAGTCAGAAGCCGAAGAGGCACTTGTCTTTGTCCAAAGAGAGGCCAAGGTACTCGGTGCTAAGGTCGTGGAGATTCAGCAGGGCAAAGAAACGGCCGAGTTTCTCCAAGCTATGGGGGGAGTGGTCATTGTCAGGCAAGGATCTAGTAAGAGATATGATTCACTGGCCCCCTGCATGCTCTGTGGCCGTCAATTCCTAGGTCAAGTCGTTTTTGACGAGGTCGATCTTGCTTCCGTCAATCTCTGCGCTGGGTTCCCATATCTGATTATGCAGAGCGGAAACTGCTACTTATGGAAGGGCAAGGGCGCGGACGTTACCGAGCTCAGTTGCGCCAGATTGATTGGTATGGAATTGACGCTTACCGGAGAGCTTACCGAGTGCGATGACGGCAGTGAACCTGCGTCGTTCTGGGATCTCTTCAATGGAGGATCGAAACCACACTCTGCAGATCACTGGAGACTAAAGCCAAACTACAAGCAATACTGCAGCAGGCTTTTCTGCTCGAATGCAGACGCCAGGCAGCAGGTAAGCTCGACTCGTGTTCTGCTCTGCTTCCAACAGAATACTAACAGGATACAGGTCTTTGAAATCGCACCTTTCAACCAGCGAGACGTCTCTCCCAAGAACATCTACGTGCTCGACGCATTCTTTGAGATGTACGTCATTGTCGGATCTCAGGCACATACGCAGTACGCCTCGTTCCGTAACGCTCTTGACTTTGCTCAGGAGTACGCTATCCTCGCGTCGGGCATGGAGGACCGCCCCTTTGTACCCATCTCCACTGTGGTCCTTGAGGGTATCCCGCGCGACCTCGAGCGCGTGTTCCGCAGCTGGCGCGATGAGTTGAACCCTACATCTACCGCTGCCGCTGGTTCGGCGGCTGCAGGAGGAGTCAAGCGAGGAAGAAGCTTGCGGGTCGTCTCCCTTACACAGGCACTTCGAGCTCTTAGCGAGTAGGAAAGCTAGAGACGTGTGGGTTTTTCGGGGCCGTTTGTCCCCTTTGCTACTTCTGCTATGGCCTCCATCTTTCGGAAAGTCGGATTTTGTTTGTTGTATGGGGCTCTGGTTGCATTTATTCGCTGAGTGGTAAGGGTCTGGGCGATTGGAGTTTCAGGTTGCATTCGAGAGGACAGCATGATAGACATTTTTGATAACGGTACATAAAGCCAACCGTGTGTACAGGATCAAGTGTATACTTGAGATTTACTTTCGACTTACTTTTGATTCATCGACCCTTTGCCTTGCGTGTCATGCATGAAAGTGTCGATTCTGTATTCTAGGAGAGGGGTGCTGTTGCACGCTTTCCCAACCTACCATCGAGTCAGCCTGTCCCAAACAAGTATCTGCGTAAGGAAATGGCCAGGTGGACAAAAAGTGAGGTGATTCTGGACGTCACGAGAACTTCAACGCTCCACACACATCATACGCTCATCACAGCGCCAATATATAAACGAGGATAGGAAAGATACTGCTATATCTGAAAATATGCTATGCTATTCATATTCATCCTGATGGAATATAAGTATCATACGAGTCAACTTTGTATCTTATCAGCGCCAGTCGAAGCTCCTCACCTACATTGAGTTTGCTCAACAGCGGCGTGGAAGCCTCAGGATTCTCACTTACGATAAGGGCAAAGAAACAAACTTCACACAGATTACCAACGTCTTCGTCTAAAAGTGGCAAATCTTGCAGAATCAGGTAGCAAGTCGAAGTTAGCTTCGCTCCCCCTTTACTCGATCTCATCTATACAAACTCATAGCCAAGCGTGGATATTCGTGATTACTTCTTTCGACGACGTGCACCGAACACACACTACACCATGGCGCGCCACACAGTCTTCACAATGATCAGAGGCGGCACCGACGAGGGCAACACCGCAGACAGGAACACCACGACAAGCAACACCAGCAGCAACGCAACCGCCAGACCCCTCCCCCAACGCCCATCCGAAGAAGAAGCATCTCTCTACTACCACGGCCTGCCGACCTCCCCACGTCTCATCGCCCGCTCCTCCAGCATACCCTGGACCCGCCGCACCGATCCGGACGGCGGTCTGATCCCCAAGACGCTCGCCACCGTCGAAGCCACCCACCGCCTCCGAGAGCTCTGGATGCACGGCGGTCTCCAGCCCGGATCCCTGAAGAGTCGGATCTTCGACGCCTTGAGAGGTGTGCGGTGGAACTCGGTGCACTACTTTCGTATCGGGTGCGAGGGCGAGGAGGATGGAGGTCCGGTTGTGCTGCTCGTTAGCGTGAACCCGGGGAGGGTGGCGTGGAAGCAGGGACAGGAGGCTATGGGGTTATGTAAGGAGATTCTGGAGGGGTTTGGGATTATGGATGTTGAGTGTGAGATTCGGGAGACGAAGGTTGTTGTGCGTTAGGAGGGTTGTTTACTTTGCTCTGCGCCTACGACGGTCAGGGTTGGGTGCTATGGAGTTCAGGCGTTGGGTGATGCCTCTCAAGTCGGTACGGGATGGGCTTCTTCAGGATATCGGAGTCTCGGGGTGTCGGCCGGGTAATGATGCACTCGGACAGCTCATGTAACTGAACGCGTGTTGATCATCGGACCTATCTCATGTTTCTATCTTTATAATCCTGAAAATGCAATCAACGACAATGGAACGGCTCTGTACTCCTGTGCATAAGACAAGGCGCTTATGCGTCTATGGGGTATCAAACAGTCGGAGGGGCCGCCCTTCGAATGTACTTCCACTTCAAACGAGCTCCGGCTCCGTGTCTACTCACTTTCGTCTTAGGCCGTCTTGAACATCGCATCTTCTCCCCGCAAGAATCGTTCTGGGTACCCCTTCGTGATTACCGTGCATTTAAAACGTCAATGAGCTCGTGACTTATTTGGGAACCGCGTCGATACCAGAGCTCTTTCCCGTAGAGCTGCCGTTGGCGGCAGGCATGGCCATAGGTCGGCCTTGGGCCTTCTCGCTGAGCTTGACAAGCTCCTTAAGCATCAGCTCTCGCGTCGAGCGAGTCAGCTCGTCAACGTCGGCAGCGGCGAGACCCTCGGTCGAAATGGGGTCGAGAACTAAACCGGAATTAGTTAGCAAGCAATCCATATCGGAGTTTTACGAGCATGGAAAGCCGCCGAAAGGAGGAGGAAATGGGGGGGAGCGCTTCTTACCCTTGATAGGGATCTTGCCAGAGTTGAAGACAAGATTCTTGACGTAGAGGACGTGGCTGTAGTTGGCGACAACGATGGGCACAATGGGAACACCGGCCTGAACAGCGAGGTGGAAAGCGCCCTTCTTGTAAGGCAGCAGCATGGGGTCCTTGGCATAGCTGCGGGTACCCTCGGGGAACATGAAGACGCTCTGCTGCTTGGACCGGATCTCGTCGGCAGCACCCTTCAAGGCCTCGCGAGCGTCCTTGCTGTTCTTGCGATCGATGAAGATGGAGCCGCTGAGAGTCATGAACCAGCCCAGGATGGGAGTCTTCTTGAGCGAGCTCTTGGCGGTGACGCTGCAGTACTTGGGGAAGATGGCGCCCAGCATGAGGACGTCGAGCTCGGTCTGGTGGTTACCGATGAAGACGGCCGGTCGGGTGGAGCCTAGTACGTTCTTGGGGTCCTCGACCTCGAAAGAGATGCCGGTGGTATAGCGCATGATGAATTCGAAGAAACGAGCGGCGGCCCACTGCGCGATCTGCTGCTTGCCGGCGAGGGTGAGGATGATGGAGACGAGGACGCCATAGAGGGCGGCGAGGATGAGGGAGATGTAGGAGGCGAGGGAGCGGGCGACGAAGGCGGCCTTGGGAATCATGAGGGATAAGGCGTAGAAGGAGACGGTGAGGGCGACGTAGCCGACAGCGAGGTTGTAGAGGAAGCCGGAGACGGTCATGATGGGAGGGGACGGCTCGAGGGAGTGTTCCCGTCTCGTCGTTGCACCTTGGTGGCTGGCGTCGTCTCTGTTCGCGGGGTTTGGGACGACGCAAAGTAACCTCGCTCGGTCAGAGGTTGCGAAGGTCCAGAGTGTCGGAGGCGAGGCTGGTAAGAATAAGAATGTAGCCGGGGGAGGAGGAGGCCTGGAGGTGGGGAGGAGGATCCAAGTGGCATTAATTAATCTAGGCGTGGAGGGAATTTGGCGGGGAGGGGGCTAGTCGAGTCATGAGGCTCTGGGAGCGAGTTCGGTGGGGGGGGGGGGTTGAGACTTGGTACTGGTACTGTCTGCCAGACTACTACTACTGTAGTGCTGTAGTCTATGATCGTAGTAGCAGTCAAGTCTTGATATAGAGCGTGTAAGTCAGCGGGCGAGTTGGCAGGACTGCCTCGGCACGGCTCGTTTGTTGGGGGACCGACCAAGCCTTGGTTGCTACTACAGTACCATACAAGACAGCTCGTCTCCCAATCAAGTACACACTACCCGTGGTCGGTATTAGGCTACCGTGGAGTAGTTCTAACGTTACTGTGGGCTTGGTTCGCGAATACCTCCTCAACTGTGGCGCTGCTTACCAAAGATGAGTACCGCGCACCTGCTCCTGCACGACAGATGACCGGCCATCCAATTCTACGACTCCAACGTTGACCACCTACCACGCTCATCCCAACCTTCGCTTGCCGTTCACGTTACGAGACCATCTATCCGCTAGATAACTTCATCAGCTTGCGACAACCCGCTCTCTCGGTCTATCGTTTATTCAGCTCTACCATACCACGCTACGCCGCAGCACTTCCTCTCCCTCTACACATCTCTGTAGCCATATCATGCGCCACGCCCGATAGTCTGCCTCATCGTCATGGCCTCCTCCCGCCGAGGGCAACCCTCCCTCTCCGTCCATATGCCCGCCGGCCCGCCCACCGACCGACCGCCCATCTCCGCCCTCTTCCTCATCCACTTCGACGTCAAGGCCGGCTACACCATCGTCTGGAAACAGGCTAGTCCGGGCGTCGAGCTCGAAGGTCTCGTCGAATACAAGTCGCTGCCCTCGGGCTTACACACCGTCAAGGAAGACCTCATCTACTTCGTCCACGATGGGAGCCATGCTGGCTTGAGCGCGTTCATCAACGTGCCTTGCGACGAGGAGGAGGCCCGGAATGCTAGGATGATTGCCGTTGGTGTGCTGGTCCCGCTGAGCTATGGACGTCTAGGACGCGCTTGGCGGCATGCCCAAGATCTGAAGCAGTTGGCAATGTACGTTTTGATTCTGCTCCTTTCTCATTGGACCTCCTTCGTCGGAAGCGCTGGCTAACCTGGCGATCTGCAGTCAACTCGCAGAAGATCGCAAGAACACAGCACTCCTCCAAGATTACTGGTCTGCCAACCATGAACAGCCCGGCCAGAATCACCGTAGGCTCTCTGGCGAAACTCCCGTGAGCTCCCCCATGGCGCCGCCTCCCGCACTCTCATTTCGGAGGAGCCACAGCCGAAATCGATCAGCATCAGATGGCACTGCACTCAACTCTGCCTCTGCCGAACATAGACTCTCGCCATTTCATCCTGCCTGGAGCTTGATGAGCCTGCTAGACAAGTTTGGACCGCTCATCTTTCCTATTCACCGTGCAGCTCTCCTACGCAAGCGCATCTTAATATCATGTCATGCTCCTGTCCATGAGATCTGTGATTTTGGTAGGTTCACCTCCCTTGTATAACCATCGCCGTACTGACACATGTGCCAAAGTATATAATATTTCCGTCATCTCCAACATCCCCTTTTCTGTAACCGACATCCTACCGACATCCGCCAAAACACACCGCCTCAGACCTCTCTTCTCGATAGGCGTGCACGACATCCCCTTCCTGATGGAAGACTTTGAAGCTTCCAAGCGCAAGCACAATGAGGATGATGATGTAGACCACGAGTCTGGCACTGGTTGGATTGCTTGCACCACGGACAGCATTCTCGCCATGAAGGATACGCTATGGGACATGCTCATTACCCTTCCTCCAGACTACTCCTCCCATGCGACTGAGCGGGTTTGGCCCACGGTCGAATGTCCCCGTGGCCAACCCGTCAAAGCAACTCAGCGTGACCTGCGTCGCTTCATCTCCCTCAAGAATGGCCTGTTCCGTCTCGCTAACTGCCCAACACCAACCGCTGGCCCAGCGCCAGAGTCTCCCATATCCGACAGGGCGCCCGCGCGCCTCTCGGTCTCGTCTGTTCGCACACTCCGCGATCCCCGCGATGATGCCGTAGAGAAGATCGTCGAGCCGCTTAGCTGGACTGCCTTCGCTTATAATGGCTACATGTGGTGGGCCAGTGCTGGCGAGCAACTCCGCTCCGAAGAGCAAGAAGAAGCTGCTCGCGATGCATCTCTTCTCGCCGATCTCTGTCCCGCCTCGCCAATGGCCATGAACCGCCCCTCCTCCCGCTCTGGCCCCATCTCTGACTCTCTTACATCCTTCAATACGCCGCATCACGCTACCAGCACGGACGAGGCACACGCTGAGCTTGCCGTCATCACCTATTTTCACCGCCTTACCACTCAGATCTTCTCCGTTCTCAGCGACCTCGCAGACAGTCAGGATGAACCCTATCAAGACGAGGACGATGACGATATTGAGACTGCATCCCAGCCTTCTGGCGAGCACGTCATTCTACGACCTTCGAATAGTGGCCTTACCGCTAACGATGATGAGGCTGATGATTCTGATGCCATTCGCGTGGATAGTCATGCTATGGAGAATATGGGCCTTGATATATGGAGCGATTCAGACGTAGCTTTTCTTCGTGAGTTGGCTGCGCTTTACTTTGGTCGGTCTGCGCGTATTGAGGGCAAGGGCGTCGAAGTCTGCGGGGTAAGGGTTTGTTAGGATCAAGCACTTTGAAACCTTTGGTTCAGCAAGTGCATGATTTGGCTGCTCTCAGGCAGCTAGAGTCTAGGCGAGGCTCACAGACTCCTAGAGAGGGGAGGGGAAGAGTACTGTGATCGGGCCTCCGGGCCACCCGTATCGGGATGCTCGTGCTACACAATGATGAGGACGTTGTAAACCTACGTGCGAGTTGATCGTCATCATTTTAAAATGGATAGTAGCGTGTTTTGATATTTTACTCCTAAACCAGCCCTCGAGAGGCAGGCACAATACTATGTAATATACCATGAGACGCGACTCTTGTCCTCAAGACGAGTCTCCTAGTCTCCACTAAAACTTCATCTCCACGTTGGTTGGCGTAAGTGCTGTAATGGGAACCCAGATACATCAACAACTTTGCTGCCCGTCAACACAGGTGTAACAATGCACCGTAAGCATAAAATCTTCCCCAAACGCCTTGAAACTCCGCACCCAAGCAGTACAGACGATGAAATCGGAAGAGGGAATTCTGATTTAGCAAGGCATGAGCATCAAGAGCTAGAGAGAGAAAAGACTCCGTACTAGCGACAAAGTTGTGCTGCTAAAAGGAAATCGATCTTTGTTTTTCTGCAGTCACAAATGTGACCAACTATGACTCGTCCTCGGTATCCGTGTTGGTCGCACTGGTGTCCTCCTCCTCCTCGTCGGTGCCACTTTCCTCGTCAGAATCGTCGGAGTCCTTCCGCCGGGGCTTGGGAGCCTGGCCAGTCTTGAGGGCGTGCATTTGTCCAGCAATGGTGTCTGATGATAGAGTTAGCGCTGCTCGATAATCCTCGTTGGCGTGTAACTTACCCTCTTCGGGATCGCTGATCTCGTCCTCGCCCTGTATCTCAGCCGCCTGGCTAGCCTCCTCCACGACGAGCGTCACCTCCATCTTGGTATCAAAGCCGACGTACGAGTCGCAAATGACGTGCAAAACGAACGTGTAGTGGCCTGCCTGAGGAGGTGCAGCAAACTGAGCCTTGAGAGTCTGCATATTGAACGTAGGATTGCCCTCGGCGTCGACAATGGGCTGGTCAAATTTGGCGAAAGTAAACGGGGGTACGGCCATCTTGCCCTGCTTGGAGTCGCTGAGGAAGGCATGCCACTTGGGCGAGGCTTCGCGGGCGTAGTGAGGGGCAAAAGCGATAGGAGGTAGGATGGTTTCGTCTTCGACGGGGATGAGCTTGCCATCGGGACCTTTGATGGTCTTCTTCTTGCGGCCGCTGATGGCCTCAATGTCATCTTCCGCGGGGTCGATGTCCTCGAGATCAAGCTCGTTAACAGTGGGGAAGTTTTCCGTACCAGGAGGGATGAAACGACCTTTGATGACAAGTGTAACCAGGGAAGAAGGAATGATAAAGCGCTCGCCGGTAACCTTGAAAAAGGCCTTCTCGACATTGAGGTAAGGAAGCTGCTTGGCAACGCTGACAGCAGTCTTGTACTGCTCCTCGGTAAGGAGACCATTGCCCACGACTAATCGCCTTCGCTCAGCGTCGGGACGGCTCATAAATTTTTGGAGGGACATGTGCACCTTGGAATCCCCATCGATGGCGGCAGCGATGGCAGGAGTAACGTATGGAAGCTGGAGGAGAGGGGAGGCATTGGGAGGCATAGCCTGGATGAGGTTCTGGCTGATATTGTAGGAGCCGACGATGGGGCCAACGTTGCCGTACGCAAGCGAGATGGCGGCGAAAGACTGGTTCAGTGCACAGGCAATAGGACCAACTTCATACTTGGCCCTGGTAAGGGCGTCGTCCTCAAGCTCAACGCGACCGAGGTAGGCCCACAGCAGCGCGAGGGCCTTCCGGCGCACGCCATTATCAAGGTCCTCGAGCTTGGTCTTGTCCTTTTCCGTCATTCCAGAGGCATATGTGCTCGCGGGGCCCTCGGCGGTGATGCGCGCCTCAAGCTTGGCCAGGCCAGAATCGGCCTTGTCACCCTTGAGAATCGTTTCAAATTCCTTTCCGGTACTGAGAGCAGTGATGATAGCACCCTGGTCCATTTCCCCCTCGTACTGTCGGAACAGGTTGTTGGCGCTCTCCATAAGAACGCCCTCCTTGGACTGCCGCTTGGTACCGTACCACCACGATCCTACCAGGTAGGGCAGAAGAACGCCAAGAAGGAGGGTATACAAGAGGACGACGTATTTTCCATTTCCATCAGAGATAATGATCTGCGGTAGCGCGATACCGATGCTGAAGCTCTGCTTGCCGTCGGGGTGACCATACTGAATGTAGTTGTTGCGGACTTCTTCGTCGGTGAGAGCTTGGTAGGCCTTTGTGAGTTCAATGTAGTGGTCGTTGAGCGATTCGATGGTCTGGTTTTTGGCAGGATCAGGTCGGACCTTGTCGGGGTGGAACTTGACTGAGAGACGTTTGTAGTGTGATTTGATCTGCTTCTCGGTGGCCGACTATCGACATGTCAGTTTGAGCTCTCAGTCAAGCTTGCAATCGGTGCACCGCGCTACGCAAATAGTTGAGAGATGGTCTCGTACCTCTGAAATACCGAGAATGTCGTAGGGGTTCCAAAGCTTAAGAATGGTGCGCTGCGTCACCATAATCAGGTACAACATGGCAGCCATGACGGCCCACCCTATGATGACGGTGATGACCCTCTTGACCCTCCATTGCGAGCGCTTCTGCTTGTTGCGCAACGATTCAACAACAGCGGCATGCTCGTTCTGGTAATCGGTCTTGATGCGCGGCGCAAGCGCACTCTCATCCTTGCTAGGTCGAATGAGTGTGTAGGTCAGGGGAATGGTGACCAGGCCGGTGAGGGTGAGGATGAAGAAGGGAAAGAACTGGGCCTATTGTTGACCGTATGTTAGCAGATGTTTCAGAAACGAAATCGCAAGCTTCCAGTGCAGCTTGCCAGGTCATCCTGGATAGATGTTATAGATCCCTACTCACCTCGTTGTCATACGAGTAGTCTGAACTCATGTTGGCAGCTGGCAGAGCTCAGCCTGCTCGCACGCTGGTAAGGAAACAGAGAGGGAGGTATTCTGGACCCTGCAGGCGAACAAATGCAACTTCCTGAATCCTTATAAAACAGCTGACCCCTTTGGTGAGGAAAAGGAAGGTAGAAGAATTTGGCACCACGTATACAAAAGAGAACGGATGGGGGGCTGCGTTGACTGGTGGTCTTGGGTTGGTAGTAGTATAATCGTGGGAAATTGTTCCGCAACGGCCACGCAGCTGTTTGGCCTGGGTCGAGTCGGTCGTCGGATTATCTGTCATCCCCACATTGAACAGGTCGAAAGTACGCGCCACGGTGTTCACTCTCGCGACTATTCGACTTGCATACTAACGTTAGCAGTATCAGTACAGTGCTCTGTCCACTAGACCAAGCCGCTGAAATGGCCCGCGCCAATCAAGGTCCCCTCAACTACAAAGCCTCCTCAAAGTCAGAGGCTCATCCCGGCGCCCGGCTTGTTCCAGCACCATCTTTAGCGTGTAACTTTCCCGCTCTCCACTAAGTGACATCAGTTTTTGGGGGGCGCTTTGTAGCTTCGTGTCCTACCATCACCTTCGTGACACCTCCTTTTATCGTGGATGGGAAGGGAACACCAGGTTGGATGATGAGATGACAAGGCCATATACGTAGTTCTATGGTTGAGTAACACAATCTTTCAATTTGCTATAGCTAAGTCGCTTCGGATAAATGCAAGTATGAATGGCTCTGTATGGTTTCCGAAGTAATGTCTGGTACTAGTGCTTCGTGTGGCCTCACTTCTCTCGTGGAGCATCCTCATCTTCCAAAGCTGTTATGCCCAAGCCTGCACCAAACCCATTGGCCTCCTCTGCATCTGTCTCATCCTCCGTTGTCACGCTCGTACCAATGTCATCCGCGAGAATGCTCTGGATGTCGTCCTCGCTGAGGATCGTCTGAATGCTGCCGCGTCGTGCCCATGGGCGGGTTTCTTGGCGGCCCTGCTCCACCAGCCGTTCAATCTTGAGCCGGTTTGCGATGAACTTGAGCTTCGGGAATGCGCTCTGTCGGCCTTCGTGGATCATCCGCGCCAAGCGCGATGGGTTCGGGTCCGTCAAGATGTGGACAAAGTCCATAGGAACCGACTTTGGCCAGATCGTAATGGTTCCGCTGAACTGCTGCAGCCAAAGCTGGCTCCAATCCTGACCAAGTGGCCGAGGCAGTAGCTCCGCGTGACGGATGAACCTGAGCCACTTATTCATATCAAGCTTGAGAAGGTTCTCAAATGCTGACATTAGGTAGCCACCACGCCAGCCCCTTCCCTTGCGATGTGTGACAGGATGCCCCACTGAGCCTCGAGATGAGAAGAAGAAGAGGTTGATGTGAGGATTTACCTGGCTGACAATCGTGAAGTTGACATTGAAATGAGTATTCAGCGCCTTGACAGGGATATCTGTTCGCAGACTCCCGTCCTTCCACTTGTGACCGAACGAATACGGCATCAAAGTTCCGTCTCGTGTTTTCATCATCAGAACCACGGGGTTCAGGATGCCAGGCACTGCGGCAGATGCAATCACAGCAGACCAGATGACGCAATCGGGGCTGGTTAGATAATTGCACAAGATCGTAGGCGAGTGCGGATCTGCAGGCACGCATGTTACGTTCAGGATTCGACCTGTCCGCTCATACGCCTCGCGGAAGGTCATGGATCCGCGTGTCCACCAGCTGCACTTGCGTGCCCAGTCAACAGAGTCGAAACGGGCGCCCGTCTTCCACCATCGAGGAATCCAGGCGGTGAAAGGTTCAGCACAAGCATTGATACGGGGAGCTAAGCCAGGCACCAGAAGTTGCTTCAGCTCGTCGTTGGTCCGCGTAGCAATTAGGCCGGCCACAAGAGCACCACCACTGGTTCCGGTAATGACATCTGGTAGAATGTCCTCATCCAAGAGGGCTCTGGCCACCCCTATATGGTAATAGGCGAAAGAGGCACCACCCGACAAGCAAAGCGCAGTTCTTCCGTAGTTGGCATATGCGTGCTTGAAGAGCATGCGCTTTGACTCCTTGTCGAGCTGTCGGGTCTTGCTCAAGAACTTTAGACTCTTCTCGACTATGACATTGTTAGTTAGTCACTGACCAAGATGAACATACTTATTCGCTTTACCTTCGTCAACAAAATTCTGAACGATGTTCTTCGTTCCGTAATACGTTTGGCTGTAAAGCCTGGCGTTCTCGATACCAACAAAATTATTCTTGACACACGCCTCCGCCAGAGCCCTTAGCTCATCCGCTGCCTTACCACCATCACCATCACCATCACCACTTCTTCCTTCTTTGCTCCTCGCCTCCTCTTGCTCCGCGCGAAGTCTGGTCTTTCGCATCTGCTCCCACACCCTCTTCACTGTTTTGGAATCGTAGTAAGCGTAGTCGTCCTGCTCCTTCCAGGTCTGTCGTCCGAGATAGATGTCTAATTCCTTTGCAGCGGCTACCCAATCTCGATAGTGCGAAGTTGTTTGCATATTTCGCCTCAATTTCTCTCGTTCCCCCCGCCATGTGAAGAACTGCTCAAAAACCCAAATGTATAATCTCGTGAAGAGGTAGGCGATGGCCAAGGTAGCGAGCCACATAAGAATGCCGAACAACAATGGCCATTTTAAGAGCTGGTATAAGTAACCCTCGCGCGTCTCGTCCTTCGTCCGCTTGCCCAGGAGGCCTTCGGCAGCTCCCTTGGCTACGGCATGCTTCCTGGGCTTCTTCTTTCGAAACCCTCGTCTGCTTCGATATGCTTTTGGGTTCACGGGCGCCCAGTCATTCTGTGCAGTCACAAAGGTTCCCAGGCTCTGGCTCCATTCCTGCGGTGCGGTGAGATCGCCTGATGCAGCACCGGCGGCAGCAGCTACGGCGGTAGCATCGTCCTCTGGCGTACCTTCACTCTGTGAGGGACGCTTCGTTAGGGTAAACGAGCTCGGGCTTCGCGGCGATCGCGTGCCGTCTTCTGCGGAACTCTGGAGCGGATCGGGAGCCTGCAGGGCTTTCTCAAAGGCTTCGACATCCGCTGGGTCGATAAAATCGTGGTCGATGTCTGGTAACCGAGAGGTGTCGAAATCTTCCGGCTGGAAGCCAAAGCTATTGTCGCGCGAGAGGAAGGAAACATGTTTCTCCGTCATGTTGTACGAGAACGATGCTTAATCCGATGCCATAACTCACATCAAGAGATAAAACAAGAAAAAAGGGGGAAGGGAGTTGTACTATGCCAGCAGTTTGGTAGGGAGGAAAGACTAGAGGCGTCGTTCAGGAGCTTGTCATCTGGTAATGCGACGGAGCGCCAAAAAGGGATGACGTCGGCTCAGAGTGCATTTCCGTTGGGGCGGATATACCTTGTACTGTACAACTTTAGACAGGCTTACAGCCAATCATGTTTTTACATTTATCCAAGTGGTTCGTCTTGGCTCTGGAGAGACATGCATGGTTATCCACAGAAGCTAGACTACCACCTACAGAGGGTGCTGCTTCCTGTCACAGAAAGGAATGTTCATCATAACCACCCCAATATTCAATTGATTTCAACTGCGCCCGTTACTCGACGTGCCTAGTGTTCTGATCTAGATACTAGCATGGCAAGTTAAGACCCCAGGCAAGTCCAATGTAGCAGGGTCGCCGCAACCCCGTAAGTTAATTACATACTATATATAACGTTATCCTTGTTGTTCGGGGACGAAATGACCTTCCGTGGGTCTCGGACGCATCATGGCTTCCGCCACCGCACTTCGTAGACTCCATATACTTCGTGATAAAAAACGGATTCGAGGGAATAACAATCAACACTCGTTAATGGAAGTTCTGAATTTCATTATGAAGCAGGTGATCATGCATCACTCCTCCAGCAGCGCTTTAAACCTGGTATAGCTCTTTGCAACCCTTGACGGAATATTGTACGCTCCTTTCCTAGCCACTTTAATCTCGCTCTTATCCCTCGCCCATCACGTCATCCACCATTAAACATACTGCGACAACCATCTTATTCCGTCGCCGTAACCTTGGCGCATAACAACGGAACACATGAAAAGCTCAATAGGGCGGATGCCCTCCGGAAGGCCCTTGCCCTTGCCGGTTGTCTGGTATAAGCCGAGCTGGTGTCGCATCTCGTCCTCGGAAACGGCGTCGGGGTGGTCAATCTTGTTGCCGAGAATGACGAAGGGAACCTTGGACAGTTCCTCCATAGCCAGAAGGGCATCGAGTTCAGCCTTAGCCTCGGCGAAGCGCTCATGGTCCTTGGCGTCGACAAGGAAGACGACACCGTTGACCTCGGGGAAGTAATCTCTCCAGATACGGCGGGCTGGATCAACCGGTAATTAGACATGTTCATTCGCCAAAAACCATGTAAGTACATACCTTGTTGATGGCCACCAAGATCGAAAGTAGTGAATCGGACGTTGCCAATGGCAAGCTCCTCGGATGCTTTGAAGCGTTAGTATGAAGAGTCGTGCGTAAAATCCTCACGACAAATTGATCGCGAGAACTTACTAGGGTGCAATGTAGGCTGCAGAATGGCAACTCGGTCGTTCTATAGATCGAAGGTTAGCCATGGTAACCCTCCCTGTCAATCGGATCCAAAGCTGGCTTTTGTCCAAACCCATCCAATTCAGCTTCCGCGATAAGAGATGAACAAACCTTCAACATGTGCAAGAGGGTCGTCTTTCCAGCATTGTCTAGACCCAGAAAGAGGAGTTTCGCATGCTTGTTCAGCAGGCCAAGCGACGACAAGACATCATAAACTATGAGGAGCACGTGTCAGCCCATCCGTTGTGGTCACCATTCTTGGATAGCCTCAGCGAACATACACCAGTTGACGATCCACATCCTAGCAATCCCGTGTTACTGTACGTGATGTGTTGAGTAGGAAAACCGTGCGTTGAAGTTGATGTCGTAGTGATCGTCGTGGGCGTCGTGTAATGTGGTGGGTTTGGGAGGCTCTCTCAAGTGACGGGTCAAAAGCTGGCAGAAGGGGTGGCATCGGCTTTCTGCCTAAGATATAAGGCGCAAGTTGGCCACTTGGCAGTTGTAACCCTGGCCTGGTGATCTCACGACTACAGGACAGGTACTATCTACTTGAACCACGAATTCTTGCTCGTGTTCGTTCATAGCAAATCGGTTGAGCTAGTAGTTTATTACGGTCAGACTTTATGAGTTGAATTTCCCGTGTGGAAACTGCAAGGTTTGTGTATGGTTGTCTTTGTTGAAACTGGTACTGATTCTCCAACGCACGTTTTCCAAACTTCACAATGCTCAGGAAAGATTTAGAAGTGATAGTCATTGCAGGATCATCATTGATATCTACTGCATCATCATATACGAAACCTCTTGTAACGCCAGGATCCTATTTCCAATGCATTGTGTATGGGGTATCCGACAGACCGACCTTAGATGAGACTCCTTCCGTTCAAAGCGAACGCAGTGAACCATTAAATGCAAATGTAATCTCCATCAAAACATCTCAAAGCTTATATACTCTAAGGGGACCACGCACCTCGGCCTCCTCGTCTGAAAATAAAGTAGGTACATGTAGGCCCCGCCATATAACGGCTGGGTGTAAATGAGATAACACTTGGGTGAAAAGAGGCATAAGATCGACATTCATTCGTGAATGCGGGTATACCCTTCCCTTGTAAAGAATCCAGTGGTCGAATGTTAATCAATCGACGAGCCCAACGCCCTTTAGATGGAAAGCACGTAATTGCCCTGGTCCTTCTTGCCAGCCATGAGCAAGCCAAGTTCCCTCATACGTTCCGCACCACGGCCAGGCAAAGGCCGGCGCTCGGGAATCTGCCCACGCCTTGCGCGGTTGCAGTACTTTTGATGAAATTTCTCCTTGCGTCGCTGACGCTTGCTTTCTAGACCCTTGACAATATCGATAGCGCCTCGAACATGAGCATCGTCGCTGCGATGAACCTTGTGGTTACGCTTGATCTGAGAAAAGAGGAGCCCGCCTCGGGGTAAAGACTTTGTGTGAGTAAGTCCTGGGCGGCCAGCAAGGTTGAAATTGACCTGGCCGCATCGCGGCGACCCGAGTGGGGTGGTAACAGGCTTACGAGCTGGCGACTTTGTCTTGCGGAATGAAGTTCGACGGTCAAAGAGAGGCTTGGGTGAGCGGCCCCTGGCCTTCGGAGGAGGGGAGAGGTGGCGCTTGGGGAGGGGTGAACGAAACCTTCTAGGAGAAGCGTTTTCGCTCTTCCGTCTGCGACGTGATCGATCCGTTTCGTGATGAATATCCTCCATTTCACCGTGTAGCCACTCTTCCTCGTCGCTTTCATGATGAACCGGATTGAAAATCTCTCCCTCGTTGTCATTGTCGAGATCAGATGCAGGAAAGCTAGGGTCAATATCCTGAGGAATGACGCGAAGTTTCTCATTCCTGCGAGCTGCGATGTTGTGCAAATAAGCCTCCTCAAGTGGCCTGTCCTCATCCAATGTCCCGCAAACAAAGTCGGTGCTGTCTGGCAAGTCGAAAGTGTCGTCTTGAGGCTTGACGCGCTTGATCTTCTCATTTTGACGGCTTGCTTGACTGCTCCGGGTAGCTGCTGATGAGTCCGAGTGCTGCTCATGAAGAGATGGACGACGGTTGAGAGAGAGGGCAGAAGCACCGATGTGCACGACTGACTTCTGGCTAGAGGTCCAGAGTGCGTCTTCGTCGTCTTCGTCATCATCAGAATCGGCAAATCCAGTCTCCTCATCAGTGTGGTAGCCATCTGAGTCGCCGTCCTCTTCCTCTTCTTCCTCGTCATCTTCATCCCCTTCTCCTTCTTCCTCGTCATCATCGTCTTCGTCGAGAACGGCTTCATCGTCTTCATTGTTCAGCTCTTCTTCTTCGGCTTCCTCCTCGGCTTCTGCGGCCAGCCGACGGATATGATTCTCCTTGGTCAAAGTATCGTTGATGGTAAGCCTACATTTCGTTGTAAGGTTATCCTGCCGAAGCCAGTCATCCTCCCGAGACAATCCGCTCGCGAACTCATGGAATTGAGATCCATCTGTAGAGAGTTCGGTAGAGTCGGCATGAACAAACTTGGGTCGTGACATAGATTGCTTGCGAATCGACTGGCGGGGGGTGTCGGCAACAGTAGTCGCAGCCGCAGAAAGCGCTGAGCTCTTCCTGGGAGTAGAGGGAGACTCAGGCTTTGACTGCCGAACTTGACCATTGGTATTAACTGGCTGTCTAGGTGGGGTGTTCTGGGTGGATGCGGGACGCGCCGCACAGGCGAACTTGATGCAAGGCCGACGAGGAGCATCCTGAGCCGAAGGAATCCTGGCCATGGGGGCGGGACGCGGCTGTTCTTGGGCAACAGGCTTTCCACCACAAGCAAACTGAATACAGCGCTTTCGCGGGGGTTCGGCTGGCACGTTGGTCTGACCTTGGGCCCTCGTGGCAGCTCCTAGCAAGGAAACATGATGGCTCGGCTCGACTGGAGCGACTCCACCAAAGTTCAACACCGCGATATCGGGCATGGGTGGGCTTGGAGTGTTAGGCCTAGACGGACTCGTCAAGCCGGTGTCGCTGGTGAGGTCGGCGGTTGACGCAACGCTGATATTGCTAACCAAAGAGCGACGTCTCCGGCTTGAGTTTAGAATTGGACGAGGGACATGGTCGTGAAATACATTCGCAGAGGAGAAATCTTCATCGTCGGAATGACCCATAATAGCTTTCGTCAGGAGCGATGAGTTGGCATTAGCACGTCGGATAGCCGTCTTTCGAAAGTGGGGTGACGGGGGAAGATGTCTTAGTTCGGGAGGTTCATCAGCCTCCTCGTGCTCTTCTGAGCTATGGGTCATCCATACGATTTCTGGGTTATTTGTCGTCATGTTGGTTGACGGTCTGGTTGGAATGATATGATGTCGTAAGATATCGGTTTTCCGGCAAAGAAGTAGCAGTGAACTGGGACGTAGTGGAAGACGGTTGAGAGGTTCAGAGTAGTGGTTCGGAGAGTATAAGTGGTGTAGTCTTAGGTGTCAACAAGGGTTCGTGGAGGAGTGGCTAGATCGCCGAGCAAAGCAATTTGGAACAAGATTTAACTCCTGATCACAAACGACACGATCTGATCAATGTATGGCGTCCCTGAGGACAGGAGTGCTATAAGAGCAAGACAAACATAGTCAACGGTAAAGAGTTCCTTTTGGTTGAAACGACCTTCGGGTAGCTGGTAAATGAGGGCCC
Source organism: Coccinonectria pachysandricola (assembly GCA_003693555.1). Taxonomy (NCBI): domain Eukaryota; kingdom Fungi; phylum Ascomycota; class Sordariomycetes; order Hypocreales; family Nectriaceae; genus Coccinonectria; species Coccinonectria pachysandricola. The sequence continues at coordinate 124,186 of QUZF01000149.1, forward strand.
GAGTTGATGTGACCAAGGCCCGTGCTCGCCAAGTTGCTGGAACAAGGATTTGTATATGTAGTGTTGTTCCTCTAATTCAAAGAGTACACAAGAGGCGGCGAATCTGTGCAAAGTGATGAAACTCTTCTTGCGTGCTTTAGCCCGATGGCGTACGTCGGTACGTGCTTAGCTTTGACAGCTGGATCGTGTACTTGTAGAAGGAAGTCGGGTCGCCTTATGAGTACGGCGTAGCGAAAGAGAGAAAATAAGGTAAATGTAGAAGGGAGAAATGCTGTCGCGAAGCAACCGGAGAAGGTGCGTGAATACGGGGCGGGGGGGTGGTTAAGAGGGCGAACGGAAGTTACCCGCCCATTTAATAAGCCGCAGTAACAGACAGACTCATGCGCTGGAAAAGGGAAAACCCCAAGCAAAACCCCAGCGGTGGCTTGGGGCCAACCACGAAAAAGGCTCCGGTTGAAGGGGGTGTGGGCGTGAGTCTGTAGACGATGCCCGATTTGGGTGGTACACTGTACGGTACTTTGCGGATGTAGCTGATGTCAGACCAAAGTCATGTATTTCAGAACTGAAGAATTGCCATGCATGGAGCGGGTAAGAGCACCGGACCCACAGGTGGATGACCTGTAGCGGCGGGAGAAGAAAAAAAGAATAGGAATAGGAGAAAGCAGGAACGTGCTCTTCTTAGCCTTTGTTGACCGCAAAGCACGACTGGCACTAACAGAAAAACGAGACGAGCCAGGCGCGCCCAGAGTCCTGTCGACAGTTGCCATTTTCAAAATTTCTGGCGCCAGCGAGGATGGAAAGCTCCCTTGTTGGAATGCCCCTTTGATGGGACCTTTTGACGAAGAGGGGCCGAGGGCCATTTCCGACGGTCGGTTCGCTGGGGAGACCGAGAGGGGCGAGCCAAGGGCTTCGAGGGCTTCGAGGACCACTTACTTCACACTGAGCCAGACAAGCGCCAAACAATGCAAATGCCTCGCCCGCCAATAATCTGGGCAACACGAAACTATGCGAACCTTTACGATATTATGTCGCTAGTTCCATGTGGAAAGTTGAACTTTTCTTCCAGTGGCACTATGAGTGGAGGCGTGTGGCTCCTTCAGCCCTTAAGCCAGGAAGAAATTAGCAATTGAAACCACAACAGCGAGCCAGCATCCTCTGTAGTATTGCCAGCTTCCGGAGTCTCGGATCCTGCGCGTTGCTGCTCGGCACAGGTTACTGTTACTGTGGTTTGTTGTGATTAGTTCTTCCTCCCCCTTCTGTAACAGAGGACCAAGCCGCATGTACTACGTATTATGAATGGTCCTCTTTGGGTAAATCGGGGTTCACACCCCTTTCCAGTTGTTGCCCTGCCGCCTCCTCTGTCTTGTACGGTACTTGCTAGTCGATCCCCGAGATCCCTGGACTTGGCATGGAGCAGGAAGGGCCATATATCGTCTGCGTGCCTCAAGGAAAAAAGCTACAGTGTGTTCTGTACTTACTTCACACCGTATAAACATCTTGCAAGCGCCTAGCACATCCTCCACAACGCTTAGCTGAACCGTCTTTGGGCGTCCGTTCGCGTCCATTCGCGTTCGTTAGGGGCGGTCAATCGAGCACACTGTAGCGCGCACGGTTGAGCCTCTAATAAAACTCAAAATGCCGCTTCCTTCCTTTAAGATCAGCCTCTCATCACCAGAGTACAGTGTACGTACCTGGCCACGTCCAGATCATCATCCACACCTAGTAACGCGTCTGGTTCGTTGGTCAAACATAGCGCTCACAATCGCAGTGTAGGCTTCGTCTTCAAAAACCCCACTGATTTACATCCAAGTCATGCTGCCAATTCTGGGCCGAGCAGCCGGGCAATCATCGCAGGTTTGCCAGCGTTTACCAAGTCAGTGAAATGCCACTACATACCCATTATTAGCCTCGGATAAGTTTGACAATGCTCTCCTCAGGTAAGAGTGTCAGTCAACGTTGCGCAAGAGCCTTTAGGATTACTGTGGGTTTGACTGCCGTTGCCTGGACACAATAAGCTCCTGGACACGCTCATCGTCTGAATGTTGACAACAGCAGGTTCTCTGTCAATGTTAACCACGGCGCGCATAACACTTGGATGGTGATACACAGGCCTCCGTCGTCCGCGATGTTCTCTAGACCCTATCGCGTACTCTACTTGCTCCCTCGATGTACCGCAGTCCGGAGTTTCGGATGCAATGGCGGGAAGCCACAGGAACCGCAGATGCTCAATCTCAGAAGTGGAAATTCTTGCCGGTCACTAGCCGGTCGACAGGACACCAGCACCAAAGTAATATGTACGTTGGTAGTACGTAGTTGCTTCCAGTCGAGATGATCAAGGCTGCCTGGCTTGGGATAGTTTCAATATTACTACAGTACTGTTGAGATAACCCTGGATTCGACCTCGTCCATCCGCAGCTATGAGGTCTGCGCCTCATGACGATCTGGGCGCAACTATGTCGGTCATTGTTACTTCCGCGTATCCGCAGGGCATGACGATCTACAACTTCATGCTGGGCTTTTCTCGAGGTTACCATATAACAGACCATTATATGTAATCGGCCAGGTAACGAGGACAGCCACGGCATCCGCAACGCCCGCAACGACTCAGGCATCACGGCATCAATCGTCCCTCAACACAGAGGATACCATCGCTGCATGAAACGAATGGAACACCTTCTTGACGTGCTCCGGACACACCAGGGTCGTCTTTCTTTGCATCCCTTGAGGCGGATGACAACAAATCTGTAGTTTTCATGTTGCCGCACTATCCAGTCAAGATACCAGTTACCAGTACAACCTACGCAAACATTGACGGCGTCTCTTGCGAGACTGAGTACAATTCTAGTTAGCAGTTCTGTGTGCCACTGGCAACATTGCTCCTGACGCCAACTCCTCCAACACCATCACCATCTACCAGCCATCACGTTGCTGGTCCACCGGGCGCTAGCTTCCGCGGTGCTTCACCATCTCAACCCCACATCTTCGGATGACAGAAGCGCGGCATCAGCGCCTGCAATAGAAAACCCGTGTGAGCCTGCGACAAGTACCATGTCGCGCGGTCACATGTACATTCTCTGTGAGGGAGCTCCATCCCTCATGCAAGTTTGATACGATCTCCTGTTCTAGTCTCGTGTCACGAAGGGTCCTAGATCTGTTTAGACGGGACTCGAAACCATTGAACCCCGCCAAAGCCACGCCATAAGAGCGAATCCTGATGTCTTGAAAACAACACGCTTCCGCGATGCGACCGAGTGGCTTCATGGCTTCCTCGATTCATCAACTGGCGGTGAGATTTATCCGTGTAGGCACGAACGAGACCTTCTAACACACGGGATTTATATACTGATAAGATGTGGAGGGAGTATCTCCAAAGCACACCACTTCTTCAATGCCTCCTGGTCTGCTAATCAAGATTCGGGACGCTTCAGCAACGCAAACACCAGTAACTACTGCGCAACGTGATCATATCGGATCTCGGATTGACTGTTAAGGCCAAGTTCCGCTGAAAGACACGTCTCGCATGTATGTGTGAGGGAGGGTCTTGGTTGAGACGGTTCAGGCATAGAGTCGGTCGGTTAACATGGGGGAAATACGCATGAGAGTTGCAATCAAGCTTCACTAGCCTGAGCGTTCAATTTCCGCAGTCTTTACTATGAGCGATTATAACTTTGAAACCTGCACGATACGCTGACTGGTCCATTTTCATTCAACTGACCACAGATCCCTCATCTTCTCGGCTGTCTGTTCGGGTGTCGTTTTCTCCCCAATACCGCATGTTCAACATGACCTGGAGGTGCAGCTGCAGGAGCCACCTTTACTGCAGGTATTGCTTTGTAGAGTACGGATAGTCCGTACATACGAATACAGTGGAACTAGAACGCCGCAGGCCTAGACTGCACCTGCTGAGGTGCAGCCCATCTCCATCCACATGTATTTTGAAGTCTTTGTATCGCTGTTGTGTTGCTTTGTTGGCATGCTGTAGCAGCCCCAACCAACACGACATCATGCGGTCCTGTGTAAAGTTTGCGACGGAGGTCTAGACTGCCGTCCGTGTACGAAGGCCAGATGGTCCGTTCTTGCCAAGGTGCTGACTTTGTACGTCCTTCATTGCAAAGGACCAGTTCCAGGCCACCCTGGGTAAACAACAAGGTAAAAAGAGAACAATCCAGATCCAGACTCGAATTAACTTTTGCAAGAGAACAAGGCCTTGTGTAGGCTACTGATTCAATAACCCACAGAGGCTATTGCGTACGGTACACAGTGCTGTCCGAAAACTGAACTCAAAAAGTCGTGCAGTACTGAGGCTAAGTAATCAAACATATGATCACAAACCTGTAGACTAGACTAATGACCGAGTCTGGATGTGATAGACCAAGTCACTTCGAATCCAAACGCCTGAGGAACACTAGCCAGCTTGACGTTGATTGAACGCGGTCTTGGCCTGTGGTGGCTGGGTTGATGCGATGATGTAATTCAAATCGAACTCAGCGAGAGTTTGCCGAGGCTTGGCAGGGGCAGGGCAAGAACACTAACATCACGTTCGCTTTCGACGATGGGCTGTGTCTTTTGGAAAAGAGGCCTCTCCGTACAGTGGATGGTGATGACGGCATGGATCGATGGTTCCAGCATTCAGGTTTATTGGGGGTGTGGTAACCAGACAGCGCAGGGGTGAGTTAGATAGTTCATGCTGACGCATTCGGGCAACTGTTCGTTCATCATCTGACAGGACGAATGCTAAGTGCGGATGACTGCTACGTGAGGACGTTCACATTACTACAGTATACCTTTATTAAGTTGCGAAGCTACAATAATGTGACCTGTGGCAATTGAATTACCGGATGTTGTCCCGCAAGTGGCGGTACGAATCGTCCTGAAGTGGCCGGCATATTCACTGCCTGTCGATCGATCAGCTGGACCCTGAAATCTATTTTTCTTAAGTGCCAGTACAGGGTAAGCCATCCGGGATGAATAAATGAATACAGATAGCAGTGACATAGGCTTTACTTTTGGGGAAAGGAATGTCTTTTTGATTTAGTGAGAAAGAGCAGGTCGAGCTCACAATTGGCTCGTAAAGATTGATCCTGAAAATAAATGTAAGTTGAGTCAATCGAAAATCGGTTGCATGGAGATGTTTTCTCCAAGTGGTCGTTATGAAGACCTAGTTAATCCTGCGTGGTTAAATAAAATAGATGGTCATTTGAATAAGTAAACGGAACCCATCGAGACTTCTGCTTTAAATGCCAATTGAAAACCGTCAAACTGTCTTGGTTAAAGAACAGATCTAAAGCTGTGTTCCTATAGTGAAGAAAGAGTTGATGATACGTCCCAGCCAGCCAAGAAACCGAGCTGGAGTGCCTCATCCACAACGCATAACTGGTTTGCGGCAAACACCAATTGTTCCTGTTAGAGTAGCAAGAATGGAATTCTCTCAATGATCGGATTTTGATAACAATATTCTGGTTTCTTACACCAAAGTCTTACAACATTAGCATTCAGAGGCTTGATTAACATTCTCTGTAAAAGCAATTCACGTGACTAATCACATGATGCTCCTAGATCGGATTTTCCCGCTAGCCGAATCGCGAAATGGGTGCTCCGGCAAAGATTCGTGCCAACAGCCTCGATTGAGCTCATCCCCAAGCATCAAAAAGCATCCCAACAGCTCAGCTCATAATGAACTCCTTCCGCTTCGCCCGCGCGGCTCTCCGAGCTCGCCCTGCCGCTTTCCGAGTCCCCATCCAGCGGAGAACCTACGCTGAGGCTGTTCCCGACAAGGCGAGGAGAACCCCCCAACTATTGTTTATGGAAGACGACCGGCTAACCGTATTCAATAGATCAAGCTGAGCCTTGCTCTGCCTCACCAGGTATGACAATCACCCCGATGCGACGATCGATGATTCTTACGATGCGATTGAATTGAAACGGTTCCGATGGTCGACGGCCGCCAATTGACGGATCGGAGCTAATTACCGCACGCAGGCCGTCTACAAGTCCCAGGATGTCGTCCAGGTCAACATCCCTGCGGAGTCCGGCGATATGGGTGTTCTGGCGAACCACGTTCCCTCAATCGAGCAGCTGAAGCCCGGTCTGATTGAGGTCATCGAGGAGTCTGGTGGTGCTAAGCAGTTCTTCCGTATGTTCTGGCAGGGAGATCCGGTTCGGAGGGATGACAACTGACGAATAGAACAGTTTCCGGCGGATTTGCTACCGTCCAGCCCAACTCAGTCCTGAGCATCAACGCCGTCGAGGGCTACCCTCTTGAGGACTTCAGCGCCGATGCCATCAAGAGCCAGATTGCCGAGGCCCAGAAGGTCGCCAACGGCAGCGGAAGCGAGCAGGATATTGCAGAGGCTAAGATTGAGCTCGAGGTGCGTTCCTTGCGCCACGATCTAAATGACGGACATGCTGCTAATGATAGAACAGGTTCTCGAGACCCTCTCCGCCCATGTGAAATAAATGTGTACACCTTTGATGGTGGTGACGGAGGTCTTTGTACATCAATTTTCTACTATCCTTCCCTTAGCGCCGAGCCGAGACAATTGATACCAGTCGCGGTTGAGCAACCACTGTCTACTACTAGTTTTCATGTTCTGAGTGACGCCTGCCGTAATGCGACTTCTCTGTCTTCAAGCAAGTGGATGCTGACCCGAGACTTCCTTCTCTCCTAAAGCTATATCATCATACTGACCCTTGCTCACTTTTATCTCCTAACCACTCTAGGCTTTGCAGCATACATCATACACCCCAACTGGATATCTTACTAACATATCTTTTCAATCTGGCTGTCTCTCGGCATGCTCCATCGTGCCTGCTAATGGACCGGCATCTTTTCACTCCCGTCGATCGATTATCCAGCGACAATATCCTCATACATGGGATTAACGAACGGACGACGGGCAATCAGCAAATCCCAGCCGGTATCGTTAGCGATCGAATCCAACGTCTCAAGTCAATATCCGCTGCAACCCCCTCTGACTTAGGAACCCTTGCCACATTGGTGCAAGATCGTGAAAGCAGCACGCTCGGCTAGGGACGGCGAGCTGACAGCATCTTTGCTAGCCCAGCTTCCCGCAATGCTTTAGCCGATGAGACACCCAGCTCGACACTACATCATAGTTATCATGGGATAGAGATGCTCACGGGGCGTGATCGCTCTGATGCAAGCCTCGATAGGCAGGACTCATCCACCAATGGTTCGCGTGAGCTCTCTGAAGCCAACCTGGGCAAGCTTGGTTCAAGTGTCTTGATTAATCATCTGAAGCCCTCCCAGAACCTTTTCGACCAATACAAGTCCCCGAACAATCCCGATTACCGCTTTCGGAATTCCTCCAATGTCAACTTGCTTCACACGGAGCAGTCTAAATCTCTTCATTCTCTCTCTCCTCTACCCCCTTACGATCTTCAGTTAGGGGGCACAAAGGGAAGACGGCATGATGCTTTGGAGATATTCGAGCAGTATGGCATTTCCAGACCGGAGGGTTGGCTCTCTGATGATGGATCCGGTCTTGAAGAACAAGATCGCTACAGCCTTCCCCGGACGCCTCACAGGCTGATGATGCGCCTTTGTCATTCGTGTGGGGAACCGCTGTTTTCCAAATCATACTGCCCTCATTGCGGTCACGATTCATGTGCCAAGTGTTCTACCGAAGTAACAGAAGATGAATTTACGACCCTGAACAGTACAGAGGGAAGACGTGAGCATAGCATTGCCCAGCAGCTACTTAACCCTTCAATCCACGCCCATGAAGGGCTGAGGTTGGAGACTATGCGATCCGCGGATGACGTGGCTGATGAACAGCTGTCACGAAGAGCTTCAAGGTCTGAAACAGGTTCAGAAACTCCAAAAGCTCTTCTTGTTGGACCTATTGATATTCTATCCTCACACGATACAAATGGCCAACAAGCTCAGCGTTCTAAAATGGTCTTAAATTCAGCACATATTACGCCTAAATCTCCCACGGAGACCATGGCTCTGGTGAAAAGTAACCCATTCCTCTTAGCAGACAGGAGGGCCAGGGCCCAAGCTACTGAACCCCTGACGACCTCAAAGACTGTGAGCGCGATACGAGTCTCGGAGTATGGCTCTCCAACTGAGAAGGCGAAAGCTAAATACAGCCAAGACGCACATCTTCCTGGTTACCGCTGTTATAAACAGAAAGACAATTGTCCGTCAGCTCATCAAGCAGAAGTTGCAACCATAAAAACAGGTGCTATCTGTTCCGTTGGCCTGAACAACACAGACAAGGGCAAAGAGCGACATCACCCACACCTGGCAGACCCGCTGCAAAGGAAGATCGACCAACTCTATCATCATAGTTTGAACATTGACCCCTCTCAACACATAATGGAACATCTCGCAGCTGGCTTAAGAACGAATGGACGAGCTACTGCCAGCGGAAGACTTCAGTCAGACCGGGTAGGCAAGAGTGGTTCGAGTACTTGGCGGTCGCTGAAAACCCACTCACTCGCTCATGATGACAGAGAACCAACCACTCGAAGTTTAGTCACTCATTCTCTTAGTTTTGACTCAAAGGTTCCTGGCGGTAGAGAGATAGGCACTCACGAAATTCGACGCGATCCTACTATGGTAAAAACTCAAACGACCTTTGCGACTCATGGGTTACCAACCGACATCCTCACAAGCATCGGTCGAAGTACCCCATCTCACTCGATTAGTCGGGGCAAGGGAAGCCGTAAACGCTCAGAACTAGAACCCGAGCCACTTTCGCCATCGAAATTCAATACGAAGATGATTGAGCAGTCGACAATGGGGGGGATGGAAGCTAGCAAGGGATTCGCCTCTGGAGGCCTGAAAGATGAAATCCAGGAGCCTCAGCCAAAAGCTGATTCATATCTCGGTAGCCAAAGTCCATCCTTATCAAGAAACCAAGAGTTACTCCCCAAGCTTCAAAACATTGAAACCCTCCCCCCGCTTGATCACGCTTGCGCCTGGCGAACGAGATTCATAGATCTCAATGCGGAGGTGGAGCAGCTCAAGTCGGAATCTGGCTCGCACATGATGCTTGGGGGTGGGATAGCTCACGAAGCAACAAGAAGTGAAGGGGCAATAGAGGATTTCGCATGGCCCAAAGATGGGCCGGAGGTGGGAATCGAAGGTCTGACGATTGTGATGCATCTGAAAGGCAAGGATGATTTGGTGATTAACACTACCCTGAAGAACGGCGCAGCAGTGGTTGACCATGATAGTGATAAGGGTGTTTAGTATGCAATGACTGAACCGTGTATACTAGTCGAGAAGCACTGATTCAAGTAAGTAAGTTAGGGCTCCGGTGGCACTTTTCTCATTTCGAAGTGTCTGCTGTCTTGCGTGGCTCGTACAATGGATCCCTCAATCTCTTGAGCAATGGGAGTGCCAACCTCCGGACAGGCCCTTCTACAGTAACACATTATCTAGATTATCTAGTACCAGAATCAAACAAGAGTCTAGAGCCTGCTTCATCCACAAAACAGCCGCCTTTATCTGATGCTCAGGCCTTCCAGCCCAGCCAGATATCCAGTCTAGATCATCGCGTTAAGCTATTCGTTAGCAGTCTTGCTCCATGAAACTCAATAACAAACTGCCTGAGCATCAGAAGTCAAGCGTAATTGGTTTAGTGGTAAAATTCTCCGTTGCCATTCGAGTAACGTCGGGGAGCCCTGGGTTCGATTCCCAGATTACGCATCACACTTCTCGATCAGGTCGCATCGCGGTGATTTAGTTTTTTTTTTTCTCTGGCTGTATCGCACATCGTTACTTGGCTCGATCTGTTGGATTGGATGTTCGGAGAGAAAATGCCAACTGCGACTATACCTTCGAGTTACGCTGGAACTCGGCCTCCCAAGGGCACAAGGCATTTATTTCCTGCAGCAGAAGACACTTATTTCCTTCGTTTAATCCGCAGGAATAACGCGTCCCTTTCCCCGGCGACACCGCCCTCAACCTCTCGCCTACCTGTTACGAAGAATTGAAGAAGAATAAGCGAAGCGGGTGCAAACATGATCCTGGTTCTTTCGAGCGGCAAGGCTGAAAGGGGTCTTCTCCCCTTCCCCTCTCGAGGCTGGGAATAGCGGTCTGGCGACGAGAAAGAGAGGGAGCGTGGTGAAAGTCCAGAGGCAGTTTTTTGCGAGGAGCTGCGCTAAGTTGTGCTAGACTGGGAGCTGGGCAAGGACAAGGGGAGGGTGTGTCGAAGGTATTTACTGTACGGAGTGCTCGTACAGACGTGATCTACTCTAGTCTAGTCCTGTAGGGTTTCGTTTGCGTGATGGATCTCTGTTCATCCTCTCCTCTTTCTTTGTGTTGCTCTATTTTCGTGTCTCTCTGGAGTTTCACTCGCGGTTAGTCAAAGTGGAAGAGCAGGCGGAGTATCGGGTGACATGGTCGTAGGAATGGAGTACTATACTAGATGCGCTAGTACGGAATATAACGAGCGCACTCCTCTTCTGGTGGATATATAGTTATCGGAAGAGAGGCGAAGCTTGCGCTTGTTTGATGAGAGGAAAGTCTTGCTCCCCAGTGAGAGAACAACAGGGAGAGAGGGGAGAGAGTCGCCAGTAGTAAGACGCGATGCCAGCTGTTCACGATCCCCTCTCCGTTCTTGTGGCGGTGAGGCCTGATTCTAGGAACTGAAACCCGTAACGTACGGTACATGTCGAGCATGAAACCGCATGAACGGCGACAGAGCTGCTGTTCCCATCGTGGATATCACGGCCGCATCGCATTAGCAATGCAACAGAAGCAGCTTTCCATCTACCACGCTACGTGGTGCCGTACGTACGCACACACATATCGCGTCTGCTCCACGTCAAACTCGCTTGCGTAAAAAGAAGAATGTAAAAAAAGGGGGGGGAGGGAAAGGAGCAAGAACCAGGAAGAAAACCCCCACATCACCCGCGTGGCCGGCCATGTCGCTGCTGGCATGCTGCTTCTTCACTGTGTTGTTGTTCACCAAGCTTGGAACTCGATGCTCAAACAGGAGGGGCGAGAGCCATATCTGCACCACACCGCATCGAATGTATCGTATCGTATCGTATCCACTCGAATCACATACATATACGTACATATGTACATGCGGAACCCGGTTCGAGCATATCCACAGCCTGCATCGTACCCTGTCCTGAACGCCCCCCCGGATGATGCAAGCCCGTTGACACGCTCTAGACGATATATATGCACGACCAAACCTTGGTTCCAGATCCTTGCCGGTTCGACGAGGCTAAAATGGATTGCGACCCAGGGAGAGAGATCTGGTAGGGGTAAGCAGAGGGGGAAAAGACCCCCTGTGAGAGGGAGAGGGAGAGAGCAAGGGCAGCACGATAGTCAATGCTGCGCTTCGACAATGACGGGGAGCGGTGAAGTGCAGGCGCGGGCGGTGAGGACTATGGACTATTCGTCGTACTGTACGCTAGGATACGGGCGGGAGCAGCTTCGATGGAGCTTATGCTTCGCAGGGGGGGGGGGCTGGGAAGCAATTGATTCTAGGGCGGAGAAAGAGGGCGTGTAATGTTTCTTCTTCTTCTTCTTCTTCTGCTTCTTCTCTCCCCCTTCTCGACGACCTTTTCAGGTCTCCGTCTCCGTCTCCGTAGTCCTGCGGGTGCTGTTCCGAAGCACGGAGCGCAACCTGTCTGTGTTCGGTGCGGGTTCTCGAGCGCAGCATCGCGGCCGGTAGCAAACGACACTTCCCATCGCCAGCAACATGATCCGCAGCTGTGGAGAATTGCAAGACTTTCATGGATGGATCTTGAAAAAAAAAGAGAGAAAAAGGAAGGAAAAAAAAGGAATAAACGGTGAGGCGGAGGTGAGACGAACGCGCGACTCGACATATACCATCATATCTTTCTCCTCTTCCTTGCCGTGTTACATGTCCAGAATAGTGGAGGAGTAAAGCGAGAAGAGCCAACACGGTCGCTTGAAGGCGTACCCCTCCCCTCCTCTCCCCCAAGATTCTTGCTGTGCTGTACTCGAGTCCACCGGGTGACCTCCGGATCCGCGGCGCACCGGCTCGTCGGTCTCGGACTTGGTGGCGGCGGGTACGGGCGCGGTCGAGCGAAGAGGTCTGCCTGCCCGCCTGTCTACCTGACGGGTTGACCGTCCGGGCGCGGAACGCTAACGGTGGCCATCGGTATAAGCGCAGACTATCCAGACCTGGCGGCACCTCATCGATGCCCTATCTCCCAGTAGTCCAGGATGATGTGATAGATGACCATGCTTCTCGAGAATAGCTTTGGCATCTGTGCGCTGGTCTGGTGCACGGGTGGCTGATCAGCTCCGGGATGTCGTACCGCGGGGAGCTAGGAGGATTGGAGCGAGCAACTATCTAGTGTAGCTAGTGGTATGGGATGTGAAGGTCTATAGCCATGACAAGCAGAATACAAAGCGAAGCGGGGAATTATCAGCCTCGATCTGGAAAGAGGTACAGGACTTGTGTGTTGTACACGTAAAAGAAAACCATTGCTCAGGCTTGCTATGATACTCCTGTAATCGGCCGTTCTATCTCATCTTCGACGAGGTCATGGCTCTGCACTAGCATCAGCAGCAGATCACATCTTGAACTCGTACAGGTCCAAGCCCTCGGTTCCAACATCGACCCTGAACACGGCACCGCCGTACTTCTTACTATCCCCCTCGCCACCGTCGTCAGCCGCCGAGGTGATGATCAGCTCCGTACCGACAAACTGGACGCACGTCGTGTTCTTGGTCGGCACCTTGACCTCGCCAACCAGCGCTCCGTGGGGCGTCAGCTTGAGAACCCGACCCTCACCAAACACGGCCTGCCATAAGTTGCCGGCAACGTCGACGCGGAGGCCGTCGGGCTCGCCAGGTCCGTCGTGGTGGTAGAGAACGCGCTCGTTGGTCGCGGCGCCCGTGTCCAGGTCGTAGTCGTAGGCGAGAACCTGACGCTTAGCCGAATGAGTGAGGTAGAGCGTGCGGCCATCGGGAGACCACGTCGGGCCGTTGGGGATGATCAGTTCCGGGATCAGCTCCTCCTTTGAAGAACTGGTAAAGATGTGCAGGGCGCCTAGTCACTCGTAAGCATGTTGTATGCGACATGGCAGCTCACAGATCTTAGAACGTGGTCCGTCCGGCCAGCGACTGCAAGACATGCGCACCTTCAACCTCGGGCGGCTCGTGATGGAAATCGGTCATGCTCGAGAGCAGGAATCTTCCCCGGGGATCGGCAGCGCCGTCGTTCCCGCGGACGCGCTCTCTAGGGGGGTCGTAGAAAGGCTGGATATGTTTGTATGTACCCTCACGCACATCCAACACCGCGAGGCCGTTCTTGGTGCCGATGACGATGCGCTCGCGCGGATCGACACCTGCAATGTTGGCCGTCACCGACGGGGACGTGTCGAGTTGCAGCGTCGTCATAGCCTCGATACCTTCAGACAAGGGAACCTTGTGCACTCGCTTCTTCTTGATGTCGACAAAGCGCAGCGAGCTCGTCTGCTTCTCGTAGAAAGGGCCCTCGCCCAGTCCGCAGTGAGTCTCAAGCCAGGGCTCGTCTACTGCCCATTTTTGCAATTCGACGGCCATGATCTTGGTTTGGATAAGTCAAGTGAGGTCTACTGGTTACGTTAGTCACGAGAGGATACAAGTCTACGAAGAAGGTCTGCCTACTCTACCCGTGAAGTTAAAGCGTTTGACAACGGCTGTCCTGTCGTTGAGCGCTTGGTGTATGACGACGGCTGAAGTGAGGGGGATTTAGGCTTACTCTATAATGGTACTGTAGGCAGGGCTGCCCCGGTTAAGTTGGATCATCGACGTTGCCCCTGCCACACGCATGTGGCATGTCGGACTTTGACTTGCAGTAGCAGGGAATTTAGACTACTGTAGATTAGCTTGACTTGGTGTTCCTGTCCTGTCAGTTTATATTCCTTTACCGTGGTGTCTTTCTTTTGTCGCAGTCTTCTGCAGAGGGACGTCTTCGTTATTCGGGATCAGTCAGTAGACAAGGAACCCCATCAAGTTTCGAGTCTTCTTCGCAGCGTGTTCCACCACAAGCAGTAATTCCATACCCGAGATTGCAACTAACTCGCCGGGATTTGAGGTTGTAGCTCTGGGACCGTCTCCAGAGACGCGGGTTGGAGACATGGTGACTGTACCGCCATACAAGTCGTAGACCCTGGCTTGGCCTCTGCGCGACGCAATGCGTCAGGCGTCACAGGCATGCGCTTTCGGATTGGCGGTTCCGTTGCGCAGGCCTGTTGGTGATGTAGTTTAGAGTAGCTGCTTAGCATTCAGCTGTACGGCAAGCGGCAAGGCTTATAATCAGCCCTGTTCCCATCCCTCTAGCCAGCACCTGGAGCTGATTGTTTACTCATGGTTCTGGAGACTTGAGAGCCCACTTGCGGCGCACAGGATGAGACCTGACTACTCTGCAAACTTCCTTGAGACGCGCTGTTCACGTGCTTTCAAGACAATGCGGGTCGGCTCGGATTACAGTACTGTACGTTTGGCATTTCACCAGAGGCTTCGGCAGGCACTCGAAGACCGAAGTGCCCTTCGTGCCGTGTGATCCACATCAGGTCCCGATGGACCGGCGATGGACCGGCGCAGACGCGGGGCACGGAACACTTTCCCGGGAATCGGGCGCCGTCGCACTTACGCACTCTCAACACCGCTCTTCTCCGTACAGCACGGCGAGGGGAGGGGAAGCTTCCTTCGCCTTTCCCACGCAAGCTCTGCACGTCGACAATTGCGATGCGGATCACAGTTCAGGATGAGAGTAGGATAGGATATTCGTGAGTTCGTTGGGTTCGTCGTCGGGCAGCAACACCGCCACCATCACCAAGCCGCGAAACTCACCTCTCGGCGATCCGGACTGGCTCGTATCGATAGACAACACATCAGAGGCCAGCTCAGCGCGCAGCAGTCCCCTTCAGATGGAGAGCATATGCTTACTAGTAGTTAAGATGCAAGCAAGGCTATGCCGATACACCGCCCGGGTCGTGATACTTAGCTCTTGCTAGAATGAAGCGAACAGGCAAGCTGTTGGTGTTGGGCTGTGACAGCACGTCTGTCGTAGTCGCCACACATGCTGGAGCGTGCATACGTTATTAGGCGCAGGTCAGCGATGCGTTGGTCGAGTAGGATCGCTGACGCAGTAGGTACTCCGTAGTCTTGATTGAATGGGCCCCTGCATGAACTGGGTGTGTTGCCGTCGCAAACGATTCACCAACGTCGTCGACGTGCTGGGTGAATCGACTAACCCAAGAGAGATTCGAAGGTTGGGTCGTTGACGCTGGATGCGCTGCCTTTCTAGGCAATCGCTTGCCAACGGCGTGGTTAACATGTACTTCGTGTTCTCGCGGGCAGACCAGTAGACGCAGCACCGACATAGTATGGCAGGGGAGTCCAGGCTATGACAGGGCTGGTAACATTAGCTGCAGGATGCAATGCACGCCATATACTACGTACACAGCGTACAACATAGGTCGACTGGCTCTCTCGATCACCCGCTCTGACCGCCACGATGCACCAGCAGTTACGGAAAAGACATGGATCCATGATCACCGCTGTTACCAGGGACACCTGGTTGAGTTTTGTACTTGTCCGAGATCGAACGGCGCCTCGACTTATACACTTATTATCAAGAACGATGCTGAATCCTCAACGACACTGTGTTAATATACTGCGGCCTGCCTTTCCAATTCTACTCCGGGATAACGTATTGTAAAAGCCGAAACCAGAGTACTAGAAGCGGCTTAGCCGAACAGAGCAGATCCTGTTTGGTAGAGGCTTGATCAGCCTACCGACAATACGGAAATTGTTTTTCATTAGCCTCATCCCGCCGTACCGGATCATCTCGTTTGGCATGGTTGGAGACAGTGCGCGATGCGCTTTCGTTGTTATACGAGTCGGTTCGCGTGGGTTTAAGTACACGAACGTGCAGTTCCAAGGTGCGAGGAATCTCGACTGACCACGTTTGTGGACTGTTCAGGAGTTTAACAGAGCTTGATACCAATGAAATGCGCCCCAATGTTGACACGTTTGTCTGAAGAGGTGTGCCGACAGCTCCCGTCCGTGATGATTGTAAGCCTGGCTGGTTATGCGAGGCCTTTCTTGAACACAATTAAATGTCCTGTGCCTCCTAGCCACCAAAAGAGGCCACAGAATGAGGCCAAGGTTGGCATGATCAACGCAGGTCAATACGCGAGCAAGAAATGAGGAGGAAACATGAAAGTGCCATGGAGGATTGAGAACCTTACCGTCACCCTCAAGTGGGCCATGGCAAGATCCTTTACACGTAAAGTTGCTACTCTTCTGAGCCGTTTAGGAGGTTCCTCACTTTCAGGTGCAGGTAAGGTAGGATCGAGCCGTTTAGAACACCAGTAGTCGTGCGTGAAGCCTGAATATGCCACAATATCGGGCTGTGCTATCCAAGCGCCAGGCTCAAGTGCATCTCATTTCTGTTGATCTTGCATCGAGATCCATAATAGTGACAAAATTATCCGTTTGGCAGATGTCAGCGGCAACACCCTTCTGGGTTGCATAGACAGATGCAGATATCTCTCGCAGTATGTCCAATAGCAAAGAGCAGCATCATCATCGAGATCTTGCTTGATCCGATACCGATGCAGAAGGTCTTAGTAGACTATCAGCCAAGTTGATACTGCGGGCATTCTATGTTACCAAATATTGGTTCTTATTGCAATTGAGAAGCGCGTTGCCGTCGGAAAGGTCGCACATGGGCCGCAAGTGGTGGGCCTTGCCGGTACGTAGCTACTGTAGCCTACCAGGGTCTTGCCCCGGCCGGTACCATATCCGTGAGTATTATGATGCTTTGAGCTGTGACAAAAGCATGCGTTCGCTGACACTATATGGCTGTACCACACGATGCGAGTCGCTATTTGATCCGCCCACGCCCCCTTTTGCGGCAATGATGGTGATTGCGAACGTTCCTCAGATTTCAGTAGGGACAGAAGAGGCACTCTCAACCCCTTTTCCCATCGGGGTATAGAGTTGTACGTTCGTGAGAGAGAAATAGCGCTTTGAAGAGCCCTGCTGCAGCTAACGGACGATGGCATGGCACGACAAGGCAGCGGCAACCAGTCTATGGCTGCATCGGTGCCATAGTGGCCTAAAGCCCGAACAGCGAAGTCGATCAGGTTCGTTGACCCAATACATCGCAGGATCTGTCTGACGTGCCCAACCTAGAAGCAGATCGCATGCTAGGGGTAGGTGTCTTGACACGGTGTCGAGCGGACGGAATTGAACTGACGCGCAAATAGCCACAGGGGTTGAGGTGTGATAACACTGTCGACATACTCTTGCCATTTATTTACTGGGCGAGACCCGGTGAGGTAAGTGTTTCAATTTTGTTCACGGCAACCTAGAAGAGGCCGGCGAATGATGATCCGAGGAGTGAGTTGTAGTACGTGGCAGGATTCTGTTCACATCGCAGCTTGTATCGCAGACACATCAGAGGGCACAGAGGCCGAAAAGAGAGAATGAGAATGAGGAGAGAAATGCATGTCATCGCAGACTGCTGAGCTGGGAAGTCGACGCGTCTATAGTGCCTCAGATGAGATGAGGTAAGCATGCCATGCTGTGCGACGCTCCTACCTTTTCATCTTGTACGGATACAATGCCTCAACCCATCACATACTCGCACCTCCAGCTTCGCCTGCATCTTGCTTCCTGTTGGATCTTACAAACGCATTCTCGACAAGCGCTTTCGTATCCACCAGTAATCAACCAGAGTAGGCCACGAGCCACAGTATCTTACCTTACGTTTGAGCGCATGCTCAAGTGTATAGCGCTGCTATTACGTACCAACCTCTCACCGAGCGCCCACCTGGGCCAGACATCAGAACCAGCAATTGACACGTACTATCACATATTATCTCTCAATCAGTCGGGCGCTAACGTCACCCAAAGATTGAACATGAGCCAGCGGATGATGATAGCGGATACGCACGTACTGGGGGTCAATGTGAGCTGGAGAACGAAAAGATGCTCAGAGTAGTAGCCACGGTTCGAGACGACCAAAGCTCACGGACAGCACTGTATGTCGATCTTTCTCATTTCAGGGCCAGGGAGAGTTGGAGCCTGGTAGCTCGCTGCTATCGCCTCGTCTTCTCTTCTCTCGTTTGCAGCCAGCACACACTCTTTACTTTTTGGCCTTCCCGAAGGCGCGGTCATTTGGGATCCCTGCGAACTAACCCCTACCCCATTTTAGATTGATATCCACTTCACACTACCTTCTTGCGAACTCACATAACACAGAGCCCTTGGGGCAGTACAAAACTCCTGCTCCCGTTCAGCCCGCCAGTGCATCGTCTCGGCCAGGAGTACCGAATCTACTCGTCCAAAGTCTAAACCCAAACAACGCGGCGCTCTTGACAACCCAAACGTTCTTGTCCTGAACATCAACGATGTAAGTCGCAGGGTTTGTACGGTCCACGAACTAGTCTAGTAGTACACATCATGCGCCGACTGGGCTTCTGTCCGTCACCCGCTCCGTTCCCATCGCCGGCCCCACGGACCACAGGCTACGACCCTCGGGAAGGCCAAGCGGTCCCGCGAGAACAACCACTAGCTTCGACGTTGCGTGACTGACCGCCTTTACTTGTCGTACTGGCTCCCCGAAAGTTGAGAGAGGTTTCCATGACAAGGGCCCGTGCCAGAGTGATCCATCTAACGCTTTCCAGGGAAGCGATCTTGTTAGGATGCCTCGGCGAAGGCTGAATTCCTCAGTCTGAAGCCTCAGAACTATGAACTGTCTATCAACCGATCTCCAAATCAGCTTTCAGTTGCGAATCGGCGAGCGAGTAACACGTCGAGCTCATATTCGCCGACACCCCGTTCTGAGATCCGATATGCGTACATTTCAAGCTTAACGTACTCCCATAAAGCTTTTCATCAGCAACCCCGAAACTTTATGACGGCCGACAGCCAACCGTACAAGCCTTGCTGCGAGCGCCTTACCTGGCGGTATCCTACCTTGCAGGGCTGTCCCCCTGCCGCCACACACACACCTCTTCTTGAGATCCCTAGTCTGACACGTTCCTGGACGCCAGTGGCAGGCAGTCTTGCATCTTCAAAGAGAAAAGTCTCGTCTGAGCTAGACTAGCCCAGTGTCGGCCCATCTCCCGCCCGCCCCAGACAGCTTCCGCCCCAGCGCTCATCGATTGTCATCAGCTACTGATTTCACCCCCATGTCATGCTAAACATGAAGCTCCAATTGCCAGGGATAACCCCCCTCTTGCGGCGTGATGAGCAGACATCGGTACATGCATGCTAACCGCAGCTAGTTCCAAGACGATGGAAGGCATTGTGACGTTGTGTTTAGGCCCGGTTGGAGACAGGGGGGTTTTTTCCCCCTCTGCCGCCCAGGCGCTTCTGCTAGGGACGAACTTACATGACCTACCATGTCCCAATACACTGTTGTTTTCGCTCCTATGACTTCTTCTCTTTAATTCACATTGCGTTTACCCGTTGTTAGAGACATCCTGAACCTCTTCACGAGTCTTCTTTCTTCGCGATTAGTGTCTCTCTTTAGCAAGCACTATTTGGTTCACACCTAGCTGGCCTCATATCCTTCGAATCGATTTCGTCTGCTCTGTCGGGTTTGATTAGACTTAGTCAGTCAGTTCTGTCGTCGTATTTATATGACGAACTGGCCGCGTTTCTATTTGAGCTTCTTTCCATCTTCTTCATCCATAAGGTACGTACTTGACTTTGACGTAGATGGAATAGTTGACCGGCTTGTACCAATCTGCTTCTATCCCATCTGGGGGCACCACATAAACAGTTCCTTACTTCCCAGACCCATATCACAAAGGCTGAACTTGGATACTATACTTTCAAGAAGAAACCAAGGAGGACTAATCTGTGTCACAGCTATAAAAAAAAAACCTGCCTGAGCATCCGTTGCTATTCATTTTCCGAATCTATCAGGAAGCGATCAATACATTCAAGCCATTGTTGCTCTTGACGTTCCATATCTGGAGCTCACGTCCCAACTCGACCAAAGAGAACTAATACTAGTGCTCTATAAAACTACTTTCAACTGTCTCTCGGACTGTTTGGGTATAGACACCCAGGTAGTCCCTTTTTCAAAAATTCAAACTGGCGTATCAGTCGGAAAGCCTGTGGCAACAGGCAAAGCGAGCCAAAGGTAGCCCTTGCTCTGCTACGACTGATTCTACCGGTATAACTGCAGACTCACCTCGATCACCGACTACTCCTACTTGGGATTCGGCGAAATTCCCCCACGAACACCCCCAAATCCAGGACAGTCAAGTGCTACTGTCTAAGACTGAGGAGGGTCAATGTGCCGACCCTAGTGGCCCGAAGAACGCAGGCGATCAGGTTTCAATGTCGCAAAGGGGACCTGAGACTCGCTATGCGTCAAGTCACTTCTCGAAACAGCTCCGAGACGAGCAGCTTTCTCCATCCTCAACACAGTCCAGATTACGATCGGATGATCGTGAAGTGTGCCATGACTTCACAAGTGTCGGCAGAGGCCAACAGCAAACTCCCCGGAGAACCCTAGGCGTTCACAACATCTTAAATCCACCAGAACCACAACGAGTAGAGCCAGCAGACACTGCTGGTGCGCATCGAGCATGGCAGCAATACGAATCAGGGACTTCTGCGACGCATCTGGCCTCAAGCTCTGGACCATACTCGGCTTCCCGAAATTTACCTACAAGCCACCACGCTTCTCATTCACTTTCCGGCACGCCCATCGGCATAGCAATGCCCGGTGGGGGGCTGAACGAGCGCAGCTCGCCTGCGACGTCTTTCCCCTTTCCTCCTGTTCATTCGAGAAGGATTTTAAGCCCCAAGCACCCACGAGCCCTGAGCCTTAGTCAGGGAACATTGCCTCGTGATGTTGATCAGCGTGTTGCCCCGGTCCCTCCCATGATGTCCCCCGCTAAACGCCATTTCGAGGAGGATACTCACGATGCTTCGCGCACGCAACACCCCGGAATGCATCGTCCCTCTGGTATGCCACCGGGTACCACTGGATCATTGCTGATCCCCCCAAGACCGGTGTCACAGTCTGTTATAACTAGCCCAGGACCTCACACCCACCAACCGAATCCCATCCCGGGTAACGCCCAGAGTCGCTCACAGACTCCACACTTCCCGGCCCAAACAGACTTCGCTCCACCGGTCCCAGCAAGTCAACCGCTCCCAGGAGCAGGCTACCCAGGCGAAGGCCAATCGCCTTGGTCGGAAATGCTACACCGACAGGGTATTGTTGGTGGAGCTCGGACGGGCACAGAAGGCCAGCAAGCGTTCATGACCCTACCAGGAAGTGATACGCCAATACCAGTACAGGTCGATTATTCCCAAGCATCGAAAAAAGCTGATGAGAAGCGACAGAGGAACGCGGTAGCCTCGACTAGACACCGAAGAAAGAAGAAGATCCTGCAGGAGGAGAACACTAAGCAGCTACAGGAGCTCCGCGACGAAAGACACCAACTGGAGTTACAAGTCGAAGCTCTGTCACAACAATGTAACTTCTACCGCGAGGACCGAAATCGACTGAGGGAGATCGTGGCCAAGACACCATCAATCAGCCAGTTTGCAGCCGGGCCCCCTAGTCCTGTATCACTGAGAGGCGGCTCTTTTGCCGATCGAAGCCCTCTGATGAAGATGTCCTCATCAGCAATGGCCTCGCCAGGATATGGAAGCGAGACATCGACCGACCGACCACCGCAACGACGCAGAACCGACGAAAGGACAGATTACTCGATGCAGATGTATGGGACACCGGGAGGCATGCCTCCTTCGCCAGGTATATTACCGCCGCCAATGCCAGGGCAGATGTATAGCGTCTCATCCCGACCCTCCTCGGCTTCATCCTCCGCCGCTGGTGAAAGGTTGCCTTCGTTGAGATCGATGGAGGGATTGCCGCCACCCGGACCTGGAACCGGTGGCCACGAGCAGGACCCCAGAACTGGGCAGTGGATACCTGTACAAGCACGACAGCAAGAGACGGGTTGGGCAACTCGAAGACCTTGAACAAAAATAAAATGGTCCAAAAAGTGTATAAGATTTTTAATAATTATATTGTCAAAATTTGTGGTGAATGATCGTGACGTTTTGGGTTCCCTGCTTGCTGTATGTGGTTATATCTACCTATGATCTTGTGGCCATATTTATCAAGGTTTCATTCATAAACTGGCCTTGTATACTTGGTTGAGATGGATTAGAAGCGTGAGATCTGAAGACCATCCGGACACAGTTCGAAGTGAACCGACATGCCCGCGTTTGACCCACTTCTGCAGGGTAACCACCACAATTTGGCGTATCTCGATGGCGCCCTACGTACAGAGTACAATATCCCGCCTCTCGTCTTGTATCCATCCCTATATATACCAGCAGTATCCAAGTTACATTCACTGCATCGCTCAGTCGGGCTTTGTTTGCACGCATCATCAATCAAACACCTAAAAATCTGTGCATAACCCCCTTTCACCCTTGCCGAGCAACCTCTAGCACGTCGTTGCTTTTGCGCGGAAGCTATCCGGCAGGGGATAAAATCTTACTCGTGAGTTAGCACAGGCATGCAAGGTGGTTAGGCGAGAGACAACGGCGCATTTTTGCGAGCTTTTCTCATTTTGCGCCGTCTCAGTTGCATGTTGATCTCTCGAATCACTTCCCTGACAGATAACAGACTGAGCCACCATATAAACGAGCTTGCATTGGGGCTCTGGTCAAGTGATATGATATATCATCAACCAGTCAACCCAGCACGCCACAACGGATCTCCTATTGAAGCTAGCTGATCGCCTCACGGCATCGAGATCCAAGGCTTACTGTGCCTCAGGGATCGTGGTCTTCAGAGAGCGGTTCTCTATCGGTTGATCTGGTGTGGATATAGCATCATGCTGTCTAACTTCGCCCGCCGCGCCGTCAGGTCGAAACCTCTATCTGCTCAATTCTTAGCTTCCCGAACCTTTAGCTGCTCTGCCGTAAACAGGGGTCCTCTGAAGACAACCTTGACAGCGCCCAACGGTAGAACCTGGTCTCAGCCACTAGGACTGTTCATTAACAACGACTTCGTCGAGAGCAGCGCGGGTCGAACTATCACCGCCATGAACCCATAGTATGTGAGCTCTGCAAGCTGTAACCTATAAGCTCCCAACAAGTCGGCCAGGACTAAGCAACTCTCATAGTACCCAGGAAGATATTTGCTCAGTATCCGCCGCAGGTGTCGTCGACGTCGACAGGGCTGTGACATCCGCCCGCCTCGCTCTTCGAGATCCATCATGGAAGTCCCTGTCCGGCACGGATCGAGGTCATCTTATGAATCGACTGGCAGATCTTGTAGATCGAGAACTCGAGACGCTGGCAACAATCGAAACCCTCGACAACGGAAAGCCATACTCTGTTTCTCGAGACTACGATGTCCCGCACTTTTCCGAAGTTCTGCGTTACTACGCTGGCTTTGCTGATAAGAATTTTGGCAAGACCATTGACGTAGGGCCTAACAAGATGGCATACACGCTCAAGCACCCCATCGGTGTTTGCGGCCAGATCATCCCTTGGAACTATCCGCTCGATATGGCTGCGTGGAAACTTGGCCCGGCCCTCTGCTGTGGTAATACAATCGTGATGAAGCTAGCGGAGCAGACGCCGCTTTCGATGCTTTACGTGGCACGCCTGATACACGAAGCAGGCTTTCCACCAGGTGTTATCAACGTCATCAACGGCGTGGGGAGTGAGGCAGGTGCAGCCCTTGCTCAACACAAGGGTGTGGACAAGATTGCCTTCACAGGAAGTACCGCCACGGGAAAGCAGATCATGAAGCTTGCTGCGGACACGATGAAGGCCATCACCCTCGAGACAGGCGGCAAGTCGCCACTTGTCATCTTCGATGATGCCAACCTGGAACAGGCTGTCAAATGGGCGCATGAAGGCATCATGGCTAACTCAGGACAGGTCTGCACTGCTACCTCAAGGCTACTTGTCCACGAAGGTATCTACGATGCTTTTGTGGCGAGATTCAAGGAGTACACAGCAAGCACGTCCGTCGTAGGCGACCCCTTCGATGAGACAACCTATCAAGGCCCTCAAATTACAGCAGAGCAGCGGGATCGCGTTCTATCCTACATCGCATCGGCCAGGGACTCTGGCGCCGATATATACCACCCTCCTCAGCCTCTGCCGAACCGGGGTTTCTTTGCTCCAGCTACCATCTTCACGAATGTTACGCCGTCGATGCCCATCTTCCGCGAGGAGATATTCGGGCCGTGCGCAACGGTAGTCAAGTTTCGTACGGAGGAAGAGGCGTTGGAGCTCGCCAACAGCACGAGATATGGGCTTGCGGGAGCTGTGTTTACGCAAAATCTCGGGACCGCGCATCGAATGGCAAGAGAACTTGAGGCCGGGATGGTATGGGTGAACAGCAGCAATGACTCAGATGTGAGGATTCCCTTTGGAGGAGTAAAGGAGAGCGGCATAGGCAGGGAATTGGGCGAGGAAGGGTTGAGGTCGTATTACACTGTCAAGGCAGTTCATGTGAATTTGACTGACGAGTAGATGGAATCTCCTTATGCGCGATCCAAGTTGCCAAGCCTGCGTGACCCAGCTGTAGCCATCTTTCTCCATGTTAGCTTCTAATTCATCTGTAGGTCAGCAAGGGAGTAATGAATGACAGGTGTGTGCATGTCGTCGGCTCCGAGGAACGAAGGGACGGTACGAATTGATGATGGAAGCCGTTTGGAATCGGATACGCTACATATGCCTTTACACGAAAAGTGGTCAAACGGGGCGCATCGCTATTGTTACTAAAACAGTAAGGCGCGACTCATGAAGTTAGGGAGCTCTGCCACGACGTCACTCAATGTCAACACCTTGCTTCATCTCCAGCGCTGGGCTATTATCGCAGGCTCAAATAACACCATCACTCACCCAATTCAATCAAGAGTATCCGGAGCACTCCTACTCCCTATACAAAAATACGGCCAGAGCAACCATTGGGGACATTGCCCCTCCAGATCGCCATCATGGCCGAAACCTTCCAGAGCGCAAGCTTGAGACTTGACTATCCCCTCTATGCCCTCGATTTTGACAAAGAAGATCCCAACCGTCTCGTGGTAAGCGGCGGCGGCGGTAGTGGAGTGAAGAGCGGCGTCGGAAACAAAATCGTAAGCTTTAGCTCGTGAGATACCGATGCGCCGCACTGTACTAACACTCCTCGTCCAGACGGTTCTTGAGACCGTTTCAGAGAACGAGCTGCGCGTCGCCGGCGAGATCGAGCTCTCCCGCGATGAAGACAGTGTCATGTCCCTCGCTGTCGGTCCTCGAAAGGGCAAGACTACATACATCTACGCCGGCGCAAATTCGAGCCCCGAAAGTGTTGCCAAGGGGAAGAACGAACACCTCCGAACCTTTGCCATCGAGCAGACCAAGTCTCGACCCTCTGCCGAGACGAAAGCTGCAGATCTCCAGATCTCAGAGGTCTCGCGCAGCGCTCTCTTTGTCAACCCCGACTCCGAGATGTACCAGAGACTGCTGCGCATTGCGGGACCTTTGGGCGTAGCTGCCACGGGCATGGGCAAGGAGCCACAGCTTGCCATCTTCGATGCCGCTGGGGCTTCCGCGAAGTTGAGAGGTGTCCTGGAAATGTCAAAGGAAGCTGAGGATTTGGATGTTATCCAGACAGGCGAGAACGAGTTCCAGGTCGCGTACTGTCTTAAGCATGAACTTTGGGTGGTCGATATTGGCAGGGAGAACAACGACCCGAGGCTGGTATTCACGATGACCGACGAAAACAACGAACTACCTTCTTTCCGATCCATTCGATACCTCTCACCCAATTTTCTTGTGGCGGCTGCCAACATGCCTAGGCGAAGCGGCGTCGTCCTCCACGGATTCCGGCTACCTACCGCCAGTAACGACAGGGCTAGATTATCTGTGACGGCGCGGATACCCAGGAAGATCTCTGCCACTGCCCTGGCTGTTGCTAGCCTGTCTCCTCCATCATCTTTCACGGCTATTCCCAGCGAGACACAGTTTATTGTGGCCGTCGCGGGCCACGACTCGTCCATATCGCTCTTCACTCTTGAACATAAAACGGGTGGCACCATCGACCTCCTTGCAAATTTCTGGCCACTGCATACCCTCTACAAAGTTCACGGCACTGATAACATCACTGGTGTTGCCTTTTCCACCTTTCTCCCCCCCAAGACGCACACTCGCAAACAATTCATCAAGCTTGCTAGCACTTCCCTACAAAACTTTGTTGCAGTGCACAGCATCCCCTTGAAGAAGCATGTTGACAAAACGCCCCGCAATCCAAAGGCTCCACCGCGTCCAGTTCGCTATGTCACTGAAATGAAGGCGAAGGGTCCGACGGGTCGACCCGTCATGATTGCTCTTGCTGTCATCGCCGTCATCCTTGCTATTCTTACTCAGGCTGTACTCGAGATGAGGGGCTCCAGCCCAGCAGTCCTTGGCGCCCACAAGTTTTTACCGTCATGGCATGGAACCTTGCGTTCTCCCGAGCACCCTCCCGCTGCGTTCCTGGAGAACGAATTCCTCTCCAAGCTCTCCGGTGGCAATATTGCCAAGACTCAGAATGGCGAGACACTTGTCTTATTCGAAGACAACCCAGCCCGAACCGCCATCGGCGAAGACGCAGCAAAGAATAACGAAGATAACGTTGCCATGAAGTTTCTCCTCGATGTGCATGATACTGCCGTCCACGGACCTGGTCAGACGTGGGAGGAGCTAGGCGCAGAGCAAAAGGAGGCGTGGAAGGCTAAGCTCAAGGAGGCGGGTGCTTGGACGCAGGGTATGGGCGAGAGCGTCTTCAAGGGTATCCTCTTTGGCGAGCTCGCTGGCGCCGTAGGACGTGCCGTTGGAGGTTAGGCACGTGGTCTCTATGATTCTCCATGACTGTATCTTCGCACTGTCATGTGTTAAACGGTAGACCTGTTCCAGTTATTGGCAGGTCATTTATTGTTCTTGATGGTGCATTGTTTTGCCAGTAGCCTAATGCACGATAACGTGTCTATGTAGCTTATGATACCTTGGGGGGAAATAATTCTACCTTTACCTCGAAGTCTTGTTCGAGGCAGGTTGGCTAGGGTATCGAAAGTGAGCATCAGCCTGTGCAGAAGCAGCAACACCGCAGTAAGACATATCCAGTCTACATTTGAGTATCGATTCCTCCTAAAAACAGCCCCTCTACAGGGACTTTCACAATGTTTAATATTCCATCCTTGCCAACGATAGGATTGACGCGGGCCATCCCGATGCTAGACGCGCTTTGCGTACGAGGGCACGTTTCATTTGAAAGGGGAACGGATTAACCGCAGGCTCACCATCAGAGTTAGAATGGCATACTTCTCAAATAGTCCAGCACAGTAATGCGCCATGTGCCAAGATATCTCACCTTTCCGGGGTCTTTGCTAACTGAGATTAACGGAAGAGACATGTTTCATGCTGTCGAACAAAGGAAAAAGCGACATGCAGCTGCTTGAAGTCGGGTCCTTTGCTCAGGACTCCCCAACGGAGGTTGCCGAGGATTGTATAATTACGACGTAGCATCGAGCTGTCGTGGCAGCGTTTACGGTAGCCAAAAGTTAAAAAAGAAAGAAGGGAAAATACAACTCCCGATCGGGCACACTAGACAGCTCGCAATCTGACAAGCCTCCTCCTGGTACGGAATTGCGTGGGTAGGCCATGAAGAAGAATGTTTGTTGTCGCTGCGCTAATGGTCATTTGCGTCGCCAGATCTGAGTTAGTTCGCAAACCATCTCCCATCAGGTGGACTGCACACGCACTTCGTCTCAAGAGATGAATACTATGCCCGTCAGTTCGTTCCTTCAACACCGGAAGCCGACAAAAAGGACGCTCCGCCGCCAGTTTGGTTCGATCACTGCTGATCTCCCGCCATCTAACTTACCTACTGCCGCCCACCCCTTGTCGTTGGGGACCTTACAGATACGCCTGGGCAGGGGGGGGAGAAACCGAAAAGCCTAGGAACGTAAACCGCAATGAGGCGTCCACCTGGCGCCAATCGTCGTCGTTAGACCCTGCACGCCGACTCTTGGGGAGCGAAACCTAGTGAAGTTTCCTCCACACCGGTAAGGCACGAGGAAGATGATGAGATGATCTCAACTGACGAGCGGTCTTTACGCAAGGATACGACTGCTCCTGTGGGGACATTGAGACTGCTGCTTAGATTGTACCTGGGCAATCGAAGATGCAGGAATTTCCTCATGGCTTCTTCCTCCTCCTCCTCCTCCTCCTCCTCCTCCCCGTGGCAGACCAAGTGTGCGACCTGAAGGGTGGGTTAATCCCTGCTCCGGGTGCTGTTAGCTCCAACCCGGGTCGACGATTAGTACCAAGTCTCTCGCTCTCGACCTCGTTTCACGGGGGGGATTCAAACAAAGGGAAGCCAGCTTTCTGAACCGTCCCGTGAATAAAAGCTGAGGAAGCCGACGTAGATCGTGAGGAACTGTCATACCGTTACGTGTTGGTGCTCGCTTGCTGCCACTCGTTCACCTCACCTTGATATTGGCGTCTCTCCATCCATGGTATTTAGCCACCCTTTTTTTATGGAGGGAGGGGGGCACACAAAAGGGCGTGATAAGGCTGAAGTGTGGCTGTATCTTTGCGCCTTCAGTGCATCGTCGCTCCGTAGCGGGCGCGCATCGTTGAAGAGTACACTTGAATACTGCATGGACTTTTGATGCGATCCATCGAGCGCTATGCCCCGAGCTGATCAAGCCGCATGACTTTCTTGATCTGGGAGTCAAACAATGTGTTGTGGGCGTTTGTGACCATGGGTGGTCCTCGCCATCCGAGCGTACGACGCTCTCGCTACGTACTAGTTAGTAGCTTAGAGAGCATTGAAGAAGTTACTCCGTGGCAATAAAAGTCAACTTGGATCATACCAAAAAGAGTGAGAGTGAATGTATATGACTGTTCCTCGTCCTATCCAGCGCGAAACCGAGTGCAATCTCTCAGCTGAACAGGTACCCAGTAACGTATTTGTCAATGACGTAGAATGAACAGCGAGCGCGCTCTTGTGGGTCACCAAGCATAGATTGATTACCGTACCTTGTCTTGTCCCGATGAGCATTCTCAGGCAAGGTTCCCGGCTTGGGAGCGTCAGCCCGCTGCAATCCAAAAGTGCGAATGATCCAGGCGAAGATTTTCAAACCTCGGTATGTGTCCGAGCGACAAGGTTACTTACGATAGGGGTTTGACGAGAGGACTTGTGACGCGGTGACCTAGCATCAACTCTATTTCAATATAGTACGTGATCTGCTGTTCTGTAAATGAAGCATCTTGTCCGTAACTATGCGACAACCTCATGCTAACGTAGCAAGGACGGCACTACGTCGAGATAGACCAGGGACCCCTCGGTGGTGACAGCACGTTGATACCAGTAGGACCAAGTGGGGCTGAACCTTGTATCCACCGAACCCAGACCAGCAGACGAGGGAGAGGGATCAAGGCGCAGTACCCGGAGATGAAACGACGTTGGCTCTGGTCATCACGGTACTGCACATTATGAACCACGATTCAATCGAGCCGCCGTCTTTCTTAAGAAGCATACAGTGTGGTCGCTGCTGAGCGAAGTGGGTGTGACGGTGGTAGCGCACGGGAGTTTGGAAGCACTGACGCGGTGGGCAGGCGAGTCGGGCTCGACAAGCGTGCTGTAATTACTGGACGGAACGATTGATCTTGATAAACAAGGGCATCCCAGATTGGCGCCTCTAGTACGGAGTAGGCGTCCATAATGGAGCCAGGCGCGGGAGGCGGAGGGCGGAGGGCGGCGGGGCTAGTCCATCAATCTACTCTGCTGTAGGTGAGAAGGTCGTCGGGTAACCTACCGCAGATAGCCAGCAGTGAATACTAACTAACTCCTTGGTGAAAGACGCAGGTTAGAAGGCATATCGGAGGCTCCTGTCAGGAGAGAAGTCGCAGTTGGTGATTACATGCCGTTGCCCATCGTCTGATATACTACACACGGGACTACGCGTAGCATCAAGCCAAGACCATGGACGTACGGAGTACGAACGAAATAAAAGAACACAGACGGGTGGCGTGGTATGGAGACGGACAGCCCATAAAACTGCTACCCCGACCCTGCTGAGACGCTGATCCACGAAGCCGGTGACCGTTGGATCACTACTGTAGCATTCACAATCGACGGGAATGTAGAAGGCATGTTTCTACCACCACTTTCAGGCTGTATTACGAGAAAGCCTTCAATAATTTCTTGTTGGCTAATTAGGGTTTCCCCCCCTTCTTCTTTCTCGGGCCCGTTACCTTGCTCATCAACGCGACCATCTCCGCCGGAAGTTCTCGAAAATCAAAGCAATCCTGGTGGTGACGGGATGCACGAGCAAAAGACAAAATTGCCAGGGGTGCTCTCGACCAGGGCCAGGATTCGCGACAAGGACCCCGTGGATCCATTCTACTGGCCCTGCAGGCCCAGCCCTGTCATATGCCGCGGAATCATCCAGCGGCTGGTCCAACGACCAAGTCGTCAGTGACGGACACGACCGTACTACGCATACGCATACGTACTACTCTGTATGTACAGTACGGTATGTATAGGTGGGCATGGTGAGATGGGATCATCGAGATATCCCATCGCGAATATCAAGCATCTAGGTTGCCGGACCTGAGTGAGTTCTTCGAGTATTGTGGTCAACAAGGTTACCGCTGCTGGCATCCTCGCTAGCAACAGCCGTTGCCTCTTACAGAGGAAGTGTCTCACAACTCTCGCCCGCACTTGTTTGGTATATGTCTCTGTCTCTGCTTGCCACTGATTCCGTGTCGTTTTGCCTTTTGGGCCCTTTATTTATTTACACCACGTTGTCGTCACTCACCTCAGGTATTCCGCCTATTGAAATTCCAGAGAACCAGGTAGATAGGTCCTAGTCTACTCTTGGTGACAAGCAGAATGTTCTACGACGAGGACTAACATGCATCCGTACCGCAACGCGACCCCAGACGAACGAACGAATCATACTGTAACAATGTTGAAGAGATTAGGCTCTAATATCCCAATTGCCACCGCTCACATCGCATCGTGATTATCCATTTACTAGACGAGCTTACCCGTGAGTCTTCATTACCCTCTCGCTGTACTGCTTGCAGATCGAAACATTCACCCACCCCTTCAACTGGCGCCGCTGTTCGTTTCAGCCCAGGTACTTCAAACCGTCCATCCACCCCAGCCCATGCAGGTGCCGCGGTCCGGCACATTTCGTCCGACTCAGCTCAGCGTACATATCATCTAACGTGTTAACCTCGTCCCAGCACTGCTTGCCTATGTCGACTTCTCGATGATCGATTCGCAGAGCAATATCAGTGCGCAATGTGGTTTGCAGAAGAAAGGAAGCCGTCTCCCCACTCGCCGCGAAGGGAGGAACTTGGGAATTAATTACGGGATGATACCTCAGCAGCAGTTTACCCCACTGCACTTCGTTGTTCGCTGCTCCGAGGCCCAAACGTTTTGCCCGCCATCCAAATCTGGAGGTATCCATGACCATCGAAATACCTCCTGATCTTCCTCAAGTACTCGCGTAGACCAGGTACTCCGATACCCAAGCTCCCTCCCACGGTTAGCGCCGTACCCACACCCCCCTCCATCTGCACCCTGGCACCCTGGCACCCTACCGTCCAGCACCCTAGCCCGCCTAGGCCTCTGGCTTCCGGCTTCGAGCCTTGATTGGCCCCGCTTTGTTCTGCCTGTTCTGCCTTCTGGGTAGAAGCCTCTCGCCCCTCCACCCGCTCCTCCGCCCTTCCCCTCGCTCTTTGGTCTCTCATTTCTCATTACCCTTGGGCTTCTAGTCTGGCTTCTTCTCCTCGGCACCTGCTGGCCTCTGCTTCTGGGCGACGTTACAGGGCGAACCCCCCCCTCCCGTGGCTGTTGCCCGGTGCCCTGGACCATGGTGGGCTACTGTAGCTGTGGACAAGCTCACTATGGGTGCTGCAGTTAATTACAGTGCCTACAGAGTTACTCTGGTAGATTTGACCCTCGTATCATCCCCCAGGTCGTCTCAAGTCTACCTCACCTCACTTCTCACTCCACGTTTCGTTTGCTTTCCGACTCCTCCCTTTACACCCACCTGTTACCGTGAACGATTCCCAACGTATGGCTGATCCTCATCGCTAAATTCACATCACATATGTTCAGTGATTGAGGTGTGGTCGTCCTCAACGCTCGTTGTTGTCTGGGCTCGGTACTCGCCCTGGCCCTGTTTGGGCTCCACGAATCTCCCGCCAGCTACGTGACTGGGACGGGGGGGCCTGCGCCGCGAAGCCCACAGAACATTACCTCGACCCCCAGCGCTTGCGACCTTTTCACCTTCTCCTACCTCAACACCTTCGACAGGCAACCAGCGGTTTGTCTACGACGACCGGCGACGACGTCGACAGAGATTCCCTTCGACGACCGAGTCTGGTACTGACCTAGTCTCCGCCTCGCCTCTTTGCTCGACCTCCGATCGTGATTCAACACCCGCCCTGATCTCCTGCGCCAACCCGGGTGTCACTAACATTTCACGATCCACTCTCCAAGCCCAACTTCGGCCTCCAACGTCGACCGCCCTTCCGACATTCCTGCAATTCTTTGTCGATCACCACAAACAAAACGCCGATACGCAGACTAACTAGTCTATTCCTTCTCCTTGGACCACATCATCTTTGCTTTGCTCGTCTGCTGCAACGGCCAAAGTGCTCTCTTTCCTTGGCTGTCCGCCGTCGCCGCCTTGAATTACTGCTGGCTTTTTCCATGGACAAGGCTGCAGCGTTTTAACTTTGGCACTTCTGCGACCTCTGACCGTGACGCTCAAGCTTCTGGTCGCGAAAAAAGGCACCTGTTCCTTAAATTTAGTTTTCTTGATATACTTTTCTGGGTCTCCGCCGATCCACATCTCACTTTCGACCCGACTTCATCGCCGTCTTCCGCCATACTTCCATCTTCCTCGGTCGACCAGCTTCATCTATCAGTACTGGACTTGACCAGCCTTCAGACAAGCGGCCATGGCGGCCAACATGCAGCACATGGCTGGGGCCGGCCAGATGATGCCCCAGCAGATGCGTCAGTCAAACCAGCAGCTTCAACAGATTATCTACCAGAACATCGTTCAGAACACTCAGCCCTTTACCGGCATCTGTTGGCAAGCCAATTTTCCCGTGGCCGAACGGTTGGGCAAGACGATGAATCTGTACGTTCTTCTTTCACATCGTAAAAGATCAATCTCAACTATATCTAACCAAACTCAGCATCACCAATATTCATCTTGCCATGGGGGTCGATATGCTCAAGGCCGCCGAATTCGGTTGCGGTTTCGAACGAGACTCATTTCACAGATGCACTACCAAGGTATAAACACACTAATAAGCTACATGCCTACAATAGGTTTCGTTCTGACTTTTGTCACAGGAGCAATATGATCAAGAGATGTTAAGCAAGATCAATGAGTTTTTCAAGAAACGCCAGTCCAACGAGCCGAATATCCAAAACACCTTCAACGCCAACGCGCAAGCTCAAGCTCAGGCCCAGGCCCAAGCTCAAGCAATGATGAACATGCAGGCTCAAATGGGTCGGGGCATGGGCCCAGGTCCTCAACAAGGCTTTCAGCAAATGCAACATCCTGGTCAAGCCTCGCACATTCCGCCCCAGCAGCAACATCAACAGCCACAACAGCAGCAGCAGCAGCAAATGGGTATGGGTATGGGTATGGGTATGGGCATGAACATGGGCATGGGAATGGGTATGGGAATGGGAATGTCGAATCAAGCAGGCCGCGGCATGGGTCCAGATCAACAAATGATGGGCATGGTTGGGAATCAGAACAGACCCCAACAAGCATTCCCTAACGAGATGTCACGCCTTTCGCATCAGGATAAGAACAAAGTCGCTGAGTTCGCTATCAAGATGATGCAAAGTGCTTCGGAAGCACAAAAGGCCGATACGAGAGCAACACTACAGGCTCGCCTTCCACCACAACAACTGAATGATTTCAAAGCCCAGGGAAAGGATCCTCTTCTATGGTTTTACCAAAACCAAGCGTTCCAACTTCTGAAACAGAATATGGCGCGAATGCAGCAAGGTGCCCAGAAGCAGCAAGGCATCGCACAGAATCCGAACGCGGCGCAAGCGGCCATGATGCAACAGCAGCAGAGCCAGCAATCTCTACGACAGCAGCAGCAGCAGCAGCAGCAGCAACCTCAACAGCCTCAACAACAGCAGGGGCTGATGAACGGGAATGACTTTACACAGTTTACACCCAACTTGGAGAGTATCAAGGATCAGCAGATGAACGGGTTGATGGCTCAGCAAGCTGGACAAATGGTTGTGCCAGCCAGCGGCGGCCCGAAACGTAACCCCACGCCTCAACCCATGGGCCAAAACATGTCTAATCAAGGGAGCAATCAGCCTGGACGCCCCCAGCAGCAGCCACAGTCGCAGCAAGGTATTAACCTGCAGCATATGAAGATGAACCAGGCTGCCCAGCAGTCTCAAGCACAACTCCAAGCACAGGCACAGATTAAGCAAATGCAAGGTCAGGCTGGTCTAGGCGGTAGCATGGGCCCTTCCCAGAGTTCTGGTATGGACACGCTCAATACACCGGTTTCGCGGCCAGCGAACAACATGAACCCTATGGGCAATCAGACCATGGGTCAGGGTGCCGTGCAATTCGGCGATCAGCGCTTCAATCAAGGAACCCAGAGACCTAACAGCCAAGCCTTTCAGAACATGCTTGCCAATCTAACGCAAGAGCAGCGTGCTTCCATCAGTGGCATGCCACCTGAGAAGCTCAATGAGGTGATGCGAAGATGGCAGAGTCAACGTCAAGAGCAAATGGCCATGAACGCTGTCAACCCCGCGGCAGCTAACCAGATGCAAAACCGCCCACCGGGTCCCATGAAACAAAACGCGGCTGTACAAATGCCCATAGGCATGCAGCGGTCCGGGGCTCCCGGACCTGGAAACCAACAACAGGCGGCGATGCCTCGAATCCCGCAAACCTCCCAAAGTATGGCCATGGCGGACTCTATGAACCTCCCTGGCCAAGTTGCTGCACAGTTCCCCCAACTGCCTCCTGACGTGAAGAAATGGGGTGCATTCAAGATGTGGATGAACCAAAACGGCATTCCGCAACACCTGCGTAGTCAATTGATAAACTTCCAGCAGAAGCAGTTCCTTGTTATGTATCAGAAGCAGAACATGTTGCAGCAGGGGCAACAGGGACAGGCGCAGCAGCAGCAGCAGCAACAACAACAACAGCAGCAGCAACAGCAACAGCAACAGCCGGTACCTCAGCAGCCTACGCAGTCGCAGGCTTCCAACTCGGGGCCCGGAATTCAACCTCCGGGTGGTCCTGGGATCAATAATGTGCAAGGCATGCAGCGACCGATGCCGAATATGCCTCCCCAAATCCTTCAAGTCACTCCTCAGGACCTTATGCAGGTACGCGCCCAGAGGCCAAGCTTGGCCAACATGCCGGACGAAGAACTTCGCATTATGGTCGTACAAGCGAGGAGGCAGAGCTGGCTACAACAGCAGCAAGTACGGAATCAGCAGGCGCAAGCTGCTCAGGCGCAGGCGCAGGCTCAGGCTCGTGCGCAAGCCCAGGGTCAACCCGGAGTGCAAGGCCAGATGGGTGTTCCGCAAGCGCCCATGCAGCTTCAGCAACCTCCGCAGCCCCAAATTCAACAACACCAACAGACACCGCAGCCACAGAATGTGCAGGCACCCACTGCCATAGCTCAGAATACGGCTGCCGGTCAAAAGCAGCCGGGTGTCACTCCTGAACAACCGCGAGGTAATCGAGCTCAACCGGCCAGCAACCGGCCTCAGCCACCGAATCCTTCACCAGCGCCGGGTCCCAAGAATCTGAAGCGCCCCAGCACTGACGATCTAGCGGAAGTCGCCGCAGCCGACAACAGCAACAAGACAGCCGGCTCAGCGCAGCCACCTTCTCAACCAGGGCAGCAGCAACCCAAGGGAGTTCACAACTTTACGCCCCAGCAAATTGCTACACTCACACCCGATCAAAGAGCTAAGTATGAGCAATATCTCAAAGCGATGGGCAACAGGCAGGCTGCGGCCGCAGCTGCCGCCGCAGGAGGTAACCAGATCCAGCCAACTCAGGAAAGTCTTGCGCGACTTCGAGTCATTGGCCAAGAAGAACAGAAGTTGTCGGCCCAAGAGGTGATGGCCGATATTGCTATGGACCCCCAGGAGCGCAGTGACACGGCTACCAAGCTTGAGCGCATAGTTGTGGACATGGGGAAGATTGGCCGTGGCTTAGGCAGGTGGTACTCAATCACTCGCGACGACGCACGTGCTCAAATGTTCTTCCGAACGGTAAGCGAACCTCCCATACCAGTCAACGCCTACCAGAAATCCGTACTAACTGATTCGATATAGCGCCGACGCATCATGAAGCAGTTTGCCGATGGTGAGAAGATGAAGGTACTGAAGGACATATTCAGCATCAGGTCCTCTGAAATCGATACGGCCAGAGCGATGCTCGAGAGCATGGCAAAGGATCTTGCAGCGAGTATCTACGGACGCAACATGATGAAGCCCAGCGGCCAGGCCCAACAACTGCAAGGAACTCCGCAAGTGCAGAATGTGCCGCTGGCTCAACAGTCCCAGCAGCCTCAGCGCCAAAACAAAGGTAACCAACCGGTACCTCTCAACGCGGCGAACTTGGAAAACTACACCCAAGCTCTTAACAATTCCGTGAAGCAGAAGACTGCTGGCAAGGGTACGGCAGTTCCAGCTGCCCCGACTACGGCACAGGCGCCATTCCACTTTGGTGCTTCTTCCCCTCACGGCAATCCTAGCTACGTCGGCAAGCCCAAGGATATGAATCTGCAACTACCTCCTGCGCGCAAGAAGCAAAAGCTTGCCGGTCAAACGTCCCAGGAAGCCACACCGTCGCCACAGATTAGCAAGAAAGCGTCGCCGGAAATGCGGAGGGCCTCGCAGTCTCAGGTCCCGCCAAAGCCGCTCTACCTGTGCAAGGAGTCAGATTGTGACATGTCTACGATGGGGTTTGCCTCGGAACAAGCACTACAAGATCATGTGATTGAAGAACACACCAAGCCGAGGGAGGATCCCATGAAATTTGTTCAGGAAAATCTCGCCTTGGCGCTGGGTCTTGAACTTGACGGTACTGCTAAGAAGGCTCAAGAGGCCGCTCCTGCCATGACCAAGACCAGCTCGAAACAGAGCCAGACCCCCACGGGCGCGGTAATGAAGCAGTCCACTAGCAGCATCGGAGCCAAGCCCCAGGACGGGAAGACCGGTGCTAAGAACGAGACCACGCCAAAGGCATCGGATTCGCAGCTCACGGAATTGTCGGCCCCGGTGGACCCTTGGGCGAGCTCAACCATTGACCCGCAGAGTCTGATGAACCACCTTGCGTTGGAGCCAGGGATGAGAAACGTCATCCCCGACTTGAGCTTATATCGATCACAGACGCCCAACGATACACCCGAGTCAAGTAAGGATAGCGGATCCAGCGAGCCTAACAGCGACATCTCGGAGGGCGTTAGTCTCGAGGTGGAATTCGACTGGCAAAGCCTAGTAGACACAGACGTCTTGCTCAACTTGAATCACGCCAGTCTCGACGGAGGCGCACCGGGTATCGATAGTGTCCAAGAACTCGATCCGACACTGATGTTAGAACCTTCATCCAGCTACCCGCCTGATTGGGATGACGTCAAGATCGACTTTTCCAAGCCTTTCCAGCTCGACACGAGCTATTACTCCATGGAGATCTGAGGCACGCTATTGACGGCGTCTGACACAGAGGACGCCGCGAAAGAGATGTTTTAAAGTGAATTGCAAGCACGAAGAACCCGTTACTTGAAAGATTGATTTGGAAGAAGACGAGCTATATACCCTCAAACGACGACATGACGGATTAATTTGGGATTCAGTCATAAGTGCAGCTGCTTTTGTTTTTATTTTGGTGGGGTAAAAGAGACAGGATCATTGTAATGGGGAGTGTTAGTGACGGTAAAATGTTGACGATGAAAGGAACGGGGGATATGAGGATCATTCAAAAGTGAAGATCAGCTGTTTCTGGGATGTGTGCTGAGCTATAGTTTGTGGCTTGGGTTTCCTTGTGCATTTCAAACCTATACTATGTTTTGTTTTTACTTTGTTCTTCTTTTAAAAGGGGTATCTGGAACCGAGGGTGCATTTTGGTATTGCAGTCGGGGAACCATGGTAGAGGAGGGGGGCTTCTCACCTGCATCAAGTTTATGGATTCAGCGCGTTTACTCTCACTCCATGAACTCGTTGGCTTTTGTTTTCAGTCGTCGAGAAGCTACGAAGAAGGCTGTTACTGTGATAGGATTGAGACGTACACGGGGATGAATGATACCCAGCTTCTGCTATAGCGGTGGCCTTGACGGATGCAATGTGCTGTGCGTGATTTGAATGTCTCTCGTGGTTGAAGTGACTCCTTTAACATTTATGATGATGATGATGATGATGACCTCCTCTTAAGCTCTCTCATTGAGAACTTCCATGGCATCAGCCAACTACTGGTTGTTGTACGTTTGCTCATCCATGAGCCCATCTTCCCCTTTGTCATTACCCATCTCGTTGAATCATCCCCACAGGCGCGCACGCGCAGAGAACGCACTAGACTAGTCCGTCTTTAGCTAGTCTAGCTCTAGCCGTTCCTCATCGCGGATGGATCATAATCTGTCATGATGGCGGGTTCCTTGACCGGGGTGCGGCAAAAGGGTAGCATGAGGCCTGAGGACAACGATGCATGCACAGCAGAGGGTCTGTCTCCATCGTCAAGAATCTTCCAATTGGAACCCAGGAACCTTGGACCACAGCAGCATAGTCCTGTATATAGCCAGGTGTTGGTGGTGCGCAATCCTTTTCTTCAAATTTCTCTGTCTCACCGCGTGGTTGGTTGGAGGAGATGAACAGCCCGCGCGGGAACGCGACGGGGCTAGCAGTTACAGTAAGGGACAATGCTGTGGGGAGGTCGTGAGCATGGTATGGAGCACGATATTGGACGAGGTGGCGCTATGCTGGAATAGGAAATTAGTAAATAGGTGCGGTTGCGACGTTTTTGGTGGTGGTGGTGGTGATGATGGTTGTGATCCTGTGACAAGCTTGGGTGTGAGTTTGACTCAACGGTGGTCTACAACGTCTCAACGCCCCAGAAAATGCAACAGAAGCCGTTGAAGGCCCGGTTTTGAGGGAACGGACGGTTGAGTAAGAATGCTTCGATTGCATTGAATGCGTTGGAATCTCGAAGACCCCGAAGCGTATTGGCTGCTAATAAATCACCGTCGAACGCGGTATGACTGTTCTAGGTGCCTTGTTTGATTGATCGATGTTCTGGGCTGGTATCTATGATGAAAGACTAGAGTACTCTGTACTCGGCATGTATTTATTTATTGATTTGTTGACCTTTTCACCACTAGTTTAGTGGCTTTTGTGTTTATGCTGGTTGCTAGAGAAGCCCGTCTCACCTCGTGCGTGCTACGTAGCAAGTAGAAGTAGTACGTACTACTACTGCTCTACTCTAGTAGTGTAGTACGTAGACTAGAGCACTCTGTAGGTGGTAAGTAATCTGTATCCGTACCTTTTGTTCATACCCGTGTTTTGGGACCTTATCTTATCGGGTCCTTCCTCCAGTCAAAAGAAGATCCATCACGCCCCCAGTCCTTGCTTTGACTGGGCTCAAGTAGTATGGCAGGTACGTAACTTAGTATGGCGGCAGGTGGTATAGCAGGCATCCCCCCATAAATTACCAGTACCTTACCTTACCTTACCTGGAAGACTGCCATCTTAATTGAGCTCTAAGCGTGTTCGTCTGTAAACCCACTTCCACGAACACGACCAGGCGCGTTTGTTGGAAAAGACACACGCCTCTCTTCCTTCCTTCCGAGTCTCATTCGTACTTGATTCTCTCGCTTTCACTCTTACTTTATCCATATTCACCAGCATTGGGAGAGGCAGACCAAACATCGCATCTGCTTACCGAAACTTATATATACGAAATAGTACTACGCAATGTCGACGCACTCTCCAACCAAGCGACGCGCCCTCGCCCCGCTGGACGCCAACGCGGCCGGTTCGCCAAAGAAGCTCTTTCGAGATGGAAAGTCTGCCAACAAGACGAGCTCGACGCCTCTTGCCAATAGCATCGCGGGCGGTAACGTCTCAGCCAGTCCCGTGAAACCCGCTGGTGAGGGGCGGAAGCGGCAGCTCGACGTTGCAGATAGCCCTGCGAGCAAGAAGGCCTGCGTGCTCCGCGACGAGGTATGCTCCAACGCTCTCCCTATCGAGCCATTACTCTCATATATCCTTTGCCTAATTGTCTCGACTTGCTGTCGAAACAACCGTGTCCTTGATCAGGCTCACGACTGACGCTTTTGCTCTAGGACGCGTCTTCTAGAGGGCACTCGCCCGATACCAGCTCTCTCTTCGATACCTCGACTAACGACGCTTCATGGGCCACTGCCACCACGGACCCAGACAATGCAGATGTTATTCTGGCTACGGCTGCCGCGCAAGCTGTAGCAACGCGACCTCGGGGCTTGACGCGAGAGCAGGCAAGAGAGGTACGCTTTCCACCTTCCTCCCTTGTCCGATCCTATCCGAACAACCCCATAAGCTCCTTGTTCCTTGACTCTATAGACTGGCAGCACTAACACATGGGTGTATAGAAAGCCGAAATCCTCCGTCTACGGCTAAGCCTTGCGAATTACAAAGTCCGCACCGGACAAACCTCAGTACCCCTCGCCGATCTGCAGCGCCGCCCTCTGCCTGTACCAGATGCTCCAGCCTCTGCCGATGCCTCGACTACAACCTATGCTACTGCCGTCTCGCGCGTTATCCGCGTGCAGAGTCCAACGCAATCTCCAGAAGCCGAGGTCGAAGCCGAGGTCGAAGCCGAAACCGAAACCCGACCGCAGTCCCAAGAACAACAACAACAAACACAAGGCCAGGAGCAATTGGATCAAGAGCCTAGCGTGCCTGAAGATGACCAGGATGAAGTTGACCAGGATGCTACTGAAGAGCAAGAAGATGAAGATGACGAGATTGTTGGGAGCCAAGAGAAACAATCTTTCCTCGTTCCGAATCCCCTATGTGCAGAGGGTTCTTTGGACGAAGACACGGCGTCGGGATCCAACACGCCACTACGAGGAGGTGCTGCCAATGGACTTCTCAGTCTAGCGAGGGGAGATGTGAGCTGATGCACCAAGCTTTTCCGTCGTTTGATGTAGGACTGGGTCAAAACCCTGGGGGTTATATGGGAGAGAGTCGTAAAGGCGTGGTACAGGACCGCAAGATACCAGGGAAGCAAAAAGTGGTCAGTAACGCAAGTTAGGTTTGGACATACGGTCTGTTTACGGCCTTGTTTGGCAGGAAGATATCTCGGGAGGAATGGTGTTAACGGCGTTTATGAGCATGTCAGATGTTGATAGCTTAGATACACAGGGGTGTGATCTTTTTGAGTTTCAAACCCTAGGCGATAATCGTATGCGGTAGGCATACTTGTCACCTTGCTAATACATTCAACTACGCTGCCTATGCCCGTCTTATTCAACGTAGTCGTCCTTCTTGTTTGACTATCTACCTTGACCCTTTTTAACCTCCCCCCCCCCCCCCCC
>QUZF01000157.1:0-114862 GCA_003693555.1 Coccinonectria pachysandricola
CCCCGGTAGATTTATCATGGCATCTCCACTTGCTCTGGTAGCGCCTTCAATATCGCCAGAAGAA
This sequence comes from Coccinonectria pachysandricola, assembly GCA_003693555.1. NCBI lineage: Eukaryota > Fungi > Ascomycota > Sordariomycetes > Hypocreales > Nectriaceae > Coccinonectria > Coccinonectria pachysandricola. The sequence goes on from QUZF01000157.1 coordinate 65, forward strand.
TGTCGTAACCAGTCCGATAGCACACACTGCTCTCCCGCTCGCCTGACCAGATGTCAACGCAGCTCCTTAGAGTTTCGAGAATAATTTGACGCTGGGGTATCTGGCATCCCACGCCTGCAGCCGCGGCCAGTGGCGCATCCTGCCTTAAAACGTGAACAAACGCCGTGAGCGCTGCAGAGAAGAAGTCCAGGACAAAGGCACGGCCCACGAGGTCGAGCCTCATGGTATTACTGCCGCACCAAAGTTCGCGGTAATGGATAAGGAGCGCGAGCGAGCATTCAAGCGAGGACCAGTATGACTCGGGAAACATGTTAGGCCCTTCCGGGTGCAAGGCAAAGGGACGGTGGAGCACCATCAAGAAACGTCGTAAGAAGATGTCCACCGTGATGCGTTGTAACTGATTGGTGCATACTCGCTGTGCGTGCGCCATCATTTCCCGCAGCTCCGTGTTATACTTGAGGACTTCGGGGTAGGTAAGCTCATCCTTCTTGGAGTTTAGCTTGTCAAGTATCGTCAGGACAGTCGGAAGTGATTGATAAAGAATCATCTGTAGACTGTCGGGCTTCTCCATATCAGGAATCGTCTGCAGACCGCTCAGTTCGTCTGGTCTGGTCAAGGGCGGCATGCCCGTACACATGGAGACCTTGATGTCCAAGTATAAGACTGTCATCCACAGCTTCCGGCGTGCGTCCCGCTCATGAACATCCATCGAACCGTCTCCAGTATCGACACGCTCCACCGGCAAGCCGTAGATGAAGGCTGCCCGTACTAACAAACCGAGAAGCGACCAGCAAGAGTCGACAGACCAGCAAGTTGCGTTACAGACCTGCTTTGCTACCACCATGAGGCAAAGTGTTTTGAGTCCAAGCAAGCTGGGCCGGAACATGAAAGGGGTCTGCATGAGACACGCTTCAGCAGCCATCATCAGCTCAGTGGCCTGGTGCGGCTCTTCAACGGATGCAAAGCATCCTAGGCCCAGCACCATGAGAAACTGAGAGAGCCAGCACAGGCTGACTCCGTTCGGATCTTGCCAATACTGATCAACTTCGCGATGAAACTGCTCAAGGTCAAGAATCGGATTGACGCAATCGAGCAACTGTATGTAGTAGTTCACGTATTTGCTGTAGTTGACCCTTTCCGCCTCGATCAACCTTGTAACAATGTCCCTTGCAAAGTACTTGGTTGCGCCAGGTGTTCCAAATGGGAAGTTTCCAGGTAGAGTGAAGTTGGCAAGACAAGCATTGGTGGCTACGTCTTCGAGGGCAGTAATAAGTGGCTTGTTTTGGCCCGCCATCAATGTTCCAATCTTGGTCATGAGCTCCCGCCAATGACTGGAGCCTCTGACATTGTGCTGGGCGTTCCAGGTCCCTGTGCTACTTTTGGCACCGTCCGATTTGATGGGAGCGCTCGGGCAAGGAAATTTGCCGCCATTGGGTCCCTTGTTGTAGCTGTAGTAGCATTCCCTCCCATTGCCACTTGATCTGCAGCGGCCGCACGGTAGCTTCTTATCGCACTTCACCTTGAGTCGATGGCACCTCAAACAGCTCAGGCAATTGCGCTTGCGCTTGCGTATAACTCGCTGACCGGTCGCTGGGCTTCCAGAGTTGGAGGGATCGATATTTGCGCCCGACTCTGGCACGTTGAGTGTAGCTGCAAGCGACTCTGGGCTGTCGGTAGAGGTGCTGGGTGATATTAGTCCCCCACTAGGACTGTTGTTGTTGGATTTGTCTTGCTGCGGAGAGGAAGACTCGTGGGGGTTCGTGATGGGAACTGGACCGAAGGGGTATTCTGAATTGGCCATCGGAGCGAAGAGTGATGCTGACCTGGGTGCAGGAACTGCATAGGATGAGGAGGCCGTTGCAGAGGCTGCGGCTGCGGCGGCAGCGGTGGCGGCAGCGACATCGAAGCTACAACGAACACCAGCCTGCAGACAGCGCGAGCATGAGGGCTTCATGAGATCGCAGCGGCGCTTGAAGTGCCGGCAACGGTCACAAGTCTTGACCTCGCGCAAGTGTGGCATGGTGGGCTGTGTTCGGTCCTTCCGGACCTAGGCACAGCGCGTATATGGTACGATATGGGGCAGGATTGTAGAGAGTAGCTGTAAGTCGAATCGTTGAGATAGCAGCTGCGCAGACAAGGTGTAGCGGCGCGACTGGCTGTTGAAAGAGTATAGCGATGGCCAGTTTAGATACCGGCTTGGGCTTCGAAGATTGCGTAACGGTACGGATCGGACGGTAAGGTGCAAGACGGGTTGGAGCGGTTCGCTAGACTCGGCGCACATTGAATCTCATGATGCTCGATGGTCCCGTAGAAAGTCGCGATCGATAGTAGTAGTAGTAGTCGTCCAAAGTAGCCGTTGCTCGAGGTTCAACAAACCCTATCGGAGAATAAATCGACCTCGGATGATAAGACGATGAAGAACCAATAATTTGTATTACCGTTACAGCGGTTTAAGCAGCCGCGTGTTGGTTGTCGGAGGGGCGTGGCATGCAGCTGGAGGACGGTTGAAAGGAAGCTTTGGAGGAGACGAGAGTCGGGCCACGGTAGTAATCGGTGGTAAGCGGATGAACTAGCGCAGTAGCATTCCTCCGTAGGCACCTAGCCCGCTGAAACCAGCGTGAAACTAGGGGCAACAGGAGCGACTTCAGAGACACTGGCGAGAGCAGATAATCTCGGCCGACAACAGGGCCGACTAAAGCCGATCTCGTGTGCGTGAAGAGTAGCTGCGACCGACTTTCGATTCGTATAAGTCGTTTGATGATTTCGATTCGTTTCGTCTCGTTTCTCGAGAAACAACTAGTTTTAATAAACCATGAATTGATTCAACTGGCTTGATGCGAAGTAGCAGATTGACTGCTGATGGCGATGGTAGTTCGAAGGACAGGTGCGTGAGCGAGTACTTTTTTTTCTTCCTCGAAACGCGCAGTGATCTTTCAGAAGATGAGTTCTATCCGGCGATGTCGTACTCGCTTTGCCAGAACCAGGAACGAGAAGGCGAATTGAAAGATAATGTGGTGGATGTTCTGATAGAACGCAAGAGCAGGAGAGATGTTGGTGTTTGGCGAAGGTGTTGCGATGAAGGCAGGGGTTTAGGAGAAAGGACAGATGGGTGGGCGTTGGATGGTACACTATAGAGCAGCAAAACCCTGCGACAAGAATACCAGGAACGTGAGCGAAACTGCTGGAGAAGTAGTTGATAACGTTTTGTGAATGCTTGGGTACTAGGGAAGTGTCATTTGCGACAAGGGCAAGGCCCAGGAAAGGCGCTGCTTGGGAGCAGGGGGTGGGATCCTAGGAAACCTAGGAAACCTAGGATGCGATGCGAGCAGGGTTGGGTAGTGGGTACGGTACAATTACCTGAGAGTAAGAAGGTGGGGAAAAATGGGCCTGGATGAAGATGAGAGACATGAGTTGGGAAGAATAGCTGAGATAGAAATTGCCGGCTTGGCTAATAAGAGGTAGCTTGAAGAGCGTGGTGGGAGAGAAATGAGACTTGGGGTACGGGGTGGTGTTGCTACGGCAGTGAAGAGTGTCTTGAATCCCACGGCTCTTAATACCATACCTCGATACCAGTCTAGATAGCAAGTTAGATAGTATCTGCTCCCCCCCCCCCATAGCGTGACAGTATAGTCTGATAGATCAACAGGCAGTGTGAAGCGAGTGATGCTATCTGGGCAATCTCTAGCTGGAGGCCCCTCCGAATAGTTAGCATCATCAAGTATCTAGAGTTAGTACGATGCGGCGCTTAGGATGAGGCTGCTGGTTTGCTGATTGAGTTTGAACAGCTCGCTTTGGCAAACACGTTTCTAGTCCCATACTGTACCGTGATGATTATTAGCTCTTGGATGGATTGAGATACTATCATATGGAGATACTATCATATGGAGATACTCTCATATGGAGATCGGAACGCTCTCCGGCCCGACAACCTGGATCCGGCTACGCTGCAGGGAGCAGATGGACGGGAACGACGCTGGTGACGAGGAGGAGGAAGATGCTGCCGTTTGTCACTGTACGGTAGCAGTCCCCTGTTCATGGCCGTCGTGCTGTAAACTCGTGATCTTCAGGCGACGTAAAGGCCGAATCGAGGCAGGCGAGGCAAGTCCAGCTATGGAAGTTGACTAGGAGATCCCTTGGCAATTCATCACGACCGTTTGATAAGGCGAGACATGATTACCGAAACCTAAGGGAGAACAAGGGAGAAATCTCGGGGACTACCGTCAAGCTAGATGGAACAAAACAGTCAGTCCACGGTGGAAACGGCGCCTCAGAAATTGGCTCGAAAACTCAAGCTACCAAGGTGTCAAGAAAGCCCCTCCCTCCCCTTCTTGACCAAGAAAGGATCCATTACGGCCATCTCATTGCCGGTTGAAGGATGGCATTGATCTGTGCCAGTCACCCACCAAGGGCATCACGACGGAACGAACAGCGAACCCGTCGATGTTTATGATGAGCTCCAGGGATACGGCGAGCGCCAAGGAGAGCTGTAGAAGCGCTAAGATCAAAGCCTAGCGCGAAAGAGGAATGGCAGGCAGCTTGGGAGAAGCTGGGACCTTGCGTATCCTGGCGCGTTTGGGGAGTTGTAAACTTTGTACAGTAACGTAACGTTGAGACACGACGATCATGGACATTCTGGGATGACGGAAACAGCTCCCCCCCATTGAACGGAACGGATTTGTGGTCGGTTCAGTCGCCAGCACTAGTCTAAAAACTACCGACATCTGAGCACAATCCACTACCGATTCTTTTGTGGAGCGGGAGGCCCTCGCTGAGAATCTCACGCTGTGAAACTAGTCTGTCTAGTGGCAGGTACTAAGTTAGACCACTCTAGTACCGTACTTACTGTAAGTCACTGCCCGTACAGGCAGCACAAACGCTACTTCTGACCCTCCGTCCTCCTAACCAGTATAATAAGATGAGCATCGTCAATTTTCAACGAACCTTTTGAGACAGACAGAACTCTATGCACAGATATCATCCTAAGACGTAGATACGAAAGATTGGGACAGGCACCAATCTCGCTTGTCTCGGAACATTCTTGCGTCTTGCCACTTGGGGGACCTTGAACGGCGGCGAACAACGTCGACGTTAACCGCACCTACTGTATCTGTCAGCGACTGGGCTCCAACACCACGGCCAGCATCGCAGGTTGGGCAACGAGAGTTCAGGTACACACACACGTACGTACGCAATTCGAGGCATGCTCTGCTCACGCACCGGTGTCCGACCTGACCGGGATGTCGAAGCGAAGAGATGCATCATCTCGACGCTCTGATTATATTGATCAATTTGCGCTACCGTCAGCCAAGTCAGCGCTGTCGCCATCTTTCTTAGTCCTGGAACAATAAACAAGTGGGGAAGCCGAGGTTTCTCATCAGAACAAAACCCCTGCGAAAGTTAAATGGCCTCCATCCTCGAACTTCTTCAGGTTGGGATTATCACGACAAAGACCCTGCAATACCGAAGACTTGTCTTCTGAGCTATCTAGTCGTCTAGGTAAGTAGCCAGGCGTTTGTTGACAGCAGATGCACTGGGATACAGGTCGTGGCAGGAAGCACAGCCGCCTCATGAAACAATGAGGATGCAACTCTCGAGAAGAGAGGGAAACGTACCATAAGAGGAAGAGAAGAGAGGCGCAAAAGCAAGGGAATCTTCTGTCCATCTTCATTGTCTTGCGGTATCAAGCTCAAAACCGCTCGAATCTGCCCAGGGCGACGTATCATCATCTGTCTCCCCCCCCCTTTCCCGCAGGGATGTTGTCTCACAGGAGAGATGAGGCAATAAGCTTGGACACGCAAGACGGATGGAGATGCTCACGCTCCGTCTGAAGTTCGTACCTTGATTAAGGTTCACCTTAGTACGTGCCACCTATTCCAACATACCAGCCTTGTCCTGTCAGAACCTCACAGCCAGACATGGTGGGGAGGACCATCAGTGGTGCCCACCCTTTGGAACTGATTGATGTCTCTACCGGCGCGAAAACTTGACTCAGCGAGAGTGGGGATCCCCTGGTCTAGGACCCCTGCTCAGCTAGGCTACGTACTATACACGTACTGTACTGTACGTAGTCAATATCGTGGGCGGGCGGGCGTGCCATCAGGGTCTCTCTCCTCACCATCTCTATCGTAATTACGACTTACTACGTGCAGTCATCCATATGCTACTGCCTCACTCTAGTAAGTACTAACCTATGTCTCGATGTCTCGATGTCGTGATACCTTTAGTATCCAACTGGGGTCACTAATCCCTCATGTGCACCTACCAATCCCCCCCAACTCTAGGATATGAGCCGTCATCTCTCCTCGGACTCTTGCACACGCACGAATCTGACAGGGATCGTGATGCAGTTCTTGCATGGATCTACCACTGACTGGCGCTTAAGTGTCGTGTCGTGTCGCGCAGCCGCCTGGTCTACTTGATAAGTCAAGGCTTTATGCATACCTTCCAAGCAGACGATGTAACAATAAGCCCTTGCAATCCTTGTTAGCCACTCACGTGTCAGCTGTCAAACTTCGATCGAAACCTCGCATGCGGCGTGCATCATATCACGGCATCCCGCAGACGACGAGACACCACGCACTGAATGGGAGCACTTCTCTGCATTGCTAAATCCTAAATCACATCGATGTCATTCTAGTCTAGTATCTGGCGTCTTCTACCTTTGTGTCTCCGTCATACCTCTCTACAGCGCAAGCCTCTCACTTTAGTATCGTTACCTAGCACCTACCATCTACCAGTAGTATTTGATCGTTACCGCAACTCACCCGGTGAACGAATACGTTGACTGCAGCTAGACTAGGCTTCAAATCAACTACTTCTCTCGATCAGGAGCACCTGCCATGTTACCACTCTCCTCATCCTGAACCTCACTAGCCAGTGTTAGATAACGTCCAAAGACGCGTGTCTCGAGGTCAACAACACCACCAGTTCGCTTGCGCTCCTGTCGGCGAAAGTAGACTCGCTTGGCCCACTTCCACGCCTCCATGCCCGCGAAGAAGATCACAGCTTCGACAAAGACGATGCCCCACTCCCACGAGATGGGAGCGTGCTTGAAGACAACGGTATTGAGCTTGGGGATATAGATAAGAGGGAACATGGTAACAAATCCTGCGACCACAGCCCAGAACAGGAACTGGTTGCGCCATACATCAATGAACCACTGCGTAAAGTGCTTCTTGCTCTTGGGCTGCATGCGGAAGAAGGAGCGTCGCATGTTGACCATCTCCCACGCGAGGAAGAGAGCGAACCAGGTTAGGCAAGCGAATGTGGTGGAGCGGGCACGGAAGACTACCTCGCATTCGGGGCTATAGTCATTGTTGCAGTTTCGACCAATGTCAGCTGAACCTCTACCGAACCCGTAGACGACGAGCACGAACGAGGCGAGGCACAACGCTGACATCCAGAGGCCGTATACAACCATGTCGATGAGTAGCTCTGGGGTGAACACGCCTTGTTTCAACTATAATTCGTTAGCCTGACCAGCTTCGCTGGAAAGCTGCGAAAGGCAAAACTTACATTCTGGGGAGGCCGCTTCATGATATCGGGAGCAGCAATCTCGAAGCCGAGGCCCATGTCAGGCATGCCTGAAGTTACCATGATAATCCACAAGATCTCGACGGGAGCTAGCGGGAATACTGATAGCTTGTCTTCGTCTTTAAAGGCCAGGCCGATCAAGAGCGTACAGGCTTGGGCAATATTCTCCGCTAGAACGTGAAGGATAAACTTTTGAATATTATCAAACATGCGACGTCCTTCCTCGACAGCATTGAGAATCGAAGCAAAGTTATCATCAGTCAGAACGATGTCAGAAGCCTCCTTAGCTACATCTGACCCAGCTTGTCCCATAGCTATGCCAACGTCTGACCATTTCAAGCTGGGGGCATCGTTTACGCCGTCGCCCGTCATGGCGACGAAGCACTTGCGACGATGCAGTGCCTCGATCATACGAACTTTGGTCTGCGGGGCGCAACGCGCCACGACAAGGGGCAGAAGAGGGAGCTTGTCGATTGCTTCGTCCGAGAGTTTATCAAAATCAGAAGCAGCCATCACCATTGACATCGCTACATCCTTGGGTATCTGGGCTATCTTGTTTGGAAGGATACCAACTTCCAGTGCAATTGCACGCGCTGTTTCCGGGTGATCGCCTGTTAACATGTGGACACTAATTCCCGCCTCATGGCACAGTCTAACTGACGAGGCCGACTCAGGTCGTGGTGGGTCGTAGAGGCCAACAAGGCCCCGGAAAACGAGATTCTCCTCGAAATGCCCACGTTGAAGATCGGCTTCGTTCTCCTTAACCCGAGGAATATCGACTCTGCTTGCCAAGGCGAGGACTCTGAGGCCGAGGCGAGCCATTGCCTCCATATTGCTGATGATGTCGTCTTTGAAATCCTCAGCCAGGTCTATCAGCTCATCGCCATAGGCAAAATGTTGACAGGATGTCAAAACCCGCTCGACGGCACCCTTGGTCAAGATCCACTGCTTCTGAGTTTCACGGTCTTCAAAGATGACTGACATCTTCTTGACGTCAGAGTCAAATGGAAACTCTGCAACTTGATGCCATCTAGCCTTTTCTCCATCCGAGAGACGGAGGCGGTTCCAGTCGAAACGTGACGCGAAAACTTGTATAGCAATCTCGGTAGGATCTCCACGGCCGTGCCAGACACCATCAACTTGAGAGACGGTTGCAAGGTTGGCTAGAGATGCAACGTTGAGATAGTGCTGGAGCGCAGCATTGTCGATGATTTCGTTTGCTTTCACAGCGGTACCGTCTGCATCGTTGCTCTGAAAGTCAATGTCCTTTGGTTGGGCCTCGTGCAGACCAAGCACTCCTACTGTTGGGTTGAAAGGCTCACTGGTTGCACCAATGGAATACGTGCCGCGTCCAGGGATCCATGCTTTCTTAACAATCATGGTGCCTTGCGTCAGCGTGCCAGTCTTGTCCGAGCAGATATCTGCGCCCATGTCAGCATCTTGAAAGTCAATGACCTGCGACATATATGGGTGGACTCACTGGTAACCGCACCGAGCGCTTCCAGGCTCTTCAGGTTGCGAACAATGACATGTCTCTGCACCATTCGCTTGGTCCCAGCAGCCATCGTAATTGTGAGCACGACGATCAAGGACGCCGGGAGCATGGAAAGGCCCGTAGCAACGGCGTATATGATGACCTCTTGCTTCGTATTGAACTTGTTGGCAGCAAGCACGATGATGGCACAAACTATGGCAACTCCAAGAAGCAGAAGAGCTAGCTTAGCCAGCTTACGCTGAAGAGGGGTTCCAATGTTGGTCCCAAGGCCGCGCCCGACAGCATCGGCAAATGTCAAGGTCCAGGCTTGCATCCGCTGGCCAAGGCTGGCGTTACCTCGGTCATCTCGCTTGGGTTGACGACGGTGCGATGACTTGTCACGGAGCGCCACGGCAATCTGACCAATCTCGGTATAGATGCCAGTCGCGAAGACGATACCCCGAGCACGCCCCTTAGTGACTGTGGAAGAGCTATAGGCTACATTCAGCCTGTCGCCGGGGCCGGTATCCTCGGGAAAGATGGAGGAAACCTCTTTTCGCACGGGGAGTGATTCGCCTGTGAGGAGAGCCTCGTTGGTCTCGAAATTGACAGCTTCGATGAGACGCATATCGCCTGGTACAGTATCGCCCGTCTTCAAGACGACCATGTCTCCGGGTACAATCTCAGCGGTGGCGACAACTTCGCTATTCCCGCCTCGAACAGCTTGCGCTGTCGGGGAGCTGAGGGACCGCAGGGAGTCCATGGTCTTGGCAGCTTGGAGCTCCTGGAAGAAGCCGACGACGATATTGAGCGCAATTACGGCTGCAACAACGCCGCCTTCTATCCAGGACTTGATCCCAAAAGATGCTCCCATGGCCAAGATGAGCACCTACGAACCGACAAATCAGGAGGCATCCCAGCCAGTTGGGAGCGGGGGGAGGCTCCGATCGAGTCGTCGCCTCAGGGACTAACATACTAGAGTCAAGGCATTGGCAACTTGACCGACGAATATCTTGAAGGGCTGGACGCCCTTTTCCGCACCCAGCTCGTTGCGGCCGTACTCCTCGAGACGCTGCTCGGCCTCGGTGTCGGTCAGACCCTGAGAGAGATTTGCGTCGAGTTGCTCGGCTACTTGTTCGACCGAGAGCGAATGTGCGGGTGCTGTCATGGGCTTATTGGACTGGCCGGAGACATGTTCCCCTTCTTGGAGAAGTGCTTGGCTCATTTTGACAGACTGAATCTTCTCTGTCAAGACGAAATGATTATCGACAAGGGAGAGGCAAGTTGGGTGTATAAATTTTTGTGGGAAACCTTTTTAGTTAAATATTGGTCTGAACGAGCTTTGTCCAAACTTAGTGGAACGTCGATGACAGCATGATAACTTGGGCTGATAGGCTAAGAAAGATTCAAAAGTCGCTGCATGGCGTGAACATCTCTTGGCAGTTGAAATGATCAACATCATGGTGGATACGGATGGTATTGGCAGCTGCACAGTAGTCTGTACAGCAATGCTATCCGACGACAATGTGCCGACAGGATACTACCGCAAGTAGGCTTGTCTTTTCGCGAGTTCCGAGAGATGCAATGGTGTTCACTCGTTCGTAGACGTTTCTAGTCAGCAGCGCAACCTGAGGTTTCTGTGATGACAGAGAGGGGATGGACTCATCTCGATACGTTATCTGCCAGTACTGGTTGTTGGAAAAGGCAGGCCCGCCCCACTCTCTGAGCGATTTATCGGTAATAAGCTTATTTATCCAGGCACGTTAGCGCTGTCTAGTTTGCTGTACAGTAAGTCACTCTGTAGATGGGGCTACAGGGACTTGGTGGTCTTTTCAATGATCAAGGACCGTTCATTTGCTCGAGTCCAGCACGTGTGCAACACCATGGCGGAGCAGATGAGCTTGGCTTTACTTGGCAGATTGGCTGTGCTCTGCCAGTGAACTCTCCCGATCTTTGGTATCCTCAGCACCCACAAGTACTCTGTGGTAATCAGTCACTCTCCAGCAAGAATAGTCTATTTGGCATTCGTATCCGAGTATTGCTTTTTCTACTGATACAAGGGAGCACTTGTGACTTCTGAACCATCTGCTTGCCATCGACTTTGGACATATTTAATTGTCTTTTATCGGGTTGTCGACGAACATGCCAGATGGTGCACTCACCTTCTTGAGTGAGGAACGCTAACGCATTTGTAACAGGGGTTGTCAAGCTCCATGTGCTGACGGGTCACGTCCGTGTTGTTTCCGCCCCAAACCCGTCCACATCTCGAAATCTTACGGCCGTCCGTCTAGCATGCTGAGATAGCCCTCTGAGTTATCTACTACGATGGTGCCTACACCTGACCTCGCACACCACCGGTACTAGAGCCAGCGCATCCGGCTGGGAGTTGTAGAAGTAGCGAACAATAGCACCCGCAATCACCAACCTAAGGAGTCGGCGACGTCTACTCGAGACGGCTCGATTCGATTCGATTCGACCGTCCCGCTCTGTAGCGCTACTTGTTGCTGCAGCATCAGCAAAACAGAAGGGCAACGAACAGACTCGTCGGTTTGACCAAAATTCGCTACATCTCCGGGCCAAAACCACGCCCGTAGGCGGTCGAAAACCTTAGTGGAATACTACGTGCACACCAGAAGGGTGCTTCCATGTCGCGACAATCGGCTGCAAGGCCTCTTGAAGCTCTCTTTGTGGAAGATGCTGCAGCATTCGAAGAACGCCGAAGCTCTATTCATGGTTATTCGATGGTCTTCTACAGCCCCGTATGTCGAGTTGGCCAGCCCTACTATACATAGTAGCTAGCTCATCCATCTACTGGCTGGTAGCGAAGTGTCCTTCCTTGTGAGGTGGATCGCCGATCGAACCTCGTAGGAACACAGATGACTTCATGGCAGAGGAGGCAAGATCGACAACACGCGAAAAATCGATCGCCCCCAATTGAGCCGCCCTTGGCCATCGCACTACAGTACTGTACAATAGTACTGCAGTGCACGTTCGGGATATTAATAGTGCTGCAAGCCTTGTGCGTCCCACGTCACGCAGCCGGAGCTTTTACAGCACTCGCTACACGACAATTAAGCCCAGCTCCCTACTACGTAGCATGCATGACGCACCCTGCGTCATCAAGCCCCGGCGGCAAATGATGACAGCAGCTACAGTAGACTAGGATGATTTTGTTGTCGAACTCGCACTTCTGCAATATTAACTGCCTGCTGAACACGAGAATTGATGAATCAGAAAAATCAAACAAGATCTCGCGTACTACCGCCTACTGCTCTTGATCCCTCTTCGACATCGCATGTGCATGCGAGTCTCTCTATCCGCTGCCCGTACAAGGCTTCCTGACCTAGCAGCAATCGCAATCCCGTCACAGCGGCATCGCAGAACGATATTGACGTCCAGCATGCCCTCCAAGAGGAGGAGCTCGACCGCGGAACCGGTGCCGGCACGACACACCGCGTATCCACGGCGAGCCAGTAAGCGCATAAAGAACCAACGCGACCAATTCGATACCATTGCCGTCGACGACGCTCCGAAGCACGTGGTCGAGGAGGAGAGTACTAAGAAGGCGATGGGCGCAAGTGGGAAGACCCCTGAAGAGAAGGTGCCGCCCGGCGAGGCATCGCCAACAAATGGTAGGGTTTGGGACTCTAAGGAGGGCGTCGCACAGGCTATGCGGAACCTGACCGCAATGGAGATCAAGCTACAGAGCGCAGCCAAGAGGCAACGGCTAGCCGTCGAGTCATCGAGTTTAGCCGTCGAGCCGGACGGCCGTACTCGGCCCAATCTAAAGCCCACGCCTTGTGAGCCTGCCAGCGAAGCAATTAACCAAGGACATCACTCTGGGACCACCGAGGCAGTCAACTTAGCAACGCCCCCCTTGGCATCCAAGGAAGCTGGTCTCGCCCTAAGTGACATCGTGGACGAGAAGAACGTGGCAGACGGGAAGGGCTTGGACGAGAACGGGAAGACCGACGAAGAAGCTGTCGAACGCGGCGCGAACCGACCGCCGCCCGTCAACAGTGGACAGCTTCCGCTGCCGTGGACCGGACGACTGGGCTATGTGAGCAGAACCTGATGGCTAAAGACTGCCGTGTACTTCACTTTACCCGGTAGCAGATATGTGACCCTGCTGACCGAGCTAGGCCTGTCTAAATACGTATCTGCGCAACGCGACGCCCTCCGTCTTCTGTTCCAGGACGTGTCGGATGGGATCCATCATTGAACACCGCCATCCGCTTCCCGACCCTTCCCAGCCTGAGCACGCCACGAAGAATCGCCCAGACAAGAGTCAAGAGCCGGATATCGAACGAGGTCGAAGATATGTCGAGCAGCTGGGTCTGGCAAATGCCCGAGATATCCCCAAGATGCTGCGCTGGAACGACAAGTACGGCATAAAGTTCATGAGACTCAGCAGCGAGATGTTTCCATTTGCCAGCCACGAAGAGTTCGGATATAAGCTGTCCCCCTTTGCCTCCGAGGCGTTGGCAGAAGCTGGCAAAGTGGCGGCAGAGCTTGGCCACCGGTTGACGACGCACCCGGGCCAGTTCACACAGATTGGAAGTCCTAGAAAGGAGGTCGTTCGGGCCGCCTTCCGCGATCTCGAATATCACGACGAACTATTGTCGCTACTCAAACTACCCGAGCAGCAAGATCGCGATGCCGTCATGATTCTGCACATGGGTGGGACGTACGGCGATAAGGCTGCGACACTAGACCGCTTCCGAGAGAATTACAAGAAGCTCCCGGATGGCGTCAAGCGGAGGTTGGTGCTGGAGAACGACGACGTCGCGTGGAGCGTCCACGATCTACTTCCGACGTGTGAGGCGCTGAACATCCCCATGGTTCTCGACTTCCACCACCACAACATCATCTTCGACCCGAGCATCCGCGAAGGATCGCTCGACATCATACAGTTCTACGACCGGATCCGAGCCACTTGGACGAGAAAAGGTATCCGACAGAAGATGCACTATAGCGAGTCCTGCGCAGGAGCCGTGACACCGCGCGATCGCCGCAAGCACTCGGCCCGCGTCAAGACCTTGCCCCCCTGCGCTCCGGACATGGATCTCATGATCGAAGCCAAGGACAAGGAGCAGGCCGTGTTTGAACTGATGCGCACCTTCAAGCTTCCCGGGTGGGATACCTTCAACGACATGGTGCCTCACGAACGCGAAGACGAGCCCCGCAAGGCGGTGAAGAAGAAGAAGGCTGCTAAGAAGGGGAGGAAGAAGGCCGCCGATGCAGAGGCTGATGGCGCAGATGGGGACATTGAGATTCCCGAAAGAGTGGTCGCTGCAGAGGACTTTGGAATGGGAGGTCCGAACGATCGAGTGTACTGGCCCGAGGGTCTGGAGGAGTGGCTACGTCCAAAGAAGAGGGAGGTGACGAACAAGACTAAGAAGGGCAAGACTGGTGATGATGATGATGCTGATGATGCTGATGATGATGCTGAGTGAGGGCCACGATGATAGGTTTTCTTGGTTCGCATCGGAGATCTCAAGGTCAGATCTAAGATCTAAGTGTATCATAAGTATTGATTATCTATGTTCATGGATAGAGACACGATGGCTGTAAGTCAGACAACGGAGGTAAGGGGGGGTGCTAACAATGTAGAAAGACGTAGGGGTTTAACAACGCCGGGAACCATGAGGGCGTTGGAATGTTGTATAGAGGCGTTGATGGATCATACATATAAATCACTTTGTTGCCACGATATTCTCCAGCATCTTGCGGTTGACCTTGCGGTTGACCACTTTGTTTACTCAATAAGAAGACAAGACAAGCTTAAGCTTAACTTGGGCGATGCCCCCGACTACTCCATACATACAGTGCGTGCATGCGCGTGCACACAGTCTCTCACCACAGCAACAGGGGAAGAAATATTTGCGCCAGGCTTCTCTACTCTAAACCAATGAATGAAGCGAAGCATAGACAAACCAACTCATCCAAAGCCTGGCTCTCTTGTCACATAATTTCCGATTTTCTTCTTCTGATTTAACTATCCTGGCATAGAGAATTGGATTCATCTGCTTCCTTTTTTCTTCCTTTTTTTTTTCCTTTTTTTCCCCTTTTTTTCTTTCTTTCTTTCTTTCTTTTTTCTTCTTTTTTTTTTTGGCAATTCTTGTGTCCTGAAATTGTACGATTTGATTCTCACCATGGACTCTCTAAGCTTCAACGAAGCTACCGAGACATTTCTCCAGTGGTTCAAGTCTTTGCCTGGAGTCACCTTTTCCGATGCCATCAAGATCGTGGACCTTCGGGATAGAAATTCTGGACGTGGCATAAGTAAGCTTAACTGTCGGGATTGCAAGAGTGGCACATTCTAATACTGCGCACAGTTGCCCAGCAAGATATTGCTCCCGAGACAACCCTCTTCACTATCCCGCGAAGGGGCATCATCAACATCGAGACGTCAGAGCTGCCCAAGAAGCTTCCCGACGTTTTCGATCTGACCAAGCCGGTAGATGAAGAAGGTGGAGATGCGGCACCTCAGATGGACTCGTGGAGCTCCCTCATCCTGGTCATGATCTACGAGTATCTACAGGGCGACAAGTCGTCGTGGAAACCGTACTTTGACGTCCTACCCTCCACGTTTGACACGCCCATGTTCTGGACGGAGAGCGAGCTGGAGAAGCTCCAGGCGAGCCACATGCGCAGCAAGATTGGCAAGGCGGATGCGGAGGACATGTTCCGACGGGGGCTGTTACCGGTGATTCGAAAGAACCAGGAGCTTTTCCAGGGGGCGGAGGCGAGGAGCGATGACGAGATTATTGGAATTGCGCATAGGATGGGAAGTACCATCATGAGCTATGCGTTCGACCTCGAGGGCGACGAAGATGCGGAGGACGATGAGGCTGACGGGTGGGTTGAGGATCGTGATGGCAAGTCCATGCTCGGGATGGTGCCCATGGCGGACATCTTGAATGCTGATGCCGAGTTTAACGCAAGTACAGGTCTGGGGGTTCAGCCGGAGGAGCATAGCTGACAATCGCGAACAGGCGCATGTCAACCACGAGGAGGACAGTCTTACTGTTACCTCGTTGAGGCCGATCAGAGCTGGCGAGGAGATACTCAACTACTACGGACCCCACCCCAACTCGGAGCTTCTGAGGCGATATGGCTACGTCTCGGAGAAGCACTCCCGCTACGACGTCGTCGAGATTCCTTGGGAGTTGGTCGAGTCTGTGATGATCTCGGACTTTGGCATCCCTGCCGACATTCTGAAGAAGCTGGTATGCTGCACAAGTTTTCCGTGCCGAGCCTATACATACTAACAGTCGTAGCAAAAGGACCTGGAAGAAGATGAAGAGTTCGAAGATACATTCGTCCTCGAGCGCGAAACCGGCGACGTGAACCCCGACGGCACATTCCCCGGCCCCGCCTCCTTCCAAGAGATGCCGGAAGACCTCCAGGCTCAGCTCAAGGCCTACCTCAAGGCCATCAAGAAGTCCCAGCCCGACGTTATCCCCGACAAGCGAAAGCGCGACGA
This sequence comes from Coccinonectria pachysandricola, assembly GCA_003693555.1. Taxonomy (NCBI): domain Eukaryota; kingdom Fungi; phylum Ascomycota; class Sordariomycetes; order Hypocreales; family Nectriaceae; genus Coccinonectria; species Coccinonectria pachysandricola. The sequence goes on from QUZF01000157.1 coordinate 16,561, forward strand.
GCTCCACCAGGATATCCTAGCCAAGACGCTGGAGAAGCTGGCTGCGCGGTACACGACTAGCATCCCCGAGGATGAGGTGCTGTCGAGGAGAGATGGGCTCGACCACAGAGAGCGCATGGCTGTGCAGGTTAGGCTGGGGGAGAAGAGGCTGCTGAGCGAGGCGATTGCTGCGCTGGTCGGGGGTGGGGATGGAGATGGAGACGTGGAGATGGGGGATGGGAATGAGGAGGGACCGTCTAAGAGGGCGAGGAGGTGAGTGTTGGAAAGGGTTAGGTATCGTACATGGCTGGGTGTTCACGCCCCCGCGTCTCACCTGCGTAGTACTAATAAGCTATATGAGAGGCCTTTTTTCCACATCACTGCGCATATTCTGGGAGGATATATGATCCCCAATCCCGTCCCGGCCCTCCTCGGTGAACTAGTCGCCCGCCAAGCTACAAGCTTCTGCATGCATAGGGCGGTCTGGATCTATGTTCAGCTCGCCAGCCTGATTTTCGAGAATGCTCGTGTGCCATGGCACGATGCGTTGATCGACTGTCGATGGAATGTCACCCCCACCGTAACGAGGCTGCGGAAATGGCCAGTCCTTCGGATTACGCCGGTCACTGACGGCTCTGATGGATTCGTTCCGCGCAGATATGTTCGGATTCGGGCTTGAGAGCCGGTCCTGTTGGTCTGGGACCCATGCCGCTCGACTTTGTACAGCACTGTAGCTGACTATGATGCCGCATTGTTCGGCTTTACCGCACGTCAATGGCTGGCACGCGGGACCCATCTTGAGCGGTTAAAGGCGCGCTTCGACTGGGCCAAGGCATGTATCGAAACGCCATCCCCATGGATCTCATAGTGGTCGCTCGAACCATGTGCACTGCATCCTAGGCAGTAAGCAGAGGACAGTCTATCATAGTCGCAGATCGTAACTTATCTTCCCCGTGTGGGTGTCCACCCCTGCAATGGAGAACATCAGCCTAGACGTGTGACTGGAGATCGAAATGTGCCAAGGCTAGGTTAGTAGCTGGGGCTTTTTGCGGCTCTGCTATGATGACGACACAGACGATGGCCACTAGGATATCGAGAGACTAAGATGCAGCTATAGGGAGCTGGTGAAGCTCTGGAGGTGTATAAGTAGTACGTATGTGTGTCCATGGACTGACGTTTGAATGTCAGAACACCGACGCTCGGCACCCAAGCCATCACTACAGTAGAAACCCGAGCGCGGAACTCGACAAGGAGAGCAGGTTATCATGAACAGGCACTCGGTCAGTGTACAATTGAGTGATCTCGACTTCACCTAAGACGAATTGGCTGACAAGCGTCCAAGCAGTCTAAGTCTTCCAGCAGCTCCGGCAAACACCCCGGGACTAGCTCAGGACACACCAGCCATTCATCATCCGGGAACCCTACAATAAGCTTCTTGTTCATAGTCAATCGGCTAGACATTAACCAGCCGGATAGCGATATCTATCGTCACTTGATCCCCCCTGGGTCTCCGAATGGCTATAGGGCGGAGATCCCAGGCAAAGTCATGCGGTTCCGCAACGGCCAAGTAGAGCAAGCCCCGGAGTACTTCTGGGCGCGTTCGTTCCAGTCATCGGGGTATTTGGCGGAGTACAATCCGAGGGACGGCTGCGTGTATCCCTGCGAAATCTACAAGGCTCTTGCTGTCTTCGCCTGCAACCCGTTGCTCCCCATCATGGTGGTCAACGCCAACCCTATGCGTGTCCCGACAACAGATTGCTGGCAGCTTCTTCAGGTTTTCCACCCGCCTGCCCATCGGGGGCTTTCTCAAGTTGTCACGGAGGATAGCCTGACTGGAGACATGGGAGGCGGAGCACCATATAGGCATGTTGCTGGACGGAATCCTAGCTGGATACCGGCACTCTTGCCGACAACCTACGACTCGCCCTTGCAGAGTGCACCGCGATCCACTGGCCTCGGTGGCGAATTACCCATCGTGCTCGGTCTCATGGCGCTTCACGCAGCCCCCGATTACGAGGATTCCACCAGACACGTGGATGAGATTTTCCTCGGACGACTTGGTCGACCCGACCACCAAGGGAAGTGGCGTGGGCGTCAGTGGACGCAGAACACTGCGCCTAAGGGCTGTAAGTAAATTTCACATATGCGGTCCGAAGCTCGTACATCGAAGAGAACCTGCCCAGGTTTAGTAGTGAGGACTTACACCGTGTGAAGACTCTGGGCTGATTAAAGTCTTGCAGATCCGCAGCATGAACGCGATAATCCCAGAGGCTTCTTTGTCGTTGTGGCTTACGATCCGGCAAATCCTGAAGGGTCGACGTCGGAAGCACTCGAAGATTTCGAATGGCACCAGCCCATCGTTCAGGAGTCGATGACTTCATCAGGGGTTCGTTACTCTTCTAAGTCCACATGATGAGGCTGCACACAGCGTCTCAGGATGGTGTGCATTGTGACGCGCTTTTACCGCTCGAAAGATGCGCTTAGAGTTGCTAGAAGCCACCGCTACGATGCGAGCTTTGGCTGCCTAGTCCAATCTGCCTCACGGTGTGATTGTATGGAGCTGGCGATGAAGATCTATAACCTGTTAATGTGCCTATGATAGTGGTCGACTGATGATGTTCTGGATACCTGTTCGCGTGATGTGTGAGTTTTCACGCCAGTTGGCGGTCGATTGATTCGGTTGTCTTGTCAAAGAAAGCGATGGAAGGACATCCGGACTCGGTTTCAAGTTTGGGTTTATTATGGTTTATAATCTTGTCTTCCGACCGCTGTCGCTCCTTTGTAGTATTCGTTGCCACGATGCTTATGCAGCCTTTTCTGCCTCAATCCCGTTGTGAAACTAACGCCTCTTGACAGTCAAGTTTCGTATCGCTCTCCTCATAAACATTTAAATTCTTTGTCGTGTTTTGTCACCTTGATAAACCAATGCTCTGCATCCGCGACCAGCGCACCGCGCTGGACATCAGCCGTGGATACAGCTGGTCATGCCGCAATACTCTCGCGACGTCCCCAGGTTTGATGCTTCTGCTTCGTTGCAGTGATTTGGGAATCTCAAGCTCGAACAAGCTCATCAGACAGCATCGGGCAATCGGACGGCAATGTCGCCAGACTGCGTAATGTATCGGACCCAGGGGAGTGAGGGGTATTGCAACTAAATTCGCATCAGTAAAGCGATGGCATCGCGAAAGAAAGGAAGAAAATAGCTTACCTTGGGTTCCGTAATCTTGAGGTACCGCACCTGGATACCACTGGTGGTAAAATAGGGAATCTCAAACTTGACCTGGATTGGTCGCTTAGCACCCTTACCGGCAACACCAACACCACCCATGCTACCACCGAAGCCACCAGTCATGCCACCTCCGTGCTCGTCGTCGCCCCTGACGCTCGGCAGGCCCAGCTCGGCGCGCATGAGGAACTCCTTACCGCCACCAAACTGCTTGATCTTCCATACAATCGCGCTCTGTTCGGGGGCGTAGTGCACAGAGCCGATGTTCGTGCGGAAACGAGGGCTATCTGCGTCATCAGGGACGGGGACGATGATCTCGACGTTGTTTGCCGTGCTGCGACGCTTGAACTGGGCCCGGGCCTTGAGCATGTACTCGATGCGGGAACCTGAGTGTGATTCGACCACAGATTCTACCCAGATGAGGGGCTTGACTTGGGTGTTGAGACGGTAGGACATGAGTTCGAACTCGCCATCGGGAGGGATGAAAGAGATTGTGCGGTCGTTTTCGAACCGAGACAGTCGGACACACTGGTGGAACTTGACGTCTTCCATCTCAACCGCCTTACCTCGGGTGGTGCGGCCCGTCGTCTCAAACATAGCCTTGTCGTTGAGGCCCAGGCGCAGTTCGGGCATACCACTGAGATAGCACTTCATCTTGATAGCGCCCAGAATCTCACTACGCAGTACGTTGCCATTCGCGCCGACTAGGAGGTTCAGACTCTCTACAACGTCAAGGAAGACTTCGTTCTTGCGGTATCGAATACCTTCAGAGCGCCAGGAGACGGCGTTCGTGACGGCGATAGGGGGTCGGGCCTGAATCTCGAGCTTGTGTGACTCTTGGGTAATGTACTCTTGGAGGATTTTGGATTCGGTGGTTTGTGGGTAGCCAAAGTCCATCATCTCATCAAGGAGCTCGTAGATGATGACGAAGTTGTCGCGAATGGATTCTTCTTCGAGGGCCTTGAAGTATTCAGTGAACACTTCGACAACCTTGTGTAAGAAGAGAAGAATCTCGGCAGCATTCGTGTTTCGTTTCGTAAGGGCAAGAAGGTAAAGGTTGTTGTGGCGGATATAGAGGTACTGCCACATGATCAGACGAGGGGTTCGCTGCGAGGTGAGAGTGACGACCGGTACATACGTTGATACCTTCGTGAGAGAAGCACGGCGGTACGGATGACGACTCTTCCTCAGCTTCGGAGAGGAGGATAGGGAACTTTTCGACAGCAGACATGGGGATATCGCCTCTGTAGTTACGGGCAAGTAGGGTCTGTACATATCTATTAGTCGACGATGCCCAGGGATTGGCATTGAATCTCGCAGCGTACCTTGCCCTTGAGATCCAGGAAGAACAATGCCGACGCCATTATTGAATTGTCTGAAGTATTTAAGCTATGTGGTGGTATGGGAAGGTAAAACGAGGTGGAGCGTGAGCTCAAGCTATAAGCGGGATCGCGAGTTGTATAAAGGAGGTCGCAGTGGTCATCAATTGGCGCTGAGGCCGGAGAGGAGGAGGCGCAAAGCGGATCGGTTCATGCGTAAACGAGCTTGGAGAAGAAGCTTGTGAGGTCGAATATGGTGAGAGATGGCGGAGAGGAATTAGTGCGTCACAGTCCGGCGCAGGCAGTCATTCTGGTCATTCGTCGGGCTGGAGATTTGGCATCTTTGGGTGACGCCTGGCCAGGTCCTTGACACAGCACCAGAGAGCAGCTCGCACGGGGCACAATGAGAGGTGGGGCGGTTGAACCCCGGCGAAGGGGGGCTTGGAAGGGTCGAAGAAAGCTCAGGATAAGACATCACGTGCTTCTAATCGCAAAAATCCAGAGTGAACAAAACCCTTCTCGTGAGTCGCCAAACTACGTTTTCCCTTCTCTTCTCTCCATAACGCGCCCTCTAGACAGTGCAGACCATCATCTAGCCCACAACCGGGTGGCATTCTGTCATACCAGCCGTGGCGCCGTTGATGTGAGCTGCGATTTCGTGGCGCGGAGAGGGAAAGTTTTTTCTTTTGGTACCATTAAGAGCTGCCCGAGTATTATCCTACTTCGCGGGCGGCGTCAGAGGTTCCAAACATTTCTTGATACCTAGCTCCCAGTTGCTTGCTGGGGTTGCTTACTTTGATTCGGCATGCATGTTGTGGGTGAGGATGATGATGCGTAACGTTGCTGAAAGGCAGCGTCGTCGCGCCGCGGAGGCATTCCCATATGAAGAAGAGCCATGTTGCAACCAGTCGCATGGATTCGTCTCGTATCTCGTTGGCCGCGAATCATGTTGCTCTAAGGTTCTCGGCCCTGAGGTTCCAACAGCAACCTTAAGGAGAAGCCACCCTCGTTCTTGATTGGATAATACTGGTCATGAATAACGCTCTGATGTAAAATATCGGGTTGGTTGGTAGGTCGGCCAAGCTTCGACGTAGGAAGATTTTGCTGCGATGGTGTTGCGACCCTTGCATTGCATCGTGTCGAATTATGTGCACAAAAGTGCCAACGAGACAATGCATTGGGGCTTCAATACCCACTCGACAGCAGTCCCTTCAACTGCCAACGCTCATGGCGATTATACGGGCTGTTGTCTAGACTTTTGGAGAGATCTGTGCAAGGACATGGTAATACAAAAACCAACAGGCGTGGAAGGAGAATCCTGGACTTTGCCTGAAAGTGCTGCCACAGCCAATAGCTACTCGCATATTTCTACTGTAGAACTGTGGATTTGATAAATCAGAAAGATTCGGGCAACAGTTGTAATCAGCACAGTCTCTTATGCCAGCCACTACTACAGCATTATACAGGCAGAGAAGAACGGTCGAAAGCTTGTTAACGATGAAGCATGCTTCTGATTGATGGCCAGGTCTCGGCATTGATGAGTTTTCTATATGCTAGTCGAGTTCGTACTGAGTACTTGTCTCACGTCTAGCTTGTGCTTTTCCACCTCTTGCGTCATTTGACGCAGCCGTTGGGAGAAGTAAAGTATCATAGTCATGCTCGTCGGTTACGTTGGTTGGTCTGCTTCTGCCGCCGTTTTCCCATCCCGTTCACATGTGATCACAAAACCAATCAAACAAGGTATCCACTTCACGCTTTTGCTAGCCACTCTTCTCTAACACGTGCATGTGATTCTTTACCCCGAAACGTGATGCCGTGACGACGATTTTTGGAAACAACACCCATGTACTCGGTACGCACGGAGCCGGCACTGAGACTCGCGTACTGTGGGTGAAACTCATGATCAGCTTCTCTGCAGATTTCTCATCCTTTTGTTGTTGTTTTTTTGGACCCACGAAGAGACGGCACTTAACCAGGTCCGCCCAAAGAACATACTGGTATACGCACTACAAAGTACATGGGAGATAAGCTGTTCGTTTGACATGTGCGTGCTGTGACCCTGGGCTGGGCTTGCTTGTGACAGGATCGTGCCATCCGGGGAACCAGCGACAGCACGCATGAAAGCGACACCAACACCCCTCTCTTCTGCAACACGGAATCAAGTAGATAATACCTACTAGTGCACAATCGTCTCCGAAATTCCCGAAGTAAAGGAGCAAGAGAGGCTGAAGGGAGTCGGGAGTAGGTATACAAACTTGCTTCATCAGTAGAGGTGCCGGCCACAGTCGAGTATGGGAGCTACTTTCTTAGCACTCATGGTGCTGTGCAACCTGCTGAAGCCCCTAAATTTAGCCGCTATGAAGTGGGGTCGGCCGCTGAGCATTCGCTAATCTCCTCTCCTGGGTCCGGGTTATTCTTGCCGGTCCCAGCAGCTGAAAGGAAGGCGCGCCTAGGATGTCCGCCTGATGTTGGCATTGGCGTTGGCTTCGTTCCCTGCCGACGATAAGTCCGTCACCTCATCCAACCTTTCCCGCCTCAACGTTTCCCTCCCCTCTCCCTCATTTCTCCTCCCCTCCCATCCAACTTTCTTCGCTGTACGTTGCGATACCGACGCTGTCGGTTTCTATAAATCCAGTCGAGAGTTATTCATCCTTCGACTCGTGCCAATGTTTTAGTGACAGGTAGCCGTCCTATCGCCGACACCCTGCTCCCGCCCAATGGAGCGCAGTCACATGCTCGTCTCGGCGGATGATCGCGAGACTGTGCCGTCCCAACCTCGCGATGCCCTCCTCGGTCCACCGCCCACTCGCCCACTCGCTAACCTAACGAGCGTATCTCCTCCTACCTACTCTGCTGCAGTATCGGACACGATTCAATTTCCCAATGTTCCCAGTACAGAGTTACCGACAACGCTACCGCCCTTGTCGCACGGCAGCCCTGACGTCAAACTTCCCTCATTAAGCTCGCTCACCGCAGGCGACGTGACTCTCAGCCCTCTCAACGCACAATGGCCTCCGCTGAATTCCCTTCCACCATATCACTCTCAAGGTCCTCAGCCGATACGACCAAGAATATTGGATAGTCCAAGTCGAATGGATCTTGATGTTAGCAGCAATAGTGTCGTCAGCGCTGCTTCACCCGACCGATTTCACGATGCGCTGTCCACTAGTGTCACCCTCGATGACCCAGATGTGCGGTTGGCTGCCGAGGCCTTGGGTGATTTGAGAGCTGGTTTGTCTAGCACTCATGATTTCGATGCTTGTCGCTGACTGAATTGGTAGACTTTATCTCATCTCCTCCAAACCGCAACACTTCGCTTCCCATTAGCCCGCCAACATCCCAAAGCTTGCAATCGACGACTATGACTCGGCCACAGTCTCCTCAGCCCGAACCCTTACTTTCGCTTCTTACCACGTCTCATCCCTTACTGGCTAGCACCATCGAAGGAGCAACCTCGGCCTACGGTGGTGCCAAGAACTTCTCTCCACGCTTTCGATCGGGCGCTGAATATGTCGAGGGCTATCTCACACCCCTTGCAAACACTGTTGGGTCAGTTGGCCGTGTAACTGGCGTCGAGGGAGGTGTGCGTTGGTTCTTGGGTGCAGGAAGAAGACAGCCCAGCTCATCATCTGATCTTGAGACTGGCAATGGCAAGAAACGGCGAAAAGTCAGCAACGAAGGTGACACAGGCAGCAACAAGAGGTTTGAGGCCGAGGGCATGAACCAATATGGCGGGTTCCCTCAGCATGCGCAGTATCAAGGCGAACATGGATCGCGACCGGATCCCCTTTCTCCCTCCTTCAGGGCCTGCTCCCGACGCATGTCAATGGTGAGCGTTGTTGACAGTCTTCCTGCCTATGATGAGATGCGCTCACCAGCCTACACCGAAACTGTCAACGGCGAGACTCACGGTTCTGAGAGGTCCTCTTCAAGCAGCAACGGTGCTTGGCAATCGCGACTCATCATGTCCACCTCCGGATTGAGCATTGCCATGAGCGAAGAGAGTCTCCGCAGCCTAAAATACTGCCTACGATGGTTGAAGTGGGCCAACGACCATATCGCCCGCGTCATTGGAGCCTTGAGAAGCACACTGGAACAGTATGATAATTACGATACGCCACATGACTCTGAGGCTTCGGAGCGCGACCATGCCATGACAGAGTCAGACAACGGTGCTGAGGAACCCAAGCAGGCCTCATCCAGGGGTGACCTTGCCGCTCGCATCACGTCACTCAAGGGCGATGTGCTCAAGACGCTTCAGAATGTTATCCTCACCGTCTCCAAGTATGCCGGCGGTGCTCTACCAGAAAATGCCCGCATTCTTGTCCGTCGCCACCTCACGAGCTTGCCTCAGCGCTTTCGCGTAGCCACGATGACGGACAACACTGCGCAGATTACCGACAAGGACAAGGAGTCGGCCCTGCGCGATGGCGCCCACAAGGTTCTGGTTCTTGCGCAAGAAGGTCTGGATATGGTGGCTCAAGTCAGCGGAGTCCTAGACGGAACCATTGTCAGTGCCGAGGAGTGGTGTGACCGAATGGGCAAGCGACGACGCAACCCGGAAAATGAGAAGCCTGTATTGCCCCTGACGGAAACATCCCTAACGGAGGCGTCCCAAGCGGAAGTCAATGGCGATATTAAGATGGGCTGATGCGACAGTCTGGCTCTTCAATCTACTGCGACGTGATGAGAAACGTGAGATGCGGAAACGCGAAGCAGGATCTAAATACATCAGAGGTTCAAATAACCCCCGGAAGAACAAGGGCTTTGAGAGGTCAAAACAACATGAAACAGGTGTCAATGGCAAAGTGGGGAAAGAGAAGAAGACAAGGGTCAATCACAGGGTCAGGTGACTCGGCTCTCGATTTAACTACGAGGCACTGATGGAAGCTTGCGGGTCAGCCGTGCGGCGTTGCGGGCTTGGATTTATACCTGCCAGCTCATATCCGTCCAGGGCAAGACCACGGAGCGTACATATCATTTGATCGCTGGTCCACACAAGATTGGCAAGCGCACATCAAGCAAGCGACGGTCTTGATGAGTGCATTAGAGTTCATCACGTCTTATGTTCGAGCTACGTTTAAGCAGACAGCCTCGGGTCTAGAAAAAGGGAGTTGGTATTTTGGATGGTAGGACTTTTTGGATAGGAAGTTGGGAAAGCAAATGTTTCATGGTAAGAAGAGATTCTGGCTTGAACGACGTCTTCAACGACTGAGATTCACGTCGTTTTGCAAATAGCTTATTGCGTTGTAGTATTACAACACGAATGAACGATTTTCTTTTTCGAGGTTAATGGTTTCTGGTCAGGTAGAGAGGTCCGGCTTAGCAAGCGACTTCCCGAGAATCGAGAATTAACGTTCCGGAGTGGGAGCTGCTGATCGATCTGTCGGCCGCCCCCCCCTCCCAAAGAAGAAGAAGAAGAAGAAGAAGAAGAAGAAGAATCCGTCGTCATAGACCTGTCCTAGGAAGAGAGCACCTTAATCCCTGCGTCTTGGACAGAGGACCAGATCGGACAAGTCGAATTTGCTGAATACGGTAGTCATGAACTTCTTATCACGGCGTCATGACCTCATGGAACACCGCCGAGTGGAGCTTCGGGCTCCAGCTCTGACGGCTACTATCCAAGTATACGGCCAGAGATATGAGAGCTGCGCAAGGTATAAAGAAGTCGCCGGCGAAGCAGTGAAGAATTCGACAGACTATGTAGTTATCATTTTCCATCGTCACGACTCTTAGCTATACCAAGTAACACGTCTAAAACCAACCATCATGGGTTACCCAGACACTTTCGAGGGCTTCTGCGTCGACAGCTCCAAGACGTGGAACCAGTTCTACAAGTCAGAGCTCAAGCCGAAGCCCTTTGAGGATCACGACATCGACGTCGAGATCGAGGCCTGCGGTGTCTGCGGCTCCGACGTCCACACCGCAACGGGCGGCTGGGGCGACTTCGAGGGCCCCCTGTGCATCGGTCACGAAATCGTCGGCAAGGCTGTCAAGGTCGGATCCCACGTCAAGGGTATCAAGGAGGGCGACCGCGTGGGCGTCGGCGCCCAGGTTGCCTCGTGCCTGGAGTGCGCCATGTGCAAGGACGAGAACGAGAACTACTGCCCCGATATGGTGGACACGTACAACGCCTCGTACCCCGACGGGAGCCTGGCGCATGGAGGTTTCGCCTCGCACATTCGCGCGCACGAGTACTTCACCTTCAAGATCCCCGACGCCCTCGAGACCAAGGACGTCGCACCACTGCTGTGCGCCGGCCTCACCACCTACTCGCCCCTCGTCCGCGCCAACATCGGGCCCGGCAAGAGGGTTGCCGTGTGCGGCATCGGCGGTCTCGGCCACATGGGCCTCCAGTGGTCGAGGGCTCTCGGCGCGGAGACGTACGCCCTCACGCACTCGCCTCACAAGGTCGAGGACTGCAGGAAGCTGGGTGCCAAGGAGGTCATCGTCACGACCGAGGAGGGCTGGGCTGACAAGTGGAAGTTTGCATTCGACTTCATCCTCAACTGCTCCGACATGACGAGCGAGTTCGACCTCGCAAAGTACTTGGGCACGCTCAAGGTCGGTGGAGAGTTCCACATCGTCGGTCTGCCCGACAAGCCGCTGCCTCAGCTGATGGTGCAGGATTTCGTCGCGAACGCAGCCAAGTTGACGGCTAGCCATATCGGCAACCACCAGGAGATGGAGGCCATGCTCAAGTTGGCGGCTGATAAGAACATCACGTCCTGGGTTGAGACTCTGGACATCTCCGAGGCTGGGTGTAAGGAGGCTGTGGAGCGTGTCAAGGATAACGAGGTTCACTACCGGTTTACCCTGCTCGGATTCGACAAGGCATTTGGTCGAAAATAAGACATGATTGATGATCAATGTATAGTGGTTGGGATGTTTTAGTTGATGTATTTCAAAATGAGAAATGAGTTTACAAGTACAGCAGTGTTGATGCGCTCCATTGATTGGCGCCAGGTAGTTGAGCTGTTGCAAGCGGTGAAGACGATTAAACGTGTAATGAGAATGAGAGCTGCCTTTGGCAGAGAGCAGAGGTAGATGGAAACATGGACGTTTCGAGAGAGTAGCGTCAATCTATTCAAGCACAGACGCCAGCGACGATAAAGCAGAGGTTAATACAACAACACGTAATATTTGGTATCTTCATAAATCATGTAGCTACATGCATAACATCGCTTGGTGAGTTAACATGTTCCCAGACTTCTCCCAACTTTTTTGGTGATCGTGTCCGCACGCACTCACAGTTCGCTCGGCTAACAACAACAGAAAACATCCTTACAGACCAAGAGCCTTCTTGATGGCAACACCAACGGCGTGGGCGGAGGCAGGGTTCTGGCCGGTGATGACCTGGCCGTCAACGACAACCTTCTCGCCCCAAGGCTCAGCAGCCTTGGTGTACTTGCCGCCAACGCGCTTGATCTCATCCTCGAGCAGGACAGGCATAGCCGAAGTCAGCTGAACCTGATCCTCCTCGACGTTGCTGAAACCGGTAGCCTCGCGGCCCTGGAGCAGGGGCTTGCCGTCAACCTCGACGTTCACGAAGACGATGGGACCGTGGCAGACGGCAGCGACGGGCTTGCCGGCCTTGTAGAAGTCCTGGATCAGCTGGATCGACTCCTTGTCGTTGACGAGGTCGAACATGGGGCCGTGGCCACCGGGGTAGAAGATGGCGGCGAACTCGTCCGTCTTGCCGAGGAACTCCTTGAGGGGGCGGGTCTCGGTCCAGAGCTTCTGGTTGTTGTTCAGGAACTTGACCGACTGCTCGTCCTTCTCGAACATCTTGACGGAGGCCTGATCGAGAGGGGAGACGCCGCCCTTGGGGGAGGCTACGACGATCTCGACCTTGGGGTTGGACTCGTCGGCGCCGACGAGGTCGTAGTAAGGGTGGGCGAACTCAGGCTGCGGCGTGTGTGTGAGCTTCGGGACGGCCAGGGAGGACATGTCTCTGTCGGAGCGAGTAGGAAGAGGTTACTTACCAGGTACCAGCCGGTAGCACCGCCATTGTTCATCTTATCCTGAGAGGTAAGAACGACGAGGACCTTGGGAGCCATGTTGAAGGATGTGTGAAGAGAGTAGAGAGACTTGGTTTGGTGGATTTAGAGTTGAAGCTTGGTGAAGCGGGGATGTTCTGGTGTTTGGTGAAGAAGAGAATTGACTTCCAAGGCAGCTCCGGAGGGAAGGATGCTGGCTTTATATACTTGAGCAGCCCCAAGCTCTCTCTCCCATCCACTCCACATGCTCTGGGATGCCCGATATTCAGGATCTTCCTATTTCGATGGGGTGCCATATTCCACTTCCACCGACTAGGGGTTCGAGATTACATTACCAACCGCCATCTAGCAGATGACGAACCCATGATCTGGACTACTGCTAGTAAGTAGTACGCAAGGTAACCCGAATGCTATCGTGTGCGGACGTCGTCAATGGTTAGGTGGAAAGTTGCAGCACGCAACGAACGACCCCTTGTAGATGGGGTACATCTGCGATACGCGGTAGGGTTGACGTCACCAGCGGAGGCCGGAGCCGTCCATCTCACTGGGCTAGGCTGCTAGACGGGTTAGGAAACCGCCCGGGAGCTTCTGAGCGCCTCTGTCTCTTAGCACCTGCTTACAGCGCTCGAAGCACCCGTAACTGCGATACGATAGCCTGACGATCTGGGCCGACGCCTAGCAGCTTTCGAGCCCGGCGAGTCTGATGAAGTCATCGCAAGTACCGATCTCATCAATCAAGCCTTACAGCACTGTACGGCACTAACTGTAGAGTTGCTGACAGGGCCCGCAGCTCGCAGATGGGGGGTCCGCCACGCTACTGCAGCCTGCTGACGGACCATAGCTTCTTCTTCTGCTTGATCAACGGCCAAGGCACGCATAGCAGCGTCTTACTACCATGTGCGCTACTCCGTGTCCATATCGTCGTTTAAGACGGGCCGTCGGCCTCCCCAATTGCGGAAGTTACCAACTACGGTGGAGATAGATGACCCAGGTCGGTGGAATCGGTCTATTCTGAGACGGAGATGATACATAACAAGTCGAGTTTCAAGAAACGAGTGTCGAGAGATGGGCGAGTTATTCTAGATAGTTGTCATGTGTAGATGGATAGTTAGCGTCCGACGGGAAATCACGGGGCCAGCGTTGAGAGTAGCTTGGGCTTTCCCAAACGAAACATGACCAACACCGCCAGTCATCTTGCTGAAACATAAGTTAGCCGTCATCACAAGAACAAGGGCAGCTTTCAACCTACCTCGCATCCAACCTCGGGATGTCGACCTGAAAGACATCACCACCTCGCCATCCCATACCTCAACCCAATCTCAAAACCGTAGATACACGCCCGCCCACCATGCCCGCCGACAGTCGCTGGCGCGCTCCTATCCACCGCCTCCCCTTCTACCTCCTCGTCGTCCCCCCCATCCTCCTCGCCATCGCCACCATCGTCATTCTCGTATGCCACGCCGACGTCAACACCGCTCTCCTGTGGTCGCAATGCCACTCTCGCGCCCGCCTCCCGGGCCTGAGCGGCATCCCGGTCCTGGGTACCCCGCTATGCTACCTCGTCGGCTTCTTCCACGCCGCCATCGACTCGGTGCGCGCCGCCGCCGTCATGGCCGTCGTGCTGGCCTTTGTCGGCGGCTTGCTGACGGTGAGTACCGTCGAGGCGGCGAGGGTCTGCAATGCCCCGAACGTGCTCATCGCGTACCCGACCGGGGCGTGGTTGGTGTTTGACCTGGTCGGTGGTGCCGTCGTCTGGGAGCTGGTCATCATACCGGCCTTCCTGCACCGGGCGAAGAGCGCCATCGTTGCGCGGAAGCGACGCGACGAGGATGACGAGGCACCGCGTGGAGCGGATGCGCCTGTCGAGGAGACCCGACATCTTCCAGACACGGAGGTCGTTGCTATTCCTCTCAGCGTAGCAATTGGCTACTACGTCCCATCCATACTGATGCTCACTCTCAAGTCACCCGTCGCCGTCGGCATCTGGCTCTTCTTTCCGGTATATGTCTCCCTTATTCGACAGGCAACCCGCAAGGTCGTCACGCTGCTGAAGAGAGTTGACGTCTCTCTCGTCCATCTCGAATCCAGCTGGCACTCGCTCCTCTTCCTCTACGCTCTACCCACCATCAGCTCGATCGTTGCTCAAGGCTGGTTCATGTGGAGTATGGCCCAGTCGGACGATCGCAAGGAGATGACGAGGTCGACGGAAACCTTCATCAAGATCAATATCCAGTTTGTCTTCTGGACCGTCCTCTACTGGATGCTTGTCGAGGTGGGATGGAGAGTGCCCTTGGCTACCCTGGTCACGTCCGCCCTCGTCGGGCCTGGAGCGGGAGCGTGCCTAGGCTGGATCTACCGCGAGAAGCTGATTGACCATCATGAGGACGAGGAGACTCGCCCCGAAGATGCGGAGGCCGGTGGAGCCGCGAATGAGGAGACGCCGCTGTTACGAGAATAACGAAATGCACATGTTGATAGACCAACGACAAGTACGTCTGTTGCTAGAGATACCCAAATTTTGATATAGTATACCTAAAGTCCTTGACTCTATAGTCAGCTCTTGATGCTTTCATTCCTGATGAGATGTAGTCAACCCTGTCGTCGTATTTGTGCAGATTCCAGAGGCCTCTCCCCCCAAATGGTACAGATATGATACAATTACGCCCGCCTTCTTTTATGACTCCCCTCCCGTCCATCCGCAGCCCGCTTATTCCCGCAGCCTGGCGAATATCCTCTCCTTCACAACCTGCGAAGCGACAGCCGATCCGTGCTGCAACGTGATGGCGCCCACAATGGCCATGATGGCTCCGCTGAGCACCACCTCGACACCAGAAGCCTTCAGTTTCCGCACCAATCTGGGCTTCCACCGCACTACATCGATCATGCCCACCTCCGTGGCCAGCGTGTACAGCTTGTCCTTTCCGATGATATCGCGGGGACCCTCCACGGTCAAGTTGTCGAGGGCTGCGAGCTGAGGGTGCTCGAATGGTGTCCGGTCGTATCGGTCGCGAGTTTTGGCGTTGCCACTGGGCTCCTTGACGACGATGCTCTTGGTGGCCTCCATTAGCAGGGTCATTCGGCCTGCGATTGTCAGTTCTTCCCTCCGCTGATGGGTGCGAGCAAGCCAGAAGCCTGTGCCCGTGGCAGTTCCGACATACCCATGAGAGCCAATCGGTCATTGAATCCTCTCCTTCCCTGGTCGAAACTCTTGTGCGTTACCGCCAACCACTTCAGCTCCTCGGGCAGAAGCTTGCTGCCTCCGGTTCCCAGTAGGCGATCATACACCTCATCCAATCGCTTCGGGTCGTTGTTGACCTGCCACACCTTGTTGTGCTGGTGCTTCGCAAAGTCGAGCTGCATGCCCGCCTTCATCTCCGGGGGCGTCTGGCTCCATCGGGGAACGGGAGCGCTCCGGGGAGCATCGCTACGAGGAGGTTCGGTGGTGCTGGCGGTATCGGTGGCGTAGGCGCGCGCCGCGCAAGAGGTTGAAGGGGTCAGGGAGCGCAGGGCGCGACAGCTCCGGATGAGGCCGGTGCGGCAGGGTTGGAGGGCCATGGTAGGAGTTGTGGGGGGTGAGTCTGCACGGAGGCTTCGACTATGGGTTGCTCGCACTTGTGATGGGGACATGCTGCGTTTCGCGAACATTTTCTGAAGTCACGTGAGCGTATCGCCGGCGCGACAGGGGTCCGCCGATTGGCACTTGAAAGATGGGGGCTACCCTTGACTATGGAACGCTACTTGTTTGCATTATTATTTATCGTTCACTTGGTTTTGTTTTATTTTTTAAATCTCCGTCTTTGTTCCGGAAGCCTGTATTTGCTAGCTGACAACAAGCATGGTATTCATGACTGCTCTGTTTCCTCGAATCTCATTTTTCAGGTCTGATGGGTGGCATCCTAAACCGTTCATGTAATCATCTCTTACAGCGTTGATGGACGAGCCGTACGTTACCTGGCCAAATCAAGCAAAACCCACATTAGGTGACAGGATTTGTTTACTTCCAGGAACCAGGGACTTCCAATTCGAATCTAGAGGTTTGTCCATCAAATCTAGTCTCTTTCACCATTGGCACATGTCATCTTGCTCCCATAGCCACCAAGCTTCTTGAGGTGCTTGTCCAGTGCACTAAACCCCTATAACTTGATATACTTTGCTTTTCACATGACCACCCAACAAGATTCCAAGGTCTTGATCGATCAAGCGACGTTGCATAGCACCCCATTCAACCGAGCAATCGGTCTCCTCGCTACTCTAGAAGCTGCGCATGCCGATGAACGATGCAACAGCTGGGACAGAGACAGTAAGACCCGTGAACAGCACTGTACGGAGCTGACTTCGTACTCTTTGACTCGGAGCTCTCCCTCGAGCTGCATCATCCTTCCTCGACCTCCACGTCTGACGGCAAAATGGCCGCCAAACCGCACGAGAAGGGCGGACTGAAGACCCGCCTATCTCAGGTTCTCCCCAAAGGCTACAACTTCGGCATCCACCACGTATCGACGCCCCCGACAAGATGCGACGCACTCTACTCCCAGCCGCCGGGCCGGCGTCCCGAACGAACCTACTGCGAGAAGCATTTCCTAGCTGTTTCGATTGAAACCACTATACCTGCCGCCGTATCTTCCTCGCAGCAAACCGCTATAGCTACTGCGAAGGAGGTCCGAGACAAGAAGCAGGTCCTGATCTTTGGTATCGAAGTCTTCATCTACACCACCGCGAGCTTCACGACCATCTTCATCTCGAAAGCCGACTCGACGGGGTACCTTCACTTGCTGAACCTACCGAAGGGCACGTCAAGCCCGATCCGAGAGATATGCGCAACCTTCATACGATTCTTGGTGGAGAAACGCTGGCGAAAGGTGCAGTTCACGATAAGCTTGTTCGCACGCTCGCAGGATCAGTACTTGTTTCCAGGTAGCGTCGACTACAGTGGGAAGCATGTGCTTGACGATAGAGGCTTGATAAAGTGGTGGTGTCGCGTGCTCGATCCACTCCTGGGGGACACGGATCGTGGGGATGCTGAGTGGAAGAGTGCGAAGGGCTATCTGGTCGTACCTGGGTTGGAGCAGTACGAGACAAAGGCGATGGTGCCTCGGAAGACCAGCGACTCGCCGTGGTCGTTCAAGCACCCCCTCGAGCGCATCACGCAGTACGCCCAGTCGCTCGATCAGATACCCGTCCGTTGCTTGATTCCCCACTTTCCCGACGATCCGAAATCGCGATTCTGGGATGAGCTCGACGAAGAAGCGGGGAAATCAGTTAAGAAGACGGGGGCCTGGAAGAGCGTCAAGACCCTAGGTACTTTCTGGGAGATGATGGCATATCGGCAAGAGTGCTCCAGCGGACGCATGACTGGCTTCATCTGGGTGGTGTTCGATGACGAGAATAACGACCTCAAATCCGACACGAGGACATCGACGTCCGAGCAGACATCCCGCCGTTCGAGCACACCACGCCCCCCGCAGCGGAATTCGGACGACGACGTAGCGAAGGTAAGGTTGAGGCTCGACAAAGACCAAGAGAGGGCCAAGAAGCTGGCCGTCGCAAGAATGATACTCTACCGCCAGCCCCGCGTCAAGAAGGATAGGGAAAAGGGCAGCCTGGATTTCAGTATGAAAGTAGCGACGGGATACTACCGCTGGTCGCCAGAAGGTCGTGGCGAGAAACTCGTCAACAACACACGCTACAAGCGCATAACCGACCTGCTCCTGCGTCTGGACTTTACGACACCAACAAAGGCTGTTTCCAGCACGCGACGGTGGGTGGGCGAGGTAGGCGTGGGTACTCAATGGGGGTCACTCGTGATGGGAACCAGGGAGCTGCCCGTCTCGACGGAGAGCGGCAGTGGTAGCGGCAACGGGACCGGTGCCGTCAACGATCTTTCCGGGCTCGTCAAGAGGAAGCGCACCGACTCCGCGAGCCAGAAAGCCGAGGAACTGGGCACCAAGGTCAATGTCCTCGACGCAGGGTTGGTGAAGCGGAAGGTGAAGACGGACGAGGCAGAGGATGGGACACCAGCAGTAAACGTGCTTTCTTCCGGACTTGTGAGGAAGAAGCCAAAGGGTTGAGGCATTGCTGCGTTGGGCGTTTGTAACGGGTTGATTTGGCTCTTTGGGCGGTTGGAATTCTTACGGTATCTTAGCATGGCGTCGGCACGGGCAAGGGAATGCGAAGCAGAGGCTGGGAAAGAACATGCAGGTATATTGAACTTAGGTAATGTTAATCAGCAAGCTTAAACTGTTTTATGAACATCTACACCTCATCGTGAAAATTTCAAGTTACCAACCAAAGTACATCTCGTTCTCTGCCAGGTAGATCCATCCATCCATCTATCCGCTCTTCGCTTCGTCGGCCGACAGCCCCGATCTCCACTTGAATCTGCAAGCTTAGAACATCCCGCGAGCGTTGTTTTCAGTCTAAGCGCTCCAGGAACTGCAAGTTCACGGGCGTAATGGCCTCTCCGCCCCCCAAAACAGCCATGATGTTCCTCATACTCAGCTCCTCGAATCCCTTGTGCGTATCGACCGTACCACCGGCATTATGGCACGTAAGCGTCACTCTCCCTGTCCGTCTCGCGAGATCCACGAGCCCCTCGTGTACTTTGGGCTCACTGCTGTGAACATCCAGCGCCGCCGTCAGGATATGACCGCTCTCGAGTGCCTCAACCAGCGCATCCTCGTCTACGAGGCTTCCGCGTGCAACGTTGACGAAGCGCGAGCCAGGACGAAACTGCGCAAGGGTCGTCTTGTTGATGAGTGCGCCGTGACCTGCCGGCGTGCATAGCACGACACAGTCTGATGCTCCCAAGAGACTCTCAAGAGTCTTGTGATGCGTCGCGCTTAGGGGCCTCGTGATGGAGGGCGGCTTGCTGGCAATGTCGAAGTAGTGAATGTCCATACCGAAACCAAGATGGCATCGAGTCGCAATCTGCTGGCCGATGTTGCCGAAGCCGACAAACCCGACTACATGACCACGAAGGTTGCGCGACTGGGCCGTTGCATCACGGTGACATGCCTCGAAATCAGACTCGTTGCCAGACATGGCGGCTGAGATGCCCCAAGCAAGATGGCGAAAGGAGGAAATGATGAGCCCGACGGCGAAGTCAGCCACGGCTTCAGCGGCCGCAAGACCAGAGTTGCAATATATGATACCTAATCTTGTTAGCACTTACGAATACAGTCGACATGGAACCCACATACCGCGGTCGCCCAGGAGCTTCGTATCCGCCCAATCGAAGCCAGCGCCGGCACTTGCAAAGACCTTGACGCTCTTGGGTAGCAAGTCGATCAATTCCGCATCCCACTTACCCATCTCACCACCAGTTCCCCAGAACGGGCGGAAGATGGCGTGGAAATCACCCCAGCGTTCCTCCTCGAGCGCCTTGATAAACTCAGGCCTCTGGCGCTCGTCTACCTCTGGACGAACAACGTCGCATAGTTGATTCAGTCGAGCGTACGTTTCCGGATTGTATTTGATGGGGTCGCCTATATGCAAGACCCGAGGCTTTGAACCTGTCATGGGAAGCTTCGTTCGAGTAGGGGGAGAGCTAAGTTGAGAAAACAGAGCAACTGAAGGCGCAGGTGAGGTCGCTCGCGGTGTAGATGCTGGAACTGGTGTATTTGTCGGTTCCGCCATGGCGGAGGCTGGGAATCAAATATCTTATCTTCTTCGACCATAAACTTGGGGACCTTCTTGGCACAGAGGACTTCGGTATCCGGGAATCCACGAATCGAGTAGTTGCCACAAGCAAAGCGTCCAGAGTCGCGAGGCGGTATGAGCTCGAAAGACAGCCTGAATGGATCAATGGGAGCTCATCCTCCATCCGGCCACTTGCACAACCCCCATAAGCCACGACCTGTAAGTCGACGGCGGACCCCGGTCGATCAACCGGGACAAACGCCGGCTCGACCCACGCCAGCGTCCGGGTTTGGCCAATTACAGGCGGACCAGCTTAGATGATGAAGCTCGGGACGATGATTTGGAGTCGACCTATTAACCTCTGAACCTATCCAAAACTCGATTCTTCAAAGGAGAACAGGAGAACCCGTCACCGCAGTCTAGCTGAGTTCGCTTGTCGGAATAAAAAGACACCGGGGACCTAGATAATGTACTTCGTGCCAAGATTCCATCGAAGGTGCTGTGAAAAGGACCCAGTGTATAAACTTAAGCTTGATGGTACCCTGTCTGGGGTCTCCAACCCCAGCCCACCATGCGATCTGCGCGGGGTACAACGCATAACGTCTACCGTGTATGAGAAGCACATATGCAAATGCATGTTGTTAAAATCCAAGCAAGTAGTGTAAGCGGGCCAGGTCGACTGCGCCTTGAATATTTGCCTGACCGCCGGCCCCAGTGGTGTGGCGTTGGGGGCAAGTTCGCTCTTATAGCTCTTCCGGCTGGAATATGGAAGCATCTTGCCGGTCATCGATGAGCGATGGTCTGTAGTTAGCTGGAAAAGCGGTGCGACCGGCATCGACATGCGTGGGCCATCCCACCTGCTCGAGGGCCTTGTGTACAAGATCTACGAGCGAGGCATCATAATCCTTAGGGCCCATTATGCAAACAGATATTGGGCGATACTCGATCCTGCCACTGACGCGGGATTCGTAAGGTAATTGAGCAACTGCAAATAAAGTAGTGGTCAGCAAACTCTCCATCACTCTTTCAAATGGAAAACGATAATATCGTACATGGTAAAGTCAGCTGCGGCGCTTCTAGTGCGACAGCCAAGAACTCAGAAGGAATCCCTTCGAAAGCAGTTGGTGGACTAGCATATCGTTAGCAAGGGTTTGCGTAAGCATGAGACGGCGCTGAACGTACGTTGCCGGCTCGTCCCGATACTGCGCAGGAATGTTCCCACTTGGGAGGAGCATGATCGTAATGTCATCGCCTGTAACGTCAGCATCCATGATCTGTTTTTCGAACCATCCTTGGAACACTGCCATGCGTCGGAGGTTTTCATCGTCGTCGATATTTTTGCCAAGGTTTCTGTTCAAATATTAATAATGCCCTTCCCAGGACAACAACGACAAGCTTACGTGAGATATGTCGGTATGGCTTCCATGAATGGCTTTCTACGAAAACGGAGCTGGTAGTCGGCTATGAAACGAGACAGTGTACGGTAGTATTCAGAGCACGACGAGTGGAATAGCGCCTGCCCATATCAGTAACATAACACCAATTTAGCTCGAGGAAGCACTTAGAAGGAGCACCTACATCTTTCATATATGCACTTAAGCTTTCACCCTGAGCTTCAGCGGGAGGGCTACTGGCCCATATACTCTCGATACTGTCTGCTTCAGACGTTACTCCGAAACTCTTCTCAAGAACATGGACTAGGTCTTTGATCATTGCCAGTTCTCGGCTGTGGATGTCGCGGAACAAGTCTGTAGGGAACCGGATTTTTCTAACCCTTCTACCCGGAGAAGCAGACACCCTGTTGCTTATTAGCTGGTAGAGATCTGTAAGGCTCCGACTCAAAAAATGTTCGCCGTCGAGTCTAAAGCATCAGTTAGCCAGGCGAACACCGTAGCACGACGCAAAACTGACTTTCCAGGTAGGGTGCCGGGCTCAAGCCCTGCGGATACACCCGTCATGGTCATGGAATAGAGCCCTTCATGGGCGAGGCTATTGACCACTATGCAAGTTAGCAACCGTCGCGAACAACATCGAAGTTGCGACGTGTGAACTTACCTCCTAGACCGTAGCTGTGCTGAAGCCATTCATAGCCAGAAGCGCTTGCTGCTGCTCCAGCGCAACTGATGTTGATCTTCTGATACCCGTCTCCACGTGCGCTCCAAGGAGCCTGCTCCTCCACCCACTGCGCTCCTGCTCCTAGATTTGAAACCTTTGTCTTACCCACAATAACGACTCCGAGATCAAGTAGCCTCTGAGTATATATAGATGTTTTCTTCTCGTCTGATGCATACGTGGCTGTGTAGGCTCGGCTCGAGAACAGTGTGTTGGTTCCAGTGAGGTAGACAGTATCGGACACGGCAATTCTGACACCAGCAAGCGGCTTTCCATGTGTGAGGGGATGATAGAACCGCGAGGGTACAGGAATTGACTTGGTAGAACTATCAGACGATAACGGGGCTACGGGCTGGAACCTATGACTCGTCAGTCAATGTCATTGATATTGAAGGCAAGGGAGGCAGATGAACTTACTTGGTCGGCTTTTTGACATCATCTGGAATAACACCATAAGTGAAGGCGTCGAGCACGTCATCATATAGCCTCCAAGCTTGATGCAAATTTTGACCATGGAGAAAGTAAGGCCCAGAGGGTAGTTCGCCAATAGCTTCGGCTTGGCTGTCAGTTGCATTTAGTCGATGAAGCTGCCTCGGCAACACGCCATTTGTATCTGTCTGGCCGTCGCCTCTGCCACCATCTGGCTTCTCTATAAGAACCTGACCAAAGTCTGGATTAAACACATCGTCGTAGCTGTCGAGTGCTTCGAGGACTGTCTCAAGGTCGCCAAAGATCTCGCTGGTAGACAGAAGTGTTACAGGAACGATGGCATCTGGATTAATGGTTTCTTGGATGGAGCCCTACTATAGTTAGATAGACAAGTTCCAACCATGTAAAAGAAATACATACCAATTTCTGAGGATGAATCAGGTATTGAATCCCTGCGACGACGCATGTGAGGAAGGGCTGCATGGTTGTGGACGAGCTGTGAGCTGTTAGCGAGGGTCCATTTCTCGATGATGCACCGTCAAACCATCAGCAATGAGATCCTTACTGACCGAACAATATCTTCAGATTCTCAATCAAATAGATCTGATTCTTTCAAGGTCTATAGCGATACTTTCTTTGCTTTTCAAGAACTTGAAGAAGAAGCATGTGAAGCTGTCATGTCGTTGACTAGGGAGCGAAGGAACGCCCCACCGAAGCTCCCGGTGACAGCACGGTAACCCCATTGGGGAGTCTCGGTGAGGTCTGTTATCTTATCGCTGTTTGTGGGGTTGACCAAAAATTCCATTTTCCACCCCTCCACTACGACTTATCGTCACCGACTGGATATCAACACCACTAACAACATCAGGAGTATCTCTAAAATAAAGGACAAAATGGCCAAAAAGAAGGGTAAGACTCTATATTCAATCTTACTGTTCGTAATAAACGCTAACCATGTTAAAGGCAACTCGATCCGCTCCCGCGCCGCTCGCCGCGCAACATCTCCCAGCATCGACACCGACCAGTCGCTCAAAGACGTCCAGCCTCCCCGCCGCACATCCTCCGCCGCCGCGCGCCCCTCCGTTCTAGCTGTACACCAGTCTGCCGGCGTAAACAAGAAGGCCAAGAATGGCCGCAAGTCACAGCTGTCTGCCAAGGCCAAGCGCCGCCAGGAAAAGGGCCTCGAGATGGCAGAGGCTATCATCGAGCGCACGAGTCGCAAGGTGGAAAAAAGCCATGGGCGCGCGAGCAACGTGCAGTACCGTCGAAAGGCTTGGGATGATATCAACCGCGATGCCGTTGGGGAGGTAGACGAAGAGGGGGAGGAGGAGGGACTGAAGGATGGAAAGAGACGGAAGGTTGCTGCCATCCCTGGCGAGGATGCTGGGTGGGAGACTGATGAGGAGATGGATGGCGAGCCTACCACTGTCGTGTCCGAGACGGTGGCAGATGCACCTACAGGCTTGACAGCTCAGACCACAGTGGTAGAGGGATCTCTACCGGTGGACGAGGATGGTGATGAGATTCTCTAAACGTTACGATTGGATATTGTGCATGGGTTGGAGTTCTGGTGTCTAAAATCCGACAAATTTCATGGAAACAAACGTTGTCGGCATTGGAGGAACTATTTGGTACTCTTTTTCGCCTCTAGGGCTATAGACTCGCCATCTGGCAAGATACCCCCCGAGTTTGTTATTGTACACATCGCAGTGTGATATGCGAACTAGATAAATACACGGCCTTCTACTTTACAACCTCATCGATGTCATACCCCCCTTTTACCTGACCTAGGGGCTTGCATCACTTGCACCATCCTTGTTCGGAGTGCTTCCACCCTCGTTCGTAGGTGTGCTCCCGTCGTTTTTGCTTGCTTTGTTGGCATTGTTCTTGTTCGCACCGGGTCTCGAGGTTCCCTCAAGGTAAAACCGCATCGTCCGGTTCATTTCTCCCGTCATTTCTTTATACTCCCTCGCACCCGCCTCCTGGATCCCCTTCTTCACCCTTTTCAACAGCTCCTCAGCCTCCGCGTCGCCCACCTTGCGACTACGCCTCTTCTTTCCAAACATCAGCTCCACGCGCCAGCCCTTGGACAAGAACTGCTTGAGCTGCTTCATCTTGGTCTCCAAGTCATTCTCCCCAATCCCCCAGTTCAGCTCCAGCTCCTTGTTCTTCTGCGCCGTGGCCTTGGCTTGCTTCTTGCGCTCCTTGACCTCCTTCTCCCGCAGGTACTCCTCGAGCTTGTTGACGATCTTGCAAATGGCGAATTTCTGAAGCTGGTTCGTGCTTGTCCGCGCCGGAACGAATGGCTGGATCATACGCAGCGATTGGGTCTGCAAGTCCATACCCGAGAGAACGCTTCGCGTGCTCAACGGCCCTTGGATGTCCGGGCCTTCCATGACCATGATTCTAGGATCGGTGATCTCATGGTCGCGCGGCATACGATCGCGACCAGACTTGGTAATATCGTCCTCGGTTGTGTAGCGGGGATCGAAGCCTCGGTTTTCGTTTTTGAGATACGATGAGGGAGGAGAAGGGCCTTTGATGAAACCCTTCAAGCGCCGTGTAGATAGAGAGAAATGTCGTGTCTGCGTAAGCGTCCGCAAGGGAGCTCGGGCGGTGGTAACGGAGCGGCTTCGGAGGAGGGGGATGATCTGCCGCTGAACTGAAGCAACTTCGTTGCATTTTGAGGCGGAGACGAAAACCCTAGTATGTAGGACGGCGCTCCGAGAGCCGTTGAGGTAAGGGACGCCGCTCATCGTTACAGCCGGACCCGACGTGAGGCGCAGGAAAAGAGAAGAGCCGAGCTGTAGGTGACAATGAGGATGTTATGAGAACAGTGTCAACGACCACTAATTCATTGCGGGCCAAGCTCTGGTTTAACTTTGGTGTTGGCGAATGAAGCTGCCAGAAACGTCACTACGGATCTCATATTCGGATGAGCCAATCAAAAGCGCCAATACTCACGAGACCCCTGGTCGTAGCTCATGCGCGGGATGAAGCCATTCTGAGCACTACATACATCCTCGACATCTCAATAACACCAATCTTAGACACTCATACTGAGCGAGACTTTGAAGAGCCACGCCCCTTGCGGGGCATTCAATCTTGTAATGGCATTCCACTTCGCCCGCCATCCCATCCGTACCTCCGTCTCCTTCGTCAAGGCTGCCTGCGCTGTCCACCTCGCCATCTCTCATGGATACAACATCAGTCCTGCTCAAGGCCCGTCAATGCTTCCCACCTTCACCGTAGATGGCGACTGGATCATGTGCGATAACACGCGCCGCCTCGGCCGGGGGGTCGGCGTCGGCGACCTCGTCGTCTACAAGATTCCAATCTTTACGAATCAGTGGGGCGTGAAGCGCGTTGTAGGCATGCCGGGCGATTACGTGTCCGTAGGAACGCCGGGTGAGCCAGGCGAGGAACTCATGATACAAGTAAGTGTACTCTTCTTGATCATTGGCAATTGGTTTCTTCGCTAACGTATTTGCAGGTTCCTGAAGGCCACTGCTGGATCACTGGCGACAATTTACCCGCCTCGAGAGATTCGAGGCATTTCGGCCCCTTACCCTTAGCACTGGTCACGGGTACTATCATAGCCAAAGTACTTCCATGGAACGAGCGTCGTTGGATGCCCTTAGCGTTAGAACAGGTCAACAATGAGTAGCTTCATCACACACAACAGTGTCAAGCCAACCAAGGATATTTGACCGCCTGAGAACCAACAGAATGCAGAGACCTTTTTGATGCTGATATCAGAAGACGCAAGCTAAATCATGAAGTAATGTACTTGGGTGTAGAGCCTATCAGCAATCTCATCTGACTGAACATCTGCTCTCCCCTTCTGCCCTTATTTCTACGACTAGAACGCTTTGCCTTATCTGTCACCAAGACTTCAACAGGATCGAACCCCCAGCCAATCGAAAGTCAGCCGCATATGCATCGCCACAAATAAGTGTACCCGTTTCCTCATCATAAAAACAAAGTTTTAGAGAGGCGTGCCTGTTTCATCAAATACAGCGGGCCACCAAGCCAGAAGGTGGGAGTCCCTTTTTATGGGTAATACACAACTTCCTCCTCTCTCATAGAATAAAAAGAATAACCCCGCCATGGAAAAGAATTAAATCAGTCTTGTTCAAGTTCAAGACGCCATCAACACCAGACCTCCGGTCGTTCCTTGCTACCGCCATCTCGAAATCGACTTCGCTGTTAATCAGTGCAAAAAGTGATGCAACTCTTGAGCTCGTGTATCGCCGTTAAGTGTTCATTTGAGTTTTCTTCTTAACCTTCAATGTGAGTTTTTGACATGCTCTGTCCCAATAGTTCAAGGCAGCGCTGAGCCAAGTTCACAACCTCGCCTTCGTCTTCGTCTTCGAACTCGTTATCGGGTTCAACCTGTCGATTCGCAATCGTACGGATGTGGTCGATAATATCCTCCGCCTTGCCAATGAGTCCAATCAGGGTCTTATCCTCGGATTCGAACAGTTGAAGCAGTGTCCACACGGCGATGTGCTGGAACGTAGCATCGCCGGATTGAAGGAAGCGGCACAGGTAGCCATGAATTCCACCGTTTGGCTCGGTCCAGTTCTGCACGAAGATGGAGTAGTCGCCCACTGCTTTGGTCAATGACACGTTCTCACCAATATGCGAATGAGATGGCTTACCTTTAGACGAGAGGTTACCCAGAGCAGCCGCACTGTTGCCTTGTACCTCGATACTGGGGGAGTGAGTAAGAGGGATGAGCACGCCACACACGCCTAGGTTCAATAGGTGCGTCTTCAGATCGTCACTTAATGCCAGGACCGCAATTGCAGCCGTCATCTCGGACTGAACTGCAACAGGCACATCGAGGACCAGCTGTTTGCACTTCTGCACAGCACCCGCGTCGAGGACGAGGGCCTTATTGCGATCTGAACTAGCAGCCAGGTTTCTGAGGGTCGAGATGGCATGGCATTGGATCTCTTCGTTGTCGGTAGATCCAAGCAAGTCTACCAGAGGCTTTAAGAAATTGCACTCGATGATAGGGGACTCGTTCAATGGGTGAATGGAGATGTTGCGGATACAAGCAACGGCGGAGAGGATAAGAGGAAGATAAGAAGACTGAAGGAGACGAAGAAGAGGCTGGAGGCCGTTGGCTCGTACGATATCGAGCTGGTACTTTTCGTCGGAGGCGAGGTTTCGAAGGGCCAGTGCAGCCTGGCATTGTACTTTGGGAGAGGTAGAATCCATCAAGTTGACTAAAGATTGAACAAGCTTGGGCTCTGACTGCGCCAATTTCCGTCGATTATTGGCATCGACTGCAATATTGCTGAGGGCAGTGGTGCAGTAGTATTGGACGTCGACATCGTTCGAGGAGAGTAGTTGAACAAGAACAGGAATGGCACCCGCGTTCACTAATTGCTGTCGGTTCTCATCTGCAGCACTGCGTTAGCGTGTTTTTAGGAGTGCACAGTAGATCCTGGCATACCAGAATGTGTCATGTTGAGTAGTGCGCCAGTCGCGTTTCTCTGAACTCGCATATCGCGAGACTTGGCCAGCCGTGTAAGGGGACCAAGAGCGCCGGAACGGGCGATCTTGGCCTTATTATCCTCGTGCGTAGCTAGGTTCGTAATGCATCCTACGGCATTGCACTGGACCTCGACATTGGGGGACATCATTTGCCGGATTAAAGGAGTCAGACCACCAAGTTGCACAATCAAAACCTTGTTCTCGGCTATAGTCAACATGTCAGCCATCACTCGCGTATTTTGCAGCCGTGTAAAACCTACTATCAACAGCCAGGTTACCAAGGGCGGCGCTGGCAGCTCGCTGAACTTCGATATCCGGACTTTGCAGGAGAAAGAGAATAGGTTCTAGTGTATCACGGTCGACCTCTCGGACATCTACAAGTGTGGCAGTCAGCTCGTGTCACTTGAATATTACCTCCTCAGTCGGCCATAGTTGCGTTTATAGCGCTCATGGGAACTAGGCAGCCACCATCGTCTTCCTCTACGTACCTCGTTCAGTGATTTCGGCGAAAGTAAGACTAGCACTACGCTGAAGGTCGATGTTCTCTGAGAAGACTAGGGTACTCAGAGCTCGGAGAGGTTCGCCGGAGAAGAAGTCGGTCTCGCCGCGCTTTCAAACAAGTCAGCACATTCGTCAACAGCCTGAAATAGAGTCCCACCACCACTAACATTTTCGAGGTATTGAAGGAGATCAGCAACGGCCTCACGCTCGCTGTCGGCCAACACGGGCTCGTACAAGCCATCTCGAGACCGTCCTAGAACTAATGTATCAGCCTATATCCATTGCCGCCCCAGGTTGGGGTAGTCTAAACCCACCTCCACAACAGGACGACTGGCAGATACCCATGGCGGGAACAAGGGCTTCGCGCCTGAGCTATCGTAATGAGTGTGACGTATGATGATCGATCGTATTCGGTTGCTGGTGTAGATGCGAGCGTTGATTCAAGTTCGACCGCTTGAGGTTGAATGTGTTGTTGATGTTGATTGTTGATTGTTGTTGTGGGTGTATGCCCGCCAGTTGGGAGACAACGTCACGAGAACCAAGAGCCCCAGTGATGAGGGAGAGAGCGCCTCCACTGCGGGAGTATTGATTCGAAGCCCAGCTCGGGTGACAACAGTTGGGATGCGAGCGAATTATAGCAGCCAGTAGCTGGCAGGATCGAAGCCGTGGGCAAACGAAGCCGTGATGCAAAATGAAATCGATGAATGGAAAGGCGAGGCGAGTAAAACCAGAGATTGGGTGCTGGGGCCTTGGAAGGAGAAATGGACGCGACGAAGCAAGGCAGGCAAAAAGCGGCAATAAGGAAATAGAGGACTTGTATGAGAGCTACGGTACATCGGCTGCTGGGTGGGTACCTTGAGGGACTTGGACCAGTAGGCAATGTTCACCATCTAGATTATCGACCGATCTGTACTACAAGAGCTAATCCTGTTCCATCTTCAGGGAGCAATGTACCCTCTTGGGGTCGCTGCTGCCCGAGTACAGATCCGAGTTTGGCAGCAGCTACTGCAATACTGGAGCTTCCAGTGGAGCCGGCTGTGCGCTGTTCGAACTTCGCTGTGCTTCAGTGGACCCTTGAGGCGCTCTTCACCTTAATCTGTCCAATACGTCTGGGATAATGTTATCAATTGTTGTTCATCGTCGGTGGATGTCTGGAGATCGAGACACCGCAATGACGGCCCATTCCAGCCGAGCTTCCAGCCTGTTCCGAGCTGACAGCTCTGGTGGCTTTAGTACCAAGTACGGACCTTTCCCTCGTTGGTACCTTATTGCCTACGGACTGAGCCAGCGAACGCAGGTATCAGGCGCTGGGACTACCACCAAAGACTTTGGGCCGCCGGACCTTGAAGTTGAGGCGGTGACGGTTCGTGAGACAAGACTTTCACTGATCGAGCCGCAGTAAAGTAAACGGATCGATAATAATAACAAATGGACATAAGGTTTACAAACGCAAAATAGTTGCTTATCGATCTGTTGCTACTAGACTAGCATTCACCTCGAGGTCTGACGGGAAGTGTATGAATACGCGAACCACAACGTCTTGGATCTTTCACGATGTGTATGTTAACATTCGCTGTGGTTGTTCGTGAAAGTTTGTACTAGCTTCCTTCAGCGTTTGCATGACGCGATCGGAGCCTGAACCAAGTTTTTGGCGCAATATTCAGGCGCATCAACTTCCGGCTTTCACCACAATGCCTCCTCGTGAGACCTACCTATTATATAGATAAAATAAAATGAGGAAGCCTATTCGCGTCAGCTCCCCCATTAGATGTCCCGCTATCACTCGTCAGCTAAAACTACTACGTACAAGCGTGCGATGCTGTTGAAGGGCCTTGTCAATGCAGACGTACACGTACTACTAGGTTTGAAAGTAATAAGATAAAATGGATGATACACTAATCCAAAGCATATATAGTGGTGCTTACCTTGCCACCTAAAACCTTCTTTGCTTCCATCGGACTCTTATCTGCTACATAGTACAATCTATTGATGATCTTATTGCTTCATGTGGCAGTGGAAGGGCAGCTTGGCGTTGGTGCGAACAACGCCTAAGTCTGATTGGCAAGTGAGGAAGGGTTGCGTTCATTGGGCGGATATTGAAGCATCCAGCGACTTCTCTTCCCTATGTCACTGGAAAAAGTAGGCGAGGCCAACTCTTGTGTCTCCCTCCGATGCTGTAACCATTCCGAACTCGATATCGATCTCCTTCATAACGTTAGAGCCTGGGTGTACTGCGGTTCGTCACTGTAATACGACCTCTGCACTATTGAATAACCGAAAGTCTTGAGTGTCTGACTCGCGTTCATAATCAGTGACGCTGGATTATTGCGCACTGAAACCCACCCCTCCTCTCTTTCCTGCACGTCTTCAAACCCCTACATACCTCACCTGCTACCTTGACCAACTTTGACTTACTCTACCTACAACAATAAACTCGACCATACAACAACTCTTACCGATATACTCGTTTTCCTCACGACTGCTATTCTTTGTTTGTGCCGATTGCCGTCCTACACTCACCAAAGTCGAACCCCTGTTTTTACAAGCACCCGCTTCGAAATCCGCTCGCCTGTCGTCCGCCTTCACCGATTCCAGTGTGCTGGACGTAGTTCTCTCCTCCTCTTCCTTGCTGTGCCACATCTCGTAGTCAGTTCCATCGCGAGAACACCAAAGCGCAGCGAGGCCCGTGTGACTGCGGTTCGATTTAGGCGCATGGTATTACGTGCGCGGTTGGAATGGGGGACAATTCAGTATCGCCTCGTCGCGCGGACATCCAGAGCCTAGACTCTCCGAGACATCAAGAAGACGACGTCGGTGAGTTCGATGCCCGAGACCCGGTCTCCTCACGACCTGCTCCTTTTACTGTAGCTGTGTCAGACACAGAAGCAAAGGCCACGCAGGAGACATTAATCTCGCCCTCACCAGCCTCTGCCGCCTCCGCCTCCGCAGCCTCTGCCGCCTCCGCTTCCGCTTCCGTTTCAACAATGACCGGCACCGAGGCCGAATCCGGAGTTGGTCCAAGTCCCACTGGTGATGCCCAGGCTCCCGTCGCTCAACGCCCGGGCGGCGATATGGATGCCTCAAGCTCCCAAAACAGCGCCAACGCCAGTGCCCGCACCACCCTCCACGACATGCGCACGGGCAACGTCCAGCGAAGGGCTTCCCACAGCGGGGGATACCACTCCCACTCCCACTCCCACTCCCACAGTGGAGTGAGCGCTGGCGCTAATCATCCAGCTGCTCCACGCCGGCCGCGGGCGCCTTCGTCTGCTTCAGCTTATCCCACCACCGGTACCACCTCTGCTTCTGCTTCAGCCTTGGGCGCATCGTCAACAAGTTCTGTCGTTGTTCCTCACTTTGTCGCTCCGTCATCCTACCTTCGCCCAAGGACATCTGTCAGAAAGAGTGCCATGGCGGCCCCGGTGCCCAAGCCGACGAGTCCCCTCGACAGAGACCAGCAGCAAGGACTGGTACGTAACCCAACCCGACCCGACCCTCTGAACGACACCCTGCGTTCTTCGTCTGCCCGCGCTCAATCCTGCGCTATTCGCATTACCATGCGACGGCCGCTTGCTGTAGGCTTGGTCGCTGGGTTGTGATGAGACAAGATCGTGGGGCGCTCGGTGCCAGATGCGAGTCATCCCCGACAAGTGTACAGTCACTGACCTATACTCACAGGACGCCATCCGCGAGTTCTTGAAAGTGCGCACTAGCTACGATGTCTTACCCCTATCGTTCCGCCTCATCATCCTCGACCAGGACCTTCTTATAAAGAAGAGCCTCAGCATCTTAATCCAGAACTGTGCGTGACCCTTGAGCTCCTACCTCGCGTGTGGCACGAGAGCCTGGAAGAACGGCGCGCTGATGACCAAGTAGCGATTGTTTCGGCACCTCTCTGGGATTCTAACGCGTCTCGATTTGCGGGCATTCTCACGGCCACCGATTACATAAACGTCATTCAATACTACTGCCAGTTTCCCCACGAGTTCAGCACGCTGGATCAATTCCGACTCAGTAGCCTCCGAGGTTGGTATTTCTCCATTAGTGCAAGGAGCATATCCGTTCAGTCAGGCGTTGCTAATGACCCTATAGACATTGAAAAGGCGATCGGAGCCTATCCCATCGAAACGGTATCCGTCCATCCTTCACGCCCCCTCTACGAAGCGTGCCGCCAAATGCTCAAGACTCGAGCCCGTCGAATCCCTCTCATCGATATCGACGACGAAACCGGCAAGGAAATGGTTGTATCCGTCATCACCCAATACCGCGTCCTCAAATTCATTGCCGTCAACAATGAACACAACACCGTCTTGCTCAAGAAGACACTCCGTGACCTCGGTCTGGGAACCTACAAGAATCTCGCCACCGCACGCATGACGAGTTCTGTCCTCGACGTTGTGCATCTCATGGTCGACCATAATATCAGCTGCATTCCCATCGTGGACGAGGTCAACAGAGTACTCAATGTATTCGAAGCTGTCGATGTGATTCCCTGCATCAAGGGTGGTGTTTACGAAGAGCTAGATGGGTCGGTAGGCGACGCCCTCTGCAGGCGTCCGGATGATAGTCCAGGCATCTACACGTGTACCGAAGGTGATCGACTGGACTCGATCTTCGATACGATAAGAAAGAGCCGGGTACACAGGCTGATTGTCGTGGATGATGACAACCGCCTAAAAGGCATCATTTCGCTGTCTGACATCCTCAAATACGTTCTGCTATCGGGAGTGGAAGATACTCTCAGCTCGCCTTGAGCAAGGTAACAGCGATCTTGGCTTACGCTCAGTCTTCTTGTGCGTGATTTTGAACAAAGCGGAACCAAATCTGGGTAAGAAACGAGGGGCAACCAGGGAAATGGCAGGATGCATTTATAAATGGCGTATCAGGAACGACAATAGGTGGGACACTTGTAGGGCTGCATAAGTTACTAGTAGTTTACGATTCACATAGAGACGGCGAGGGCCGACAAACTTGTTAGGTTTCGCTGACTGGAACTGCGCAGACAATCTGTAGCAATTCTCGTTTCCCGCTCTCCCAATCTGCAGATGTTGCGCATAACCCCTTTTTTGGTGTCTTTTCCACCAGTTATCAGGCATACCGTAAGTTGGTAGTCGACTATGACGCTTTACTTGCGTAAGTAGTAATTACCTATTGGCGTTGAGATACACGTAGTGCAAAGTTGTGGTGGCCCGAAGCCCGATCTTTCTTACATCACCATTTTGCCACTCTATTGGTATTGGATCTTTCCCGCCCCTTTGCACTTTCCATATAGTTGCAAATATCGGATCCTGGGTAGAGGTCAACTCTATCGTATTTTTGCCAAACAACCAAACCGTAACCATCACGATATTACATATTCATGGTTTAGACGTATCATAGACTTTTCATTTATCGCGGCGCCGCGATCGCGAGTATCCTCCGATTTGACGATCGGCGCTTACCCTTGGCCTTCTCTTATAGGAGAAGCACCTCACAGGAGACTTGATCGAATATGGATGCCTTGCCCCGATCTGATGACTTCGACAATACCGCAATCACGGCAGAAACGCGACAGCAAAATAAAGCACTAAGGAATTCCTCCTCGTTCATTGCCCCTCCAACAGCGGCACTTCAGCAAGTTACTAGCAGACAACATAAGATTCAGAGTAGCAACACATGGACTACGAGTAGTGGCGAAAATGGCATACTCAGTGATACGGACGAGGTTGATGACCGATCCATACACATACAAGAATACAACCGCTTGGCGAAGAAGGTACCGGATAGACAGACAAGCTGACCCAGAAGGCGAGCTGATTCCGATGGATGTTTAGCATGGCATCAGGATACTGGTCGTTGAGGACTTCGAATTGGAACGCTCTGTAAGTCTCACTCCTTGAAAGACGATTCTTGAAAGCTATGCTTATGCGCTGATGCACTGCTAGACCACGAGGCCTTCAGCACGAAAGCGAGGATGGCTTCATCGAATCCTGCGTTCTTCCTCTAGTCAACCGCCAGAGCCAGCGAAGCAAGTTCCCCAATCCCAAACAGCTCGATGTAAACGAAGCATTTCCGACTTGGCCCACAACTTCGTGCTTGCACCCCGAGAGCTATCGCAGCCTATCGACATTCCGTCCATGATACGTTTGAGCGGAAAGAGCTTATTCTATTTACCGCCGGAGTATGCTCCTGCCGTTATGACGCTACCCACTGGCCTTCGTGCCACTGCCCATTATCTCGCTCAGCAGATCGATACTCGCGGCATCTTTCGTGTTCCAGGATCTATCAGGAACGTCAATCTTCTCTTTGACTATTACTGCAACAACGACGTCGATAGGGGTTACATTACCGGAACAGTACGTTCCGCCAACTTACCAAGTCATATACACGCCTCCGTTTACGACATCGCCTCGACCTTCAAACGCCTTCTCTCCGTTCTTCCAGGTGGTATTCTGGGATCATTATCGGTATTCGACGCTCTCGTCGCCATTCATTCACATCTTCACGGCGATCCGGAGTTTCCTCGAACGAAGCAGACCAAAGTGCGTGCTCGACTCATCGCACTTGCTATCGCAACAATCAATTCTCAGTTCCGCAGAGATTTGGTGTGTGCAGTATTTGGACTCCTGAGCCTGATCGGTCGTGTCGCGGAGGTGGCGCCGAGGGAAGACGATGACGGCCGGCCTCTTCCAACAAGTGATCTCATGGGCTACAACGCTCTGGGTATTGTTTTCGGCCCTCTACTGGTGGGCGGTCTCCTCGAGAAGTATTCCATGAGACTCGCGACACCTTCCTCAGGGCTACTGCTATTACCTCTAACAACCCCCAGCCTAAGCCGAGATCAAACAAAATCAAAGGCCTCTAGAAGCGAAGCTGCCTTTGAGCCACGAACCGTGAACAAGTTCTTCGTCGCAAATAAAATCACCGAGATGGTTCTATCAAACTGGAGAGATGTTGTACGACAAATGAAGTCATTGGGTGTGGAAAACCGAAGAAAGACTCCCTCCTCGTTGACGTTGCGTGTACATCAATCTTCTATCAGGCTACCAGCCTCCGAGTCTTTTTTGATAAGGAAACCATATGATTGGAACGAGGAACGCAAATGGCGAACGAAATCGCGTGCGAGTAACACAAGCGGTAGTAATCGTAGGGATCTTGACAGGAGCCCTGGGTCAGACTCTCCAACGTTAGGTCTGAGAAGGAAACGGCCAAAAGAGCGAGTCAGCTTGCCTGTCAATAAATTGGGCATAAGACTAAGCACTATTCTGTTGAGTCCTACAGCGGAAGAGAGTATTGGGGGTGATTCGAGCAACAAGTGCGAAGGCCAAGGCTCGCACAAGCAGATTGCCATCGAGCGGGATGATCACTCTAGGACCGACCACGCGAATTCTAGTGGCCCGGTTCGGAACGAATCTACTCTGGAACGTGTATACCGGCATGAAAAGAGCGAAGAGTCAAAACCCGGCTATCAGACGGCAAATTCGGAATCAAATCAACACTGGGCTCATGTAGCTCGAAGTCCTATACTCTCTTTGGCCGAAGTTCCTCCCCGAACTTCGTCCAAAATCGGCTTGAAGAGCAGACATTTATCTGACACAGAAGCAATAAGCTCAGTATCAGAAGACGAGTCGTGCGACCTACACTCAACAAATTCGACGAAGAAAAAGAGCAGTAAGGAGTCGAGTACGCGTTCTACGGTTGAAATGGCTTTAGACCAGTCACCGAAAGACTGTATCCACCATACTCCCCAACAATTTTATGCTGAAATGCGAGTCCCACGACCTCTGATGGCGCAGGATGCATCTACGCAAGAGACACCGTCCCCTAGTGATCGCATAGACATATAGAATGCTGCTACGAGTGCGAGAGGAGCGAGTGCTAAGAAACATCTCCAGACTGAGTTTCTGCCAGCGAGCATCTTCCCAACACCCTCCAATGTTTCACCAATTAAACCTATGCCATCTGAGACTATCTTGCCTTCAGGTGGCGGAGTCACCCAGGGTCAAGCAGGCCGACTTCCCCAAACACCAAAGTTTGGGAACGCGAGCGTGAACTACGCAAGTAAGGCGCCACGGCCAAGCGCAGATGAGATGACAAGCCAGCAAGGATCAGTGAGAGCTATGGCAGCAAAATTTGAGGGCGGGGAAGGATTGAGAAAGACGTCATCTATACCCAAGCCGGCATGCAAAACACGGAGTCTCGTCTCATTGTTCTCTCTAAACTCGCTAGAAAAGCCTAATCACACGCCAGCATCAGCTTCAAGAGTCCCGAGTCAAAATGAACGAACACAGTCATTGTCGAGTCGAAAGCGAGTGCCTACGCGAAAGACTTCGCAATATCAAACCCTGTCAGGTGGACTTTCAGGGGAACCATTGCGGAAATCAATAAGCGATAGCTTGGCATTGCAGGCAACCAAGCACAACGATGTCGAAACGACATCAATTAGGGATGAACAGAAGCGGCCTCTAGCAAGTGGGCATCGACAGTCAAAACAGCCTGTAGCACTGGAGACTGCGAAGAAGGCAGAGCTGCAGGGTCCGTTGAGTCTAGGGACGATGATCCCTAATCCCCAGCAACCTCCAGTTGCTCACCACCTAAACTTGACTCGCCCCCCATCAACTGCCTCCAGCCATTGTGGCGCTGAAGCCGCCCCCGAAGGGTCTCAGGCTGGTCTTATGACAAGCTCTCGGCCTGGTAGTACAACACTACTGCATTTACAAATCCGCCATCTTCAGCGCCAACTTGACCTTAGAACTGAGGAGGCAACTCAGCTACGACGGCAACTGGAAACACAAGAAGAGACGGACGTAGGTACATTGAGCTAGCAGCTACGGGTGGCTAAGAGGGAGGCCAGGGCGTGGAAGGAACGCGCGGAGGCAGCAGAACGTAGGGTCAAGGTTTTTGAAAAGTTCACGGCACGGTTAGGGGGCATACGAGAGGCGGCTGCAACGACAGAGGTGCGCCAACAGCATAGCGGTACTGGAGGTCCAGAGTGGAAGGGACAAGCAAGCTCACGATAAAGCCGATGGTGTGAGACTGACAATGGAGTCTAGGCACAATGGAACATCTTGTCTGACAAGACAGAGGATGGAGGCGTCATCATGGCATGGATTCGAAGTCGAGTACATGGGCATCTGGAACAAACTGCCGGTGGAGTACTTAGATGATATCCAGAGAAACGAGTGGGCTGGGTGGGCATCCAAGTTCAGTGCATGACGACGACCGGACCAGACCATGATACAGGACCAGGATGTTTGATTTGGGCACAGTGCCATGCAACTGTGGATGACCGGCACACAAGCTGTTAAAGCAGGAAGATAAGAAGGGGATGATCTCTAGACGCACAGAGCCGCTGCAGTGGTGGGCTGAGCACGCTAGATGCGTTCGTTTATGTCTCCCCCTGGGCCGTGGCAGGACTTGCAACAAGACGTCGTTATTAGGATACCAGGCTACTGTAGTAAACAGTAACATAGACAAGTTGCGTACCAAGATCCAGGCTCTGAGATAACCTTGTAAGCGTGTGCCTTCAACACCCGCGGCCATTATAAAGGAATCGACGGCCTGGACAGTGCCGGACAGCGGTGTCTTGAAATGGTACGCGTCAAGCTACTTCTAAGGCTGGACACAACATCAGAAGCCGACGACCTAAGTGAAGTAACGCGACCTTCCTTGCGTCCATATCATGAAAAGCCGAGATGAACTCGAGATACTGTAGAGTTAAACAAGAGGCACGCCGCTAGCCCATGACGCACCTTTGAATTGAAATTTGCAACGCGAGGACAAGCGCACCGGGAGATCTAAGCGGCTGAAGTCGCGAGGCAGAGGGGGTAGAAGTCCATGCAAAACTGAATTGATCAGAGTGGGAAGGATCTATGGCATGGGGGGAGGGATTTGGCGGATGTCACATCGTGGTCCGTGGCGGAAGAGTCCAACTTTCTTCACTTTGTTGCGGAACTGGAGGGATGTGGATGGTGATGTCATGAATGAGTTGATTTTGCCGGGATGGAACTGAGCTGGAATGGCGAGGATGACGGATGACTTGCTGCTTCGGTAGATTTCTTTTGTGGCTTCAAGGATATATTTATGGAAGAGTGTTGTTTAGGTGGCACGCTGCGATGCTTGGTCCGTTGGATCTGGATGACTGCTTAAGGGGTATTGATGCATCGACATATGAGCAACCTGGTTGCGGACCCGGAAAAGACGACAACGCCCAGGGCCCATACAACGCTCTGGTTTCAGCAGAGGTCCAAGCCGTGACTTGATGTACCTTCGGCAGGGAGACTCGCTCAAGAGGCTGAGATGTTGATGTTCGTCGCGGATAGACGTTGTACCGGCTATAGTCAATAGTCTCGAGGAGACGAGCTAAAGTGTTGGAGGTTCGGATTGCTGAAAATTACTTTGTCCGGCTACGCTCACGCCCCGGTGTCTCTGATACTACATGCAGCCAGCTTGTGATTCGAGAGACTATCCGCAACCTACCTGCTGGCTATTATACTGTAGCAACGAAGACCAATGAAAGAAAGATCACGAGAAAGTATAAAATAATGCTACTGATCGTGCGCAGACCGTTGCTTTATTCGCCATCTACCAGCGTCGTCCCTGCCCATCGCCACGTACATGTGCGCGAAGCCTTCGATAACAGGGTCGATCATGTCTGTAAGCTCGTCATTCATAGTGCTAGTTCTATGGCAGTTACTTTTAGACCAGTTGTCATTCTCTGCCGGGATTCTCTGGTTTGGTTCTGTGAAATGGCTGCCGAGGAATGCAGAGTGGCGTTGCGGTTGGCTGCCGAGACTGCGATGACTTTGACATGGTGGTGGGGAAGGAATGGAACCAGCATAGCGCTCCACGTTCGCGTCAGGAGTAGAGCGGGCATAAGGTTGGGCTGATAAAATGCTTGGTGTATCATTGAGAGGATTGCGAAGATAATCTCCTTCGACTTCTGAGGCTGGAGGCGATAACATGTGCCGGGTGGAGTAGGGCGAGCTCAATTGTCTAGAAGGTTCTCCGCGGGAGCTAGAGGTCGAGGAGGTATGGCTGTTGCTGCAGATCATACCCAACCTGGATGCTGCAGTCCTAGAGGTTGCCGAAGACGCCGTGGTGTCCGCATGTCTGGAAAATTGCGCCGGGGATAATTAGTAAGTAACGCTGCAGGTTTTGGGTTTGTAAATCAAGTGATGAATTCGACAGGGTGGCAGAGGTCGAGCTAGAGTCGATGGAATGTAAACGTGAACGCCTGGCATCAGGGGAAGGTGTATGTGATGAGTCTTGGGTCCAGACCAAGGCGACGTGGGGAGTATGAGGCGATATCGAACATCGAGGCCGGCCACGATCTGATCGAGCGAGTCAGTTGTCGTTGATGAATATTGATTTGTGCCTGTGGGTGGCTTCAACGACGGATGTGTAAAGGCTAAAGTCTGTCAAGTTAAACGTCAGTGTCGCTACGATATGTACGATGATGTAAAAATCAGGGGAAGTTTTGGGAAGATTTTCAGGGTCCTCGATAGTAGATAGAAAGCGTGGATATGTATCCACAGCCTCCAATTTCGAAAATTTGAGGACATGAGGCGAAAGTCGACGTGTCATGGCCATTGCCTCATAGAGACAGGCAGAGGGATGATAATAAACCTACTCAGATTTGGACCTAAATCTCGAGAAGTCAGGACTTTGATCGTCAGGTCAGGATTGACTTTGCCGATAACTTGTGCAGCATTTCCGTTGGCGAGGTGAGCGTCCTGTAACAAGACAAGAACGATATTAGCGCCTCCTCGACGTAATTCAAACATCTTGCGTTTGTGAGTGGTTGAGATGATGACCTTACCCGGTCGAGAAGCACTGTAACGGTTCCGTCCGAATCAAGTGTTGCCTGGTCACCGCGAAGTTGGGTGACCTTTCCCACAAGCATGACAACGCGGCCAACAAAATTGTCGAGGTACGCCGCCGTGATGCGCGGGGTCGACATGGATTCGGTCATGGTAGGACTTGGCGAGCTGTTCGGACTAGCTTCGTAAAGAAAACAAAAAACCCCAATCTGAGATTTGAAGAAATTTCGTGATTGACTACTGCAGGTCAGACGAACGTAGCTGAAGATGACGATGTTATTGTGAAGGACTATGCTGGTGGTCATCGAGGGTCAGAGAAGGCGCGTCGAGAGCAACGCGCAATCACGTGACCGATCATATGCTGCCTGAATTGGGTTCTTTGTTATACTTCAGCACGTGGTACCCCCCACTTTCAACGTCGGCAGACTTAAAGGTAGCAGGGAATCTAATTCGTATTCGTCAGTATTCATACTGTACACATACGCAAGCTTCCTCCTCTTCCTGGTCGATGCCATTCAGCAACTGATAACGAGAGCGCAAGTTACGAGCAATTATTAATTGATCGTCGAAAAGCCTCTCCTTCCCGGTGATGAGCTCCGGGGGGTTCTCTATTCCCGTTATCCGTTCGGACATCGGAGGAAGTGCCCGCCTCCGCGTGTCGACTCCCCGTCCTACCCCACTCTAGGCCGACATTCAGACCGCAAGAACCTGTTTCATATCTGTTTTCCAGAGCTTTCTCTGGCTTAATCAATAGTGCTCCATATTATTATCTCATTTTGTGACCCCATAATACTATGGGACGAAAACTCCGCCAACTGCTTCGCGTCTCTGGTTAGTCACTCTGCGGGAGCCTTTGAAAACAACGGTACAGTTGATTTTTCTTGTATCACCGACTCTCAGTCGGCTAAATGCTGAAGAGCCGTAATAATGAGAAACCTCGTTCTTGATGAATTCAGTACGAAATTCGAGGTATGAGCATACCGGCTCATCTATCACCTGCAGGGGCATGCCGGGGACGATAACGAAGAGCAGGCGACGACTCGCAGCAAGCCTACGTCGTCATCATCACCAGCATCCGCCCCGCCATCGTGCTAGGTTGGTCTAGCTTGGTGCACTCAAGTACCTCTGGCTCACACCAACGGCTGTTGAAGCACTCGGAGGGTGCGGGATGACGTTGCTACTACC
Organism: Coccinonectria pachysandricola; assembly: GCA_003693555.1. Classification (NCBI taxonomy): domain Eukaryota; kingdom Fungi; phylum Ascomycota; class Sordariomycetes; order Hypocreales; family Nectriaceae; genus Coccinonectria; species Coccinonectria pachysandricola. The sequence continues at coordinate 58,259 of QUZF01000157.1, forward strand.
TAGCTTCGTGTTCTCCTCCTTTTAGACCCATGGGCAGTTCCGACCGCTACTATTGGCAGCTCAGCTGAAGCCCATCAATCGAGCCCCCATCGACTATCATGGAAAGCAGGGGGCCTACACTATCCGGTACCGCGAAAGCAAAGATGGGTATTTTATCGCCATGAAGCCAACCGTTCAGTGTGTTCACCCTTGCCAAGTATGTACGTTTAGTATCGTAGATGGGTACCAGAACAACCACCTGAAATCTGAGAACCGGAGCAGTCGATAGTTCCGCTTCTCCAGATTCCTAAGCGTACTTGAAATTGCTATGACAGCTACTCGTCGAATACTGGTCATCTAAAATCATATCTGAACACCGTTTACTGGCCCATGCCTTGTTACGCAGCCTGCTTCTGTCACGGCTGATTTACTACTTAGTAACCCTGCTATCCGGCACCACTGGCGGAGTTGTCATGGCCATGGGTTTGTTCCACCACGCAAACCAATTAAACAGTTCAGTTGGAAATTACTCGGGCTATCGGTATTCCAAGTCTGAGTTATAAATTCTCACTTTTGGGGTTTGTAAGAGGGAGTGGACAGATTTGTTTCGGCAACCATTACCAACACAACCAAGCGGCTCCCTTTTGCTGGACAGAAGCCACCGGATCAGGACACCCGTAAGCCCGGCCCCGGCCCCGTCCTTGTCACCTTGTCACCTTCCCTCTCTCACGTCACCAAATCGCCAATCAGCATCTGCAGCTTCAATTCCTTCCTAGCACGGTCGTCTTGCCCTCAACAGCAGGCTTCAGCTTTTCAACCCGTCGCAGACTTGACAAAGACATTGCCGCGAACAGTTTGTGCGACACCGTTCAACTGCCGTGGCCGAGGCCTCAAGTGTTCTGGTGGTGTCTTTTTGCAGGGCGTTACGAGGTCCGCCTCTGATTCTCGGGCGAGCTTATATCATAACGCAGGCCTTCTCTCGAACCCCAAGGACGAGGGTATGTTAGCTTGGGGTTTTCCGTAGAAGCAGCAGAACTCTACGAGCAACCTCCTAGATCCACAGGCTCTTTGAAACAAAATCCACTCTCAGACGACGTGTTACCCTCGCTAAGGATTCGAACTCTACGAATATATTCCCAAAACAGAACGCTGTGCCAGACTTGACGATCTGTTCACGATGAACGTCCGAAGACTGCCTGTTAACCAAGCACACGATTCTCTTCCCGATAACTACAGCAAGACGCAGCAAGATGTAAGCATCGACCCAATGCTCAACACCATGGTCAGCGCAGGGTCTCTTGGGTCCATCGCGCCCACCGCCATGGCCAATCAATGCCCAATGGCTCCTCCTGTTTGGAACCCTGCCTTTGCCGACGCAACTAGCTATGGCCTTGCTGGGTTCTCCGAAGCTCTCGCCCCTACAAATCCAATGCCGAATTTTCAGCAGCGCTCCCCCACCACGACTGGGTCCAGTGGCCCAACCTATGAGACATCTCAAACTTCAAGCAAATCCTCAGTTTCGTCGACGCATTTTGCTTCACCGGATGGCACCGACGGAATAAATACCAACGACGCAACGCGCAAAGGAAACCCTACTAGCAGATGGGGGGGATCGAAACAACAACAGCAGCAGCCGACATCACGGCGTCGCTTTAGTCCTCGAAAACCATCGATAGCCGAGACGGAGGAGGGCGACGAAGAGGGCCAAGAGGGTGGCGACGGCGATGATGATCAGAAACGATCCGACTTTCTGGAGCGAAACAGAATGGCAGCTTCAAAATGTCGCCAGAAGAAGAAGAAGTGGGTGCATAGCCTGGAGGAGACAAAGTCTGGGCTCGAGTATCAACACTCGTCACTACAGAGGGAATACATCGGCCTTGTCGACGAAGTCAGCCGGATGAAAACCCAACTCATGGCTCATGCTACCTGTAACGACGCTAGAATCGATCAATGGATCCAGAACGAGGCGAGAAGCTTTGTCGTCAACTCAGCTTCGAGGCCACAGAATCCTCGTGCTTGCGAGGCAGGCATCTGCCACCATATCCATCACATGGGCAATCGTAAGTCTCCAGTCAGCAAGAAGACCACTTGCAGGAGTGATGTTCTTTGTTTTTTATATAGAGTAATTGAAAGTATGCGCTGATGCTTTTCCTCCCCCAGAAGAACAGGCTCCGTTTCCCCAGATGGGCTCATCCGATAGCGCGAGCCCTTATGACCATATGCCAGATATGGTGTTCAACCCAAAGACCTAGACGACCCAGATCTCGAATTAGCAACGCCGTTTTGCAGCGAATCTCGGTAGCAAGATTGCAGAAGAATGGAGAAGTTTCTCAAGACATAAGAGTGTTGTCATAAAAGGAGGATTCCCCTGAAATGCTTCCCGAATGTGAGAAGTAAGGGAACATATCCAAGCTTATGGCCTTTGATCTGGTAGCGGCGAGCCCGGGCAAGATAGACTATAGCCAAGTCTATGGGTATACTCGGGCACGACAAAGCTTATGCGCTTTGATTTGCGGAACATAGCACTTGTTCCCTTGCGACAAGGCGCAGATTGAGGCTTGAAAAAAATACTGAACATGATTAAAGAGAGATGAAGAAGCGAAAAGGGAGGGGGGGCTGATTGGGAACACAAAGCCAATAACGCCAAAAGAAAACCTGCTGAAATCTGTGTCCTCGCGCGAGCTCATTCCACTTAGCTACCTACCTACCTGCTCCAGCCGCATGGGGTTCCGGGAACGTTGGTGGTCTGAACGGATGTGAATAGTGGAATCCGGAAGATATGGAAGATGCGGACGATGCGGACGATGATTTCGACGAAGACAATGTACGATTTTTTGGAGGTGTTAGTCCGGCATCTCACCGCGCTTTAGGAGACCGAGTCAACCATCGGCTAGTAATTAGGAGGATACAAGGGGATGATGATATGGGTAATCATGACAAGTCAGGAGGAGCGAATGAGAGTCGGAATTTGACCGGAAGCAAAAGCACGAGACAAGGAAAAGAACCAAGTCTGGATGAGATGAAGACAAACCCGCTTGAGCACTAACTTCTACTCTTCCTTTCTGAAGAGGTTCCAATACTCACATGCCGTTTTGGAGTCAGCAAGACTTTGCACGGCGCCACCTTTTCGGTCAGTAATCGACTTCGACTATGGTTACAATGATCGAGGAGAAAGACTCCTTCTAGGTAATCAGCACATTCATGTACAAGAATTTCTGTCCTAGAGCGTTGTATGAATGAGTGAGTGGGTGGGCGGGTTGCTTACTAGACTAGTGGCAGTGTATCAATGAGATGAGTGACGACCGCCGCGCCGCGCAGAGGAGGAGGTATTGTTGATAATGGAGATTGATAGTCGATGAATATCGAAATACCGTCTCGAAATACCGTCTCGAAATACTGAAAGACCGCATATGTGAATATGATCGTGATGGGATGAAGTCTTGCAATTTTTTTTTTTAAATGGCAAGCCGTGGGAATGTTATATGCTGGTGGTTGGGGAGGTCATAGGGGTCGACAAATGAAGTCAATTCATGGCATGGATTACGTTTTGATGATATCAGATCGCAGCGGAGCAAGGTTGGGGATCTCTGGTGAGGACGTCTTTGGACTTCAACCGCCTGACAAGTCCAAGCTACCAGGTTCTAGCAAAGACATGACATACTAGCAGATATTGACGAGAAGAGGCTGGTGATTTCGACATGTATTTGCGACTTTTCCTCAACCCGAGTAGTCCTACATAGCAGCCGCCATCTAAATGTACAGATATATGATGATACACACAACGCTTCGTCTTTGTCGTCTCCTCCCTCCTTCTCTCCTGGTCTAAAACCTTCTGCTTTACCTCCTCTTGGTCCAACCACGAGCGTTGGAGAGACCCTTGATGCGCTTGGTGTACTTCCAGAGGTGGCGGTACTTGGGACCTTGGCGGTTAGCTTCCCAACCGCGCGGCTTGACGGGAGGCTTGAGGCTGTGTACGCGGGCGGTGCGGAACTCGACGTCGGCGCCGGGAATGTCGTGGCGCGCCATGACGGATGCCGTGTTCTCGTCCCAGACGGAGCGGAACATGTTGAAGCCCACGGGGGTGAGGCTGAACTTGTCGCGGAACGACTTGAGTGAGAAGCCGTCGCGGCCGGAGTAGAGCTCGCGTAGCTTGGCGACGTCGATCTTGACGCCGGGCTTCTGCTCGAGCAGGTAGATACCCAGACGGTGGTAGGGCGCGCCCTTTTGCGAAAAGGCGGGGAGCCAGGGAACGGCGAGCTGGTCCTCGGCCTTGATCAGGCTCAGGGGCAGTGACGTGTCCGAGGGGCTCAGGGGGATGTTGGCGGCGAGGTAGTGGCATCGCTTGCTGAAGTTGTCGGTTTCGGCGTTGGGGACGTCGGAATCGATGACTACGACGGAGACGAGGCGCTCGCCCTTGTCGAAGACTTGCACGCGCAGGCGGGGCGGTTTCTCGCTGACGACGGAGTCGACGATTGTTCCGGGGGGGACCTTGAGCTTGCGGAAGTAGAGCTGGACATCGGCCTTGGGCTCGAGCTTAGGGAGAACGTCGGGAACAATGTTGAATTGCTTGATACGTTGGGTGATGAGGCGATGGTCGTAAGAGCGCCACTTTTGCTCGGCATAGTGGCGGTTGATGGGCTTGTTCATGTCGCCTGTACATGGTCAGTTCATCGTTCGGGTTCCAGTTGGACGCTGTCTTGGTGGGTGACCTACCCAGGCCATCTTCAAAGCGCTTCTTGACCATCGGATCGTTGGCATCGGCCAGGATCTTTAGCTTCTCGACATGTCTCCGCAGACTCGCCAGCTTCGTGTCCTTCATCATCTGTCCACCCTTGACCTCGCTCGGATCTTTCTTCTCCAGCAATGAGATCTTCTCGAGCTCCTTCGTGATGTCCGCCACCTTCTTCTCGCGGTCGGCAGCCAAGACCTTGCGAGCCTCCTGGAAGGCCTGGTAGGGCAGATGCTCGAAGGGGATGTTGTCGGTGGTGCGGATGGCGACACGGCGACGGCGCGAACCCACGGGCATCTTACCAGCCTTGAGCAGCTGCGCCTCAAACTCGGGGAGGACCGTGTTGGGGTCGAGATCGAGGGGATTGATATCGTCAGCGGAGGCAGCGGACTGCTGTTGCTGAGCGTTGACGTCGGCTGCGCGGGCGACGCCCGAGGTGAAAGGGCGGACGAGACCGACGGTGGCCAGCGAGCCCGGCCGCAATTGCCGGGCGAGCGGCCTTACGACGGCCTGACACCGCGACATGTTGGTAGCGGTACTGTGGACGTGGGCGTTGCGAGGATTGAGACCTGAAGATATTCCCAAGGAGCCCTCTGTCGTAGGAGGACAAAAAAAGCTCTGGCGATGGTGCTTGGCCTGCACGCGACGATGCCCCACTTAATTTTCGGGGACTGGGCGGAGGATGCCGAACCACTTTTCCAGCGCCCAGAGCCTCAACCATCACGATTTTCGAGAGGAACATCGCCAGCCGCGACCCGTATCTTGCGACGATTCGACGGCTCCACGCATTCGCAGCTCACGTCGACGATTGCCCCACGTAAAGCCTCTTACTGATCATCAGCTGAGGCTGCGACGGGATTAGAATGGCAGCCAAGGGAATCGGCGGTCTCTCCGAGGCCATGGCTGCGTTGAGGGTATCTGCTAAGGTGTGTATTCTTGTCACCAGCATCGCAGTGTGAATATTGAGTGGCGATTGCTGACATGCTTGAGTTATAGCCTGCCTTCTCGAAGACGGTACCTCGATCAATGGCCACCGCAGCCGCGCCTGCTAGCGACATCACCAGATCTGCCTTCGCCACGCCCCAGGCTATTCTCGAGTCGTGGAAACCAGGTCAGCTCGCCCTAGCTGCCATTAAAACGCACCCGCTGACAACATCTTAGCTTCTACCGTTCCCCTCACCATTCACGACTTCCCTTCCCTCGAGCCCACCTCTCTCGAACAATGGTCCGTGAACCACCTCTACCTCCCTCTCCGCCGCGATCTCCTCCACCTCGCCGTCGTTTACGAGGGTGACTCTACCCGTCAGGGTACGGCCTCAAGCAAGACGCGCCACGACGTTCACGGTTCTCACCGAAAGATGCGTCCTCAAAAGGGTACCGGCCGCGCTCGGATGGGTACCAAGCAGGCTCCCCATATACGCGGTGGTGGCAAGACCTTTGGTCCTCACCCTCGCGACTTCAGCACCGGCCTGAACAAGAAGGTCTACGACAAGGCGTGGCGCACTGCGCTGAGCTACCGCTACCGTAAGGGCGAGCTCATCGTCTGCGAGGATGGTATGGACTTGAAGCTACCCACGGATTTCGAGGTCGTGGCCGGCAAGTATCTCAAGGATGGTCTGCGCGAGGCCTACCTCAAGCGGTACATGTCCGAGGTTCTGAAGACTCTGGGTCTTGGTAGGGCCAGCGGACGCACGCTCTTTGTCACTGGCGACCGTCGTGCCGCACTTTCCGAGGCTATGGAACAAGTGCCTTGGGAGGGTCGGGCACTCGACTACGACGACGTTGATGTCAAGGACCTTCTCGAGACGGGCAAGGTGGTTCTGGAGCGAAGCGTGCTCAAGGAGATGATTGAGAATCACCAGAGTGACTTGGTGAGCCGGGTTGTCATGCAAGGGCTTGTTAAGGGAGGTCCTATTGTAGGGACCAAGGTGCTGGGCGTGTAGATGATTCGGAAAGGGGGGGGGATATGTAAGTGATGGGAGATTGATGAAGGCCATCTGTACAAGTAGAAACTGTACCATTTGTATAAATCTTATTTAAAAGATGTGGGAGAACTCCTGCGTCAGCTCACTACCTTGAATCATTCCCAAACGGCAAATGGCCGGAGATTAAAACAATCAAAACACCGATGAATCATTGTGAGGGTATCTCATACTCCAAGCTCTATCCCATAGATCAACAGCCAGATCGAGACGCTCCATACATATCTATACAATGAGCGATAAGCGCCATCTTAACAGTTTCGCGAAATATTGCCGCTGCCAACATCGCTACTATTGCTACGTTTACAACGCACCGCCAACTGCGGACACAATCCACATGGCGATTCTCACATGCAGCCCAACTCTCCGCTCGTTTTTTGCAAAGTCGTCTCTCGTAACTCGTCCCGCATGATCCTGTAGCCAGCGCTGCTCATCACCCAGCCTGGATTTAAGGCCCTCGTCCCGCGTCACAATCAACGCTCCGGCCTCGAGATCATGAGAATAACTCCGCTTCGTGTAATTGGAGCTCCCGATGATGCTCATCGCTGGCGAAGTATCCCCTGGCATCGTCACCCACAGCCCCTTGGCATGGTACGTCCACCCACCCGGTTGACCGACGGTACCATATCGCCACTCCTTGAGGGTGATGTCCCCGTCACGGCCCGATGCATGGACACGACGGAGAAACCTGTGCGCGAGTAAAGTGTACGCATCAGGCAGCATGCCGGACACGCCCTTGGACTGGTAGAAGCCGTTTGCCTCTGGGGAGGCTGTGATGACCGTGTTCGAGGTGGAAGCGCTTTCAAGAAGGAGCTTAGTAAGTGAAGGAGCTGGGTTGAAGTAACCAGCTGTGAACGTCCATGATGAGCCGCGGTACGCAGGAGAAGCAAGAGTCTTGAGGATATGCGTGATGATGGGAAGCTCGGTCGAGGTATCAGGTTTCATAACCTGCGACATCTGGCCGATCATGTACACGCGCGTATCGTTGATATCGGTTTGGGGTTTTGTGCGAGGATGTATCAAGCTTTGAACCGTCTTTGTTGAGCTTTGAATAAATGACTGCGGCTGCTCAAGAGGCGAAGGGGCAGAGTTGGACTGTGGCCAAGTGAGGGCGAAACCGGCTGCATCTTCTTGCGAGGGTTTGACGAGGAAACTAAAGGAGCTGACACCAGAGTGAATCTTCCAGAAGTGATCGGTGACGTCCTTTGAGTCGAACAGATGGTATCGATCTTGGCGATTGGTAAAATAGTCGGTGGACAAGTTGGCTCTGACAGAGTGTTAGTCTTGCTCGACTACCAGCGCGAAAAACACTTCCAATGTTGAACTCAGCCAAACTTACCCCGACAATATGATCTCATCGTCCACTCCGTAGAGCTTCATGTGCTGCAAGCCCCATCCTTCGTTGATTCTCTTAGGGATGTATTTCTTCTTCAATCCCGTTAGATTGGGCGTATGATACATCCGAATTTCCACGCGGTCTGCGCCAAACTCGCTCACCAGCGGCGCCAGCAATGACGCGCTGGATGGATTGGGAGCTTCGCGGGTGCCCCTTAGCGCATCCGTCAAGATGCTCAGCTTCAGCTCTGGGTTTACCCTGAGTGCCTCACGCAAGGTCTCGATAAGCTCGCGCTCCGACTTTCCGATGTATAGTGTCGATAGGAAGATTCGTCGTTTAGCATTTCGGATTCGTTCCTACGTTCCCCATCAGCCCTAATTCTTCCTCATCTCCACGCTGCATTCGTCGCATCGCATGCTTGATGTCTAACCAACAACGTCTCGTAAAAATCAGTCGGGCTCTTGATTATACGAATTTGTTCTCCACGAATATCGAAGCTAGGTGCCAGCTTGTCCAGCTCGCTGACGAAGGGAGCCAACGCACCGGCGCCATTCACGGAGTTCGCAGGCGCGGGAGCTGCTCCGGCCGAACTGGAGAATCTCCTAGACTGAATGCGCGTGCGAGGGGCGTTCGACCTGATGATTGGGACCCGTAACTTCGTAGCGCATCGTGCGCAGCTCCTGGCGAGCATTTGGGCTTGTTCGTCGGAGAATAGCCGACTCTATTGAATTCGAATGGTCTCTAAGTCGTGATGTTAAAGCTCGAAGGAACGTATGAACATTTGGTCCGCGGTACGTATTTCGAGGTGACCCACCTGCAATGCTCTGCCAATCAGTGGTCTCACAGTAATACTGGTCGACTCAATTCGTCACCAAGGTTGTTGCAGGGTAGTTTACCGAGCTTCATCCGGTCGGCAATCCTTCAACTTCACCAACGTCAACGAGACGTCCCGCCGACCAGCCTTATCCCTCCCAACGAGGTATTGCTATCGTCGCCCAATCGCTACCATGTCGACGCTCCCCAGAACCATCCGCAACGCGCGGAAGATCGGATTCAAGGTAAGAGATGAACCCAAGAGGAACCCAATTGCTTCAATGGCTAACGTCACGTAGGAGTACTTTAGACAGCTGCTGGTACGTTGAAACGCCCACGCCTTCAATCGACGAATATCCGGACTAACGATGTCCTCCTGGACGCGAACAGTATATCGGTACGATTCCCAAAACTTGACAGCTCCTCACGATCCGATCGCCGTAATGCTAACGGAGAGCAGGTGACACCAAGTACGGTCGCCACGTCGGTACCGACCGCGCCGGCAACAAGTTCTATGAGAATATGGAAGATCTCCCATTTCGAACACGCTGGATCGATTACTCCAAGCATGATTACGACGCTGCCACTGTTGATCCCGGCTGGCACGCCTGGCTTCACTACATCGTCGATGTGCCACCCCCTCAGGATCCTCTCCTCCAGGCTGGCACGCGACCCTTTGAGCCGGCTAAGCCTATTCCCAACTACACCGGTACTCGAGGTGCTTTCAAAACCTACAACACGTACGTTTTTTCCCCGAGCAATCAGGATACTGTGAAAGATTTATTACAAGCATGCGCCCCTGTTCGTGTGACAACTTGGCTGACATTTCACAGAACCAAGCCCAAGATTGCGGCTTGGCAGCCCGTGGCTGCTCCCCGATCATAAGAGATGAGGGAGGGATTTTGGCGATTTGTGTATATATTGGAACCAAAGGCTAGAACGATTGCGACTATGAATTATCATCGCCTTGTTGGCATGGATCACTGAATTCAAGACTCGAAATACCTTCAAGATCGCGTGGGAATCTCTTCAGCTTATTCGTGAAGCTCGATTACTCATTCAAAATTGTAGCTCCCGGAATCCAAACATGCTAAAGCTTGTCAAGAATTGATGCTGTGTCTACGATTTGGACTCGATGGCTGTCTTGATGGCTATAAATCGGTAAGCTAGTGAACATGGCAGGGGAAGAACAGGAACTGCTAACCTTCACACGTTACTCTAGCATCTCCAAACAGCATGCGCGCGTTGGGCATGTAGAACATTGGGTTTGGCACATCAGCTGGTTACAATCAGTATAAGAGTTCGATAAGACCAATCCTTGGAGCTCACCATAGCCACTGGCCAGACTTCTCTTCATCACGACAACTTGCTTTGCCTTCCAGGCATGTAGGACGGGCATGCCCTCAATGGAGCTTCCCTTTTCGAGCGCGATAGGGTTCACCGTATCGTTTGCACCGATGACGACTGCCAAGTCCGTCTCAGGGAAGTCCTCGTTGATCTCATCCATCTCCAGAACGATGTCGTACGGTACACTAGCCTCAGCAAGCAGCACGTTGCACTGTCCCGGCATACGTCCTGCGACGGGATGAATCGCAAATCGGACCGTGATGCCCTTGGCGCGCAGCATGGAAACAATATCTGATAGGGCATATTGAGCCTTGGCAACTGCCATGCCATACCCGACGATGAGGATCACAGACTCGGAATTGAGCATCGCCTCGGCTAGATCATCGACTGATGCCTGCGTGACTTCACCTTGCGGCTTAAACTCCTGTACTGCCGTGGGCGTGCCAATACCACCAAAAAGAACGTTTATCAGAGAACGGTTCATAGCGACGCACATAATGTACGAAAGGATTGAACCAGACGTTCCAATGAGGGCGCCTACGGTGGTGAGGAGCGGATTGTTGAGCATGAAGCCCTCGGCGACTAAGGCGAAGCCGCTGTAGGCATTGAGGACAGTGATGACCACGGCTATATCTAGGGTCAGCTATATTTGTCTCGCAAATCAACACACAAGGTACATACGCATATCGGCCCCTCCGATTGCAGAAGTTGTCGTATATCCCTTAATGAAGCTCATGAGTGCGTTGGCAGCCAGTGCACCTGCGGCAATCATAGGACTACCTGGTGCCATCGTTACGAATGCGCCCATTGTCGCGACGTTTGTGGCTAGCAAGCCGCTGTTGACGATATGGCGACCCTTGAAAATCTTGGGTTTGGACGACATACGACCACCAAGCTTCAGGAAAGCCACGATAGAGCCGGTAAATGTGATTCCACCTGCGGTCGTTAACACCGAATGACAAGTAAGAACGTTTGAAAGTTGCTAGCATACCTATCAGAACTCCGAGATATGCGGTTACCATGTGCAAAGTGGTGGGATCAGCGATATCAGCCATTACACTACCAATGCTTGTTAGCACTGCAGCTAGACCGACGACGGAATGCAGTGCAGCAACGGTTTGCGGCAGATCAGTTGGCGTGATGCGCTTTCCAATCAGGAATCCTTATTGAACGTTAGCTTCCAAAGTATCGAAGGCTTTCCGGAGTACGCACCTGCAAGAGTACCCAGGGCTGCCAGGCCGCCAAATTGGGTGAGCACCTCGGGGGTGAATCCAGCAGCGAGCAAACTAGCCAAGACACCAACACCGACACCAAGAATGCCTAGCATGTTGCCCATTCGTGCGGTGGCCTGAGTTGCCAGACTAGAGATGGAACTGATACAAAGGACGGAGCTGACTAGATAGCCGGCCTGGACAAGACCGGCAGCGCCGGTAGAAGCAGCAGCAACGAACCCTCCGCCACATAGGACTGCTGGAATCGCATAGAGCCATGGGTATTCGGGAGGATCAGTCGGGCCTTGGATATGTTAGCGATCTCCTCAGATACGAGTTGATACACCAAGGAACTCACGCTTGAACATGTCCAGCATGCGCTTCGTGATAACGAAGCCTCCACCTACATTTACAAACGCAAGAAGAACGCTCAAGGAACCAAAGGCCTGGGGTATGGTTTCTGGTAAAAACCCGCCTCCCAGAATGAACAAGCCACCCACTCCCACCATACCAGAGATGGCATTGGTGACGCTCATGAGTGGTGAGTGTAGAGCTGGCTGGACACCCCAGACAACGCGATATCCGATCAGACTCGCCAATGCGAAGGTAAAAGCATTTGACATCAGCAGTGGGCTCGAGAACTTTCCAAGAGCCAATACACCGCCCATGCCTGCTGTGACGCCAGTAACTTCGCGGATCTTTTGCTGCCATGGAGTCAGGACTACTGGCGCAATCGTGGTCTCTGCGGCTTCTGCTTTGGCTGGTGTAGGAGGTGGAGCTGGTCGTGGAGCTGGAGGTATGATGTCTCCGTCTTGGGTGACGATGGCGCCACGGACGACTTCATCGGACAGATCGATGCCAAACTCTTTGTCTCTAGGAGCCATGGATAGGAGAAACTTGGTGATGTTATTCGAGTAGAGCGTTGAGGACTGGGTTGGCAGACGAGAAGGTAGGTCGGTGTAGCCTTGGCAGATGAGTTGGTATATTGTTACTTACGTTGAGAGGACAGACTTACCGATGACTTTGACGTCGTTGTATACTGCTAATTCACCCTTAATGGTAGCTTCGCAATTGCCCCCGGCCTCAGCAGCCAAGTCTACAACGACACTGCCAGGCTTCATAACCTCAAGCATATCCTTCTTGATGAGCTTAGGCGCAGGCTTTCCAGGAATAAGGGCAGTTGTGATGATGATGTCGACATCTCTGGCCTGTTCTTTAAACAACTTCATCTCGGACTCGATGAACTCCTTGCTCATCTCTTTAGCATAACCGCCTGCACCGGAACCGTCTTCTTCTAGCTCGACTTCGATGAACTCGGCTCCAAGAGATTGGACCTGCTCACGCGCAGCAGGTCTCGTATCAAAGCCACGGACAATAGCCCCCATTCGCCGTGCTGTGGCAATGGCACTCAAGCCCGCCACGCCAGCGCCAATAACCAGGACCTTACAAGGAGGAATCTTGCCAGCAGCCGTGACCTGACCCGTGAGGAACCTGCCGAATACGTTGGACGCCTCCAGGACAGCCTTGTACCCGGCAATATTTGCCATGCTGCTCAGCGCGTCAAATACTTGGGCACGAGAAATACGGGGAATCATATCCATGGCGAAGCTCGTGACCTTCTTAGCAGCTAACTTCTCGACAAGGTCCCTATTCTGAGCAGGCTGAAGGAACGAGATGACGGTTTGGCCTTCGTTCATAGCGTCAACTTCGGAGAGCTCAGGGCCGCGGACTTTCAGAACGATGTTAGCATTAGACCAGATTTCCCTGGAACTTGCGACAAGGATTGCGCCCGCTTGCTCGTAAGCTGAATCGAGAAATTCGGCAGCGGCTCCAGCGCCGCGCTCGACGAGGACTTTGCCGAAACCCTTTTTCTTGAGGAGAACTACGTTGGCGGGGGTCAGCGCAACGCGCCGTTCGTCGGGTTGGATTTCGCGAGGGACGCCGACTGTGAGGTTTTCGAAGGGCGTGGTGGGAGGTACAATGGCCGTTGAGTATGGTTTAGACGATGGTGTGGAAGGGATCATGGAGGAGGCATGACAAATGACCGATAAGGGCTTCGAAAATGCCGGTACAAGTGCGTACTGGCATCGGCGCGTCAAGCTGTTGGTGTTGATTTTGTGCCACCACATGCGCTGCGATGAGAGAGGAGCTGGAGGCTGGTGTCAATGGCATAACCGTCATCAAGGAAGCTGTGAAGACTTACTTTGCACTCTAGATCTTTGCCCTGCTATCGTCAGAAGGGGCAAAGACAGCTCAGCTGTTGTCGCCGCGGCATGGCCCAGCGGACGACGCATCGTAAGGGACGCCATTAGAATGAAGATACAAGGGGCTCATGGGGAGCGCAAGCCCGAGACAACCATGAGATGGTCCTGTTCTCGGTGGTTGTGACTTAAGGACAACCTTATGGTGTTGTGACGTTTTGATGCTAAGAAAGATGGAGGGATCAGAGGTAAAGACAACAAAGGTAAAACCATCTACTCTAGTCTAGAGTATGCACTGTCTCTTATAGACTAGATAGTATCTAACGTTAGATAGCAGGGGAATCGGAGATGGCGGGAGGGGGTTGGTGGTTGATGGATTCGCGTCGTCATGTGTTTCTCGTGTCTAGGTTCCCCTCGTCTGATCATGCACTGGGGCTGTAGGTTACGTAGCCGCGCATTTCTGGCTAATCCTGCCGGAGCTGTCAGGGACAAAGAAGCCAAGGGGCAGCTAATTGATTCGATGTCACCACCTTAAACTTTGAAAGTACAATGGCGCAGGTACCTCGGTTGTTATTTCCCCGGCTCTTGCGGGCCGCCCGGGGAATGTGGGGGTATTATGGTACGTACTGTATTGAGAAGAGAGGAACCCGGGGGTGGAGTCGCGAGACAGGGTCTCGTGTGGAGATGTTGAAGGCAGCAGGTAGATCCAAAGTATATCGACGGTCTGCTTATTTTAAAATCACTTATAATGAGTCTTGCGAATGCGGTATCTGTGAGCGGGGTGGAAACGGAATATCAAGTTACTAGCCAGCTCAATCTGTGTAGTACCGAACAAAGAAAAACGAACGACTCGCATGTTAGACCCAGTCCTCAAGTTTGGTGATAGACTGCTGTCTCCTCCGCTGTATCCCTCACTCATCCACCTCACGACGCGCCTTTCGAATCATTCTAGTTCATCCAAAATCGAGAGCTGCGCTTTACCTTGCCCTTTTCCTCCTCGGGAGGCTCGGCATGGCCAGCGGCGCAGGGCGACTGGCAGCGACCTCTAAAGTCTGGTCCGACGTTTAGGCACTTGTCACACCCGCAGAGCAGGTCCAGGTTGTTGCCAACCTTCTGGTCCGGCTCATCGCAGAGGCAGATGAAGAGCGCAGACTCGAGGCTAGAGGATGGGGTTCCTTCGTCGCATTTGGCATTGGCTGTGCTGCAGAATGCGGCCGATAGCTGCTCGTCGTTCCAAGGATTATCTGAGAAGAGCCCGTCAGCTAACATGCAGCATTTGTGCGTCTAGGAGAAAACAGACCCATAGCCTTGAGGACTTCGGCGCAGTAAGTATATCCACACTCGCAGATGGGTGCTTTCGGTCCACCTCCTTGGCCACCAGGTGGTGGTGGTGGTGGTGGAACAGGCTGTGCCGGAGGAGGAGGAGGAGCAGGAGCAGGAGCAGGGGGGCCCGGGGCTGGTTGAGTCGCCGGCGGCGGCGGTGGTGGAGGAACCGGTGCCGGTTGGGAAGGGGGCGGAGCTGGCACAGGTTCAACAGAAGAGACCGGCGGTGGTGGTGGAGGAGGTGGTGGTGGAACTTGTGGTTTAGCCAAGGCCAGGGTAACGAATCCGAAGATGGCGAGTGTGAGCTTCATGCTGACTATGGTCTGTTGGCTTCTGGGGTAATGCGGTTGTAGATGAGCTTGCTGGGGGCGGTGGAATCATTGACTTAGAGGTCCCCACGACTGCTCTTATACTTATCCGTCAATTCAAGGCACGAAGACAGTGTTGCAAGCTTCTGCTTGTTATCCTCACATTTGGAGTTCAAGTCATCACACTATTTGCCGTGCTGACGAAGCCTTTGCAGCACTGTTTCGCCATGTTACTGAATCGTGGCCAACGCAGACTCATGTCTAGCTGCATCGTCTCACTTCTCCCAGCTTATGTATATTTACACAAACACTCACTGATTGATATAGCAAAAGGCTGAGAGATCGGGAAGTACAACACTGTAGGGATAAATTGGATATGGATGTACCTGCTTGCGTCGAATAAACTGGCATCATTAATTTAGTCGAATCTTGCCAAAATCTTGGACAGCAGATGTCGAGGTGATCACTGTAAGGTGACTCACGTAGAGTAGTAGACTCGAGGAGAGACTACGGTGCAAATAGCAATATAGACTGTATGGCCTCACGGTACGACCAACTAACTGCCCCGCCATGCGCTCGAACCGTTGAACCCGAAATTGTTCATGCCCCTCCAAGGCCAATTCCCGCTGCATTCGTCTTCAACATCGCCTCGTTAACCTCACATCACACCCAGCATGTCCAACGACCAAGCTGCCGATGCGCTCCACAGCGCGGCCGAGGGTGTAAGAAAAGTCATCAACGTCGGCACCCGCAAGTCGCCTCTCGCCCTCGCCCAGACCGATATCATTGTCGCAGCCCTACAAGGCCGCTTCCCCGAGCATGAATTCAAGATACACAGCATGACGACGACTGGCGACCGCGACCAAAACACGGCTCTATACAACTTTGGCGGGAAGGGCCTGTGGACATCGCAGCTCGAGGACCGTCTCGAAAACCGCGAACTAGACCTTGTCGTCCACTCGCTCAAGGATATGCCGACGGTCCTGCCCGAGGGTCTAGTGCTCGGCTGCGTTACGTCTCGCGAGGACCCGCGCGACACTCTCGTCATCAAGAGCAGACATGTCACCGAGGATGGCTGGAAGTCGCTCGCCGATCTTCCAGCAGGGAGCATCATCGGCACCAGCAGCGTACGCCGCATCGCCCAGCTTGTCCGCCGATACCCGCAGCTCAAGTTCAAGGACCACCGAGGTAACATTCAAACGCGACTTCGGAAGCTCGAGGAGGACCCTGAATTAGCGGGAATCATCCTGGCTGCCGCCGGTCTGCAGCGTATGGACCTGGGACATCACATCACACAGTTCCTCGAGTCCGACAACGGTGGCATTCTGCACGCCGTGGGTCAGGGCGCGCTGGGCGTTGAATGTCGTGGGGATGACGAGCTGGTTCTCGGCATGCTCAAGGCCATCGAGGACGAGAAGACGATGCTGGCGTGTGAGGCGGAGCGTAGCGTCATGCGCACGCTCGAGGGAGGGTGCAGCGTGCCCATTGGTGTGGAGACGCATTGGATCGACGGCAAGCTGCGCCTGCGAGTGACGGTGGTGGGTCTCCGTGGGGACGTGGGTGTCGACTCGGACAGGACAGAGGCTATCACGACGAAGGACGCGGCCGATGAATTTGGCAAGCGGTTGGCGCTGGAACTTGTGGAAGCTGGTGCGGGCAAGATCTTGGACGACATCACGGCTTCTCGGCAGGTGCCCGAGACGGTCAAGTAAGCTTGCCTGGTTGCATTGTCAGAGGATGAAGTCGGGGAAGCTTGGTGGGAACGGATGTTTTCGCATGTGCCGACGGCTAGAAAAAGGGACTTATTCTGGGTGACATAGGGATAAGGGTTACTTGTCCACATGTGATGTAGACAATGATCACGATGACAACGACGAACTGCCGATGACATACAGCGGCGAAAGAAAAAGAAAAAGAAAAGAAAAAAAACCAAGAATCTATTGAACCTCCAAATTGCCCCGGTCAAGGTTTGCTAAATCATTCGTATTTTTTTGGTACACCGTCGTATCTATGCCAAATAATACTAGGTTGAACTGTACTCCGGGGTAACCTTCCCTTGTCCGATGAAGACCTCGTCACCTCCCGCGCCACTCCATATGCCCTCTGATGAGATGTTTGCTCTAGTGCTCCTCTCCGCTGCTGAACTCCTTGTACGCCTCGGTATCCATCAACTGCGAAATCTGCTCGGCACCCTTCTCGTCGACCTCGATCTTGGCGATCCAGCCGCCACCGCTGCTGTCGTCCTCGGGCAGCTTGTTGATGATGGAGGGCTTCTCCTCGAGGCTAGAGTTGACGCCCGTCACCTTGAGGCGGATAGGTGCGTTGATGTCACTGGCGCTCTTGACCGACTCGACGGCGCCAAAGGCATCGCCTTGCTCAAAGGTCATGCCGACCTCGGGGAGCTCGACGTAGACGACGTCACCGAGCTGCTCGGCGGCGTAGCTGGAGATGCCGACAACGCCAGTCTTGTTGTCGGCCGACAGGTCGATCCACTCGTGGTCCTTGGTGTAGCGCTTAGCGAGGCCTGCGTATCGGCGTTAGCTGACGACGTCTCCCTCTTAAAGTTGGGCAATGCCCTCGTGGTGTCACAATGGGAAGCTCACTCACTCATGTGGGTGGTGGAGAAGGCCCGGAAGCTCGAACGGGCCAGAGGAGCAGCGCGGGGAGCAGCGAGGCTCTTCGCCAGAGGCGCAACAGCCCGAATTGATCGCGCGAACGAAGCCATTGTGAGGACTGAATCTGGGCTTGGTGTGAGAACAATTTGGCGCAAGATGGGGAGAGGAAAAAGCCGACAAGTCTAATAGCCACCGCACCGGAAGTAGCCCACGACGGTCGAGTTGATAACGATCGGATGCTCTTCGCGGATGAACTAGCTTAGTCATCCAGGGCTGCAGCCAACCACAGCGTCGCTACTACAGCGCCCTCGGACGTCCTTACAAGAAGGCGCATTATGGGATGATGGCCAATGGGAGGCCTGGAATTGATCTCCGACCTTGATAAGAGCTTTGGAAAACCAACGACGACGACTCAAGACGATGATAAGTGCAGGAAAGTAATAAGTAGTCTTATCAAGTCGATCGATGGACTATGGCATGTAAATGGTGTGCTATGAGAAACCGTGATCTACATATTTGGGTTGAAGGGTCAAGGGTGTCATCGAAATTATCGGGAATGAGAAGACATAGATAATGCTGCTCTCTCACGGGTGAATATCGACTTCAAACTTCCGCAAAGTAGTTAGCAGCGGAGGTAACGACGGATGTTTGAAGCAGTCCTCAGTCAGCATCATCGTGAGGAGAAGAAAGCCAGGCATCATCCTGAAAGAATACGTCGATATGCTTATGTGTTGGTGGTGGTGGGGACCACCTCGGCCTGAACCATGAAGATGAGTTGGAAACTTAACATTTCGCGGTCATGCACGGCATGCAAAACATTGCACAGAAGACCTGTGCGGTGGAGGAGGGGCACTGGAGATGTCCGGGCGAGGACTTACTGCGAGGGGGTCTTGAAATAAGCAGCGGGGACTGGGGTTCTTGCAATTGGCAAGGTCGGCGACTAGGGTCAGGTTGTCAGTCCCTACAAGCATTCCAAGTTGCTTGTGCTGGCGTTGGTATTCCTATTGGGTTGCATGATGATGCCATTTAGCAAATGCGGGGCTCGAACGGGGAGCTATGATCGATTGTCAACGTGAGCGTTTAAGCTTGAGACTGCTGCTCATCCGTGCCTGTCGGGCGCTTGATGCCTCTTGGGTCTTGTTTAGTCGAAAATTCGGTCGACTGCAATGTCTTTGACTTAATCATCTCATGTATTTGCTTATGCGATCAGCTCTGTGCCGTCCCTGCGTGGTGACAATTCATGGCAAAAAGCAAGGTCAAAAAGTACCGAGTACCAATATCAGACGAAGCAACGGTTCAAAGTAAACAAGCTAACGGCCCCTTGGCACGTCCAACCAGAGAGCCCACAGCGCGTCAGCCCATCGCGCGCGCCTTGAACTAACCTAACTCCCTTACAGTACAGAGAGTACATAGTACTTATCTCCACGCTGCCACGCTTGGTTGGAGCATGGATGGTCCCATCACCGCTTTTAAAATATACGTGCCTTGTCGTATCTGGGCCGAATCAATCAACGCGACATAACCCCCAATCTCAATCCCAGCCAACCATGTCCTGTCTTCGACTTTAATTGTTCGTGGGTTACATCTGGAGTTATACGACTCTTTCTAATCAGGAGCCTGATGATTTCTGTGTCACGGCCTGATTTCTTGACTCCCCGGTGCTTCGAAAATCCGTGCCGTGCCGCCCGCTAATGAGGGCATCGAACTAGGGCGCTTCCAGTTGAGCCAGAGGTCCCCCCCCCAATTGCAAGAGCCGCGCTCTCAATGTCAGCGGAAGCTGTACCCCTTGTAACTGTGTCCGCCTACTACCGACGACTCTCTACCTGATCTTCCACCCCTCCACATCCGTCCTCGCCCTTCATTATCCAACTGCATACAGCAAGCTTTCGCGATTGTCTTTGATATCTCCTAATTCGTCTTTCCTCGAGCGTACATTGCCGACCAGACTCTTTACTTTCGATCCTATCCTTGACGCTAGCTTGGGCTGCCTCCACGTCAATCTGCTCTGTCTAGACCCATTGGCCGCCGTTAGGTCGCTAGATCCAAACAGATTCAGCCTCAGCCCGAGTCCCGAGGTCAGCGCTGCGACGACTACGTACAACGACGAACCCTCATCCCCGGAGCAGATAGGGACTCTTCTCCTCATCGCCTTCACCTGTCGCATCTCTTGCAGAGCTAGCTCGACCAGCAGTTAGCTTCATGCCTTCGACGAGCTGACCGGCTCCATCAATCCCGGCGCGCAGCTTCCAACCCCACGTTCTCTAGCTCCCGCTCGCCAACAACGGATGATTATCTCGATCCTCTCGCTCTCTTGAACCTCGCACTCCTTAGCTCCGTTTCATTCCAACCGCCACTCTGGACGACCCCACGAGCCCGGCGGCCGATACTGCTCCTCCCGACACTGCCGCCGTCGAAACCATGGAGATGGACGCTCCCCCACCACACCACGACGGCCACGACGATACTCTGGGCGGCATCGAGGGCTCTCCCCAGATTTCTCCCAACGATGAACTCCATCAGCAGGGCCACCCACTCGACCATGGCTTCGTTGACAGCCCTCGACCAGATGAGGACCCCTCCGCAGCCTACACACCGCCCGCTCAAGCCGCTCCCTCCATCTCACGGCCGGCGAGTGGCCTCTCCAACCCCAGTCAGCAGCCATACAACGATTACAGGCAAGGGCAGCAAGGCCAGGCACAACCACAAGCCCAGGGGGCTAGTGCGTCTGAGCCTGCCAACGGCCGAAACCATGTCGTGATCAAAGTGGGCATGGTTGGCGACGCCCAGATCGGGAAGACATCTCTCATGGTCAAGTATGTGGAAGGAAGCTGGGATGAGGACTACATCCAGACCCTTGGCGTGAATTTCATGGAGAAGACCATTTCAATTCGCAACACAGAAATCACATTCTCGATCTGGGATCTGGGTGGCCAGCGCGAGTTCGTCAACATGCTACCTCTAGTCTGCAACGATGCAGTAGCCATCCTGTTCATGTTTGACCTTACCCGTAAGAGTACTCTGAACAGCATCAAGGAATGGTATCGTCAAGGCCGAGGTTTCAACAAGACTGCTATTCCCATCCTCGTCGGCACCAAGTATGATCACTTTGTCAACTTTCCGCCCCAGGATCAGGAGGAGATTTCTAACCAGGTAAGCATCTCGATTCGGTCATGCGAAGTGGGCTAATAATGAATTCAGGCACGGCGTTTTGCCAAAGCGATGAGAGCCGCGTTGATCTTTTCAAGCACAAGTCATAGTATCAATGTGCAAAAGGTAAGTGCACGCAAGACGATTTTTACTCTGAACCCGCATTCTGACCTTCTTCTCAGATCTTCAAGATTGTTCTCTCCAAGGCCTTCGACTTGAAGTGTACGATTCCCGAGATCGAAAACGTTGGTGAACCCTTATTGCTATACCAGTCGGTATGAGGACCATGCCCGTGTCGGCGCAATCCTACGTTCTCTGAGGGTTTCAACAAACGTACCTTCACTACCGAAACCCAGACAGTACACACACTTGCGACAGACGACCAGCTCAGTCGCTCGCTACTAATTACTAGCAATTAATGCCACAACCACGAGGGCCTGTTATGAGGCTCACGCAAAGAGCGTAAGCTGGCTCAATACAGCTCCCTACTCCCATTTCACTGGACAATCACAGCAGGACGGATCTTCTCCCAAATAACTAGGAAGAGACGCAACAAGATAGTAAAACTCATTTGTACTACAAGATCGCAATTTCCCTTTGTCATACGCCAACTAACTGGATTAACACCACCAATTCCCTACCAACCCCCCCTCGATTGACTTTTTGTATTTTGGTGTCTTACTATTACATGGAATATGGAAGGGATCACAGCACGACGGGGAGCTCTTTGAAGGACTTACAGAACTCTGGCGCGTCAAGCGAATTGTGAGCCCTTGGGGAGTAGCATCTGGCCATTCTGTGTCGGGGTGCCGAGAAAAAAGCAGAGACTTGAAGAAAGCAGGCCTTTATAATTAGTGGATTTTGTCGATTTCGATCTCGTTGAAAGGGAACAGGGGAGCAGAGCACGCAGCATGACCAAGCCCTAACAAGGGGGGGGCCACGGTGACTTTTCACGGTCCTATTGATGTGTAATTAGCGAGGCATACACGAGTGGCATTTAGAATTGCTACCTTTTACATTCAGAAGCTATGCAGCTTGCTCAGGACACCGCACACTCGATATCCCTAGAACTTTTACTACGTGCTCTAGGATGAAGGCCGGTGGGACTTGGATGCTAAGACATTGGCACGAACTGAGGAACTTCAAGGTAAACACTTGGGCATGTCGCCTATGCATATATGGAACTCAACCTCCAAGCTCGGATAATCAGTATTACTTACCATGTCACTTACCTATGCTCACATCTCCTCTCTTCGCTATTGTTCGCCTGAACACTGGAGTCGTCCCTAGTCGTGCGATGACCGATGACCCTTGATCAGCGCCCTCCAGCCCTCGTGAGCGAGCTGAGTGCTACGTCTATCGACAGACTAACTGGTCCTGATCTTCTTCTTGCCGCGTGCCGTCTCGGATCTCCGAAGCAGCGTCACGAATTCCGCTGGGAAGTTTCGGAATCAAGTCTCGTTGGTTTCTGATACTGGCCAGGAGGTTCTTGATGTTTTGACGGAGCCTGTGCTGGCGCTGGGCATCGGGACGGTCCTGACAGGTTTGCTGCTGCTGACCTTCGGAGAGGAGGACATCGGTAAGCTGGACATCGTTCTCACACGGAGTGGCGGCTTCAAGGTCTGGCATGGCTCCCTTTGCTGTTAGCTCCCTCGTCGATGCTCTGCAGGATCGTCGGTAGTGCAGAACTATAGCGATGAGACAACCGTTGGCGACGAGGCTTGCGAAGAGGAGGCCGACGATGAGCACCAGCCCGCGATTTCCGGCCATGGTGTCTTCGCTGCTACTGCTGGGGTTAGTGTGAGGCTGGGATATGTTGAGGTGAGAGTTACCGACGAAGAGAGGCTGGTGGTAGGTAACGCTTCTCGTCTTGTTGTAGGCTACGGTGATGTTAGTGGGGAGGGTGAGGTTTCCGGCCGGAGCAAATGCGAAGGGTGTCATGCCTGCGAATGGTTAGTGATGATGTCCTGTGATTTGGACGAAAGGATATGGATACTAGAGATTCGATGAGCTTGGAGGACTTTTGCTGTTCTTTGCTGTGTATTGGTGATGAGATGGTTTGGCTTGGCCCAACGAGGAATGCTGTTAGGGGATGGATAGGGTTATATGCTCGTGGATGGTTTGAGGGCTACAGTACATCTCATCGACTGTTCTGGGCTGGTGTTTCAGTTCATGTTAATCCTGGAATAGGGTACGTTAACGAAGGATATACGTTGGTGTTGTAGTTCACTTGCACTTTGCGATATAGCGCTTGTTCTGACATGAACAAATAAGTGGGCGAAACACAGTGATTGCACAAAGTTGAAGAAATCATTCATTCCCTAGTAATAATGTTCCAGTGAATGAGATCTTAACTCGTATTCAACGACTGCGTAGTATATCGTGTAAGCTCTTTGTTATTGAATCTAAGAGCCTCAGTCTTCTTAGACCAAGCCCTTTCAAAGCAGAGCTCTGCCGTTTGCCTATTGCGCCATCCTCCACATCCTGTCTCGACGTGTTTGAGCAGTGAATACGTGTTGCTCTCCAGAGCTTGGAAGAGGGGCATTTGGGAGCGAAGAATGATTGGCGAGTATACGGTGAGGGCTGTTCGTCTCGCCTGTCTCCTCCACCTCAAGGTTGGTTTACTGAGCAGGCTCGAATGGTCTAGCATGTTGTAGATTGAAATCAAAGCCATGCCCTGCTATCCGAGTGACCATGTTTGGAAACCAATACCTTCTCCTTGGGCTGCTAACCATTCGCTGTATGGAGCAAGCCGCCGTTTGAGGACTAAACGACCTCCGAAACCCCCAAAAAGAAGAGCCGAGCAAAGATTCAATGGAAGCCGGGCTACATCACTCCCTTTAAGCAAATCTCCCCAGCCCTACCACTCCAACCCCGTGACGCTTCCCCCCTCTCGTTCAATCCCCCCATCTCCGGAAGCCTCGGAGTGGGTCGCAGTCCCGAAGCCGGCTTCTCCCTCCCCCCCCCCCCCCCCCGCCAGAGGAACGACATGGGAGGGGTGCTGGGGGACCCGGAAGGGATCGATCTACTCTAATTGAAAAAGGGAGGCGAACAAATGAGAGAAGAGAAAAAGAAAGCGAGGAAACAAGAGCGTGAGGGGAGCCAGCCAACGAGAGCAGGCGGGTTCCTGGACCCGCATCGCTGCCAAGTCGTCAGTCAGCCTTAGCCGCTGTGGCACCCCTTGTAAGATGGTGGGGATGGGTTGTTGACTTGACGTCGATTTGCATCTGGCTGTTACTTGACGGGCGTTCTTCCTCTTCGTGCAAGTGGTTGCACGGTGGATGTGCGTATGCTTCTACGTAAAGGCGCAGCGCACGACAGCACGAGAGTACACCGTCTCCGGTGGATCTCCATACTTCACTACTCCCTCACTCAACGTGGAAACGAGTTGCCAAAGGATGGGAACTTCCCGGTCCTCGTTCACCAGCCGACTCATCGCTGTGAGCGGTGGCGTGTGTCATTGTATTGTTTCTCTAGGAACAAACATCAACGAGTGAATCTAGAAACGACGATGAACTTCTCTAGTCGGGTAAAGACAACCAGATGTAAGAACCTATAACCAGGCGATATAAACGATTGTATGTCTCCATTATGTAGCCCATGGTCGTGTAGCCCCCGATAACTTCCCAAGCCTTTCAACACTTCTGCCTCTTTTGATGACCTTCAACACTGGGGAGAAGAAAACCCCCCAACCAAAACATGTCGTTGATAGAGAAACGGCGCTTTCGAGAGGACAAAGGGAAAAAGAAAGAAGAAGAAAAACCCCCCGAAAAAGAGTTGACTCCTTAAAAACGCCCGTATATGCGCTAGACAAGAACAGGGTGCGAAATTCGAATGTACAAGATGTTCTGATTCTGGAGGAGCAGTCGGCGACGATTTCTCTATGGCGGGAGCCAGCGGTAATCATGCTGATTCGGATGATGGTTGTTGCCAGTTGGGTATCTAGAAATGCTTGGATTCGAGACCGAATAGAGCGTGGGAAGAAATAAACGAAAAATTGCGATGACGGGCGAATTGACGATGAACAAAGTTCGACCTTGGGAGGGGTTGAGATGAGCAGAGAGCCCCCTCTAATCCTTCTCGCCCCATATAGAAGCGCCCAAGGGCTTGCTCACGCCGAAGCCGACAGCGACGGCGATACCGATGACGAGCACGACGATGACGACCTTTGCAATGATCTTGTTTCTGCGGTTCAGCTTCGCCAGAGGGTTGCATCCGCGACTGTTACGTTGCACCTTGTCCGCCTTGGCCTTTTGCTTCCACTGCTCCTTGCCCGGCCACACGGGGCAGTCGGTGCGAGTCTGGTAGATGGTGATGCCGGACTGCTTCGTGCACTGGGCCGTGGCGCGAGGAAGCATGGCCTCGAGGTCCGTCTCAAAAGGGTCGGCCTTGTCATTTCGGGGGCTGGGCCGAGGCGAAGGGTTGATTGTTGAGACGTTGGATAGGGTTGCCTCTTCGGGATGAGCGAGGCCGCTGTAGCTGGCGCCCATCGGCTTGCCGAGCTTCTCGTAACTGGAGAGCATTGTGATGGTTTTCTTCGGGAGGGGGGGATGTTGAGAGATGATCTGATGTGGTGATTTCGAGAGGGGGTTGATGTGAGAGGTTGTGCTGCGCATACAAAGTTAGCTCATATGTCACGGCATCGGAACGCTGATAGTGAGATGATGTAAAAGGTGGAGGTGGCTGGTCAAGGCTGTGCAGGCAGGTTGTTGTTATGCGGGATGAAATGTTATAAAACATCAACAAGGGAAGGGATCTGGAACGCACCTCGTCTGTGGGCTGTGTTACTGTAGCCTCTCTCTCTCTCTCTCTCACGCAAGGCGCAAGTGATTGATTGGAATGGGATTGTCTAGTCTGTAAAGAACGCAGAAGTGGGTTCAAAGGGTTGCCAAGATCAGGCGAGCTCAATGAGACGAAAGCCGACGTTTAAAAGCCAGACGAGTTGTCGTACGTGCGAGGTCGTTTAGAGGTGATGAGAGTACGGTAGTAGATAGAGCTCGTATTCGTCTAGATCGGGATCTCGCAAGTCGAGTCTTGTCTTGTGATGCGACTGGCAGGCGAGAAGCGACAAGTAAAGTGCAGCAAGAGAATCAGCTGGTTTTGCAAAGGTAGGTGGGCTTGTTATGGTCTCAAGGACGAGAGAGCCAGGGTTCAGGAATGTCTTGGTTCGATGAGAGACTGGAAAGGGGACGATGCTCTCTCTCTCACTCTCAGTGGTAGGTTATCTAGGATGAGTTCGGATGAGAGCGGCGATCACCAAGGATAGGCGAGACAGGAAGAGGGTCCAAGCGAGACAAGAGACGCACAAGCTTTTGGTTTTTGCAGGAGAAGAGAGGGAGAAGGCAAGAAGAAAAAGGACGTTTCACTCTCTGTGGGAGGAGTAGAGAGGTGATTTAATGTAGAAACGAGATGCTGTAGAAGAGAAGAGCAAGCACTCTGGAACGAAGGGGTTGCAAGCTCGCTGATGCCCGACAAGGACGAGACGAGACGAGACGAGACGAGACTCTCGACATGCTAGCTATGGCAGACTTAGTACGGCGTACGCACGTCGAGTTAGACCACGAGGCGCAAGCCTAAGCAGCGTAGCGGGCGCTGTGCCCGTGCTCTCAGTGTTTGCACGCCTGTGGAAGTGGGGAGGTAGCCCAGCATTGCTCCACTACGGGTACCACTGAGATGTCCATTACAGCAGTCCTCCAGGCAGGAAAGGCCCGCTAGCCAATGCGTCCCCCCCCGCTCCAGATTACGCGCATTGCACTGTAGCAGAGCCACGCAATACCCCTGATTGCTCTGGGGAGGAGGGTAAGTTAGGTGCGTATAGTGCCTATCGCAGCGTCCTCTCGACTCTCAACGAGTCCCTCCGAGTCGGGCTTTTTTCTCTCTTGCACAGGTGCTGCTAGGCTGGATAGCCCTGACTATCTGTCGTCTGTGCTAGTTCCTGCGAAGGCGTGCAGGGTTTACCCGACGCTTGGGCTCGAAGCGGGTACGCCATTCCGCTTGGAGTCGTAGTTGTAGGTGCTTGACCTGGGCCTACGCCACGCAGCCGCCCCCATGAGCTGTACGTGTACTAGATAGATAGAGGGGAACGTGTTGCTCGAGATTCGAGAGCAAGATCTAACTTAGTCTAGGCAAGGAGACTGGGACGCGGACGGAGCACCTCGGTCTAGATTAAGCTCATCTGACGATAGGCGGTACCGGACGACACTGGTTAATATTCTTCTTCTTCTTGAATTGCCGTGGTATCGAAACCTAAAGAGGCAGGGAACAGCAGAAATATCGTTCCATGAGAGGTGGGTTGTCCGGGCATGATCTATTCTACAGTACGTCCGGTTGATATTGCGTATCCTCCCCTGAGATTGCCTACCCACTTGCTTCGATGGACGAGGCAACAGCGGGCGGCGGATGCGAAAGCGAAAAAGAGACAGAAATTCGAAAGCGAAAATTGCCGACCCATGGTAGGATTGCGTTCGTCTCCACGGCTTTCTCAAACTTGGCAATAAAGATGGGGTCAGGGGTAGATCTGCATGGCGTGGGGCCAGGGCAGGCACCTTTGCACCGGCTACAGTACTGTACGCCACAAAGCCAAGTCGGCCACAAGCGGATGATGCTGAGGTGGGGTGGGAAGATGGGCACTGACTCGTAGGTTGACGCAATTCAAGACGTCGAATTGACGATTCCGTACATGTGCAGTTGAGTTTTAGAATTATACTGTAGTTCTACTAGTGAAAAATACAGAAAACTTCGTATTGCGATGCGGTTCGAGGTCAGATGGTAGCTCTTCTCGACGCACGGTCGCCCGCAGATAGCTCAGTTAAATAGTTTCCTGCAAGGTTCAGCGCCAGTCGCTATCAGGCTGTCCATGTGTGCTCTTTGGTGGAAATGACCCCGACTCTGCTGGACCAGCTCAAAGCGCCAGCCTCGGTGAATCCCAGAGTCTCAAAGTGACTAAACTACTGTCCAACTGGCGTTAGTATCGTACTCTGCTCTGAACTCGATAGCGTCCTAGCGGCCATTGCTGGATGGATAAGTCAAGGGAAAGCTCACAGCTTGGGAACCAGGGACCAGGAACTCAAGATCTGGACCAGGGCCGACGGCTAATGCACGCACCCTAGCTCCTGCATTACCTTAATTCGAGTGATGCTTTGGGGTTCTTTTGCCACTGCAAGTCGGCAAAGATAAGTATGCGAGCGAGCACTGGTGGAGTTGCCGTACGCTTGTGCCGCCGCATTCACTCGAGTCTGTACATCGGACGAGTCCCCGAACCCCTCACTTGCTCAAAGTCCCAAGTTTCTCTGGTATCAGAGGCATCCGCTGTTTGCCCCAAACTTCTGCGCAGGAACCATGCGGCTATGATCGTTGTCTGTTGTCATCGCATAACCTAGATCTAGGGCTGGCCACTGAAGATGGCTTCGCTAGAGAGATCCAGATTATTCGAGAACATATCCAGAGAGGACAGCCTTCCAGCATACTTTTGAACGCAGATGCCACCGTTGCATTCCAGGGAAGAGGCTAACCACGTGTGAAGCCGTCAAGGTGGTGGGTTGCTGCTTTGGTCAAAAACCTACACAATGGACAGAGCGCATTGACTTACTGCGTTCTTAACGGGGCAGCATCTTTACTGATCCTCACATGAACTACTAGGCTGCTCTTTTCTTGGTTCTTGGCAGTTTCGTAGCTTCCAGGAGATGTAGCTCTAATCTCTTACATGGTTGGACAATTGTGAGCCATAACGTTCACATATGCGTGCCTAAAGTTGTCGTTTTGGACTCGACGTTTTCTGTCGACAATGTTGGTTCATATAACGTTATGCATAACGTTCGTTACAGTGATTTGCGAAACTGAAGAGACTACGTGGCCTCGATCCGGTTACGACTGCCTTGTCCAAGGCAATTGATCTCAAACATATTAGGCGCAACCAGAGCCACAATCCATTCAAGCACCTGCCTTTGATTATACTGACATAGCAGCCCGACACTCCTGCCTCCTCCCGCAACCCAGAATACCAGTAGATAAAGCTACCATGACTTCCTCTACCAAAGAAGTAGGTGCAATCCCACTCCATATGTCATCTTCAAAATGAAGCATCCTGGCCTGAGCTTCACTTGTTCATCATCATTCGCTCTTATCCTTCGTCCTCTTCGTCATTGTCGCATATTTCGTAAACTCACAACACCGTTCCTCGCTGTATCCCCTTACTCATGTGTTGCCATAACCGAATCGCTTGAGGCCGCTGTCGAGCCAGCAGAGTATGACTCCTCAGCTTCACTGGAGCCACGATTCCAGATACAGACATTTTCGCAATCCTCCTGCTTGGTACCACACTCACCCCGGCCCCCTCTGGGTACCGAGACCTTCCGCCAAGATGGAAAAGCAATCGTCTGAAGAGAGCATGCGACAGTGGAAGTGGCGTGTAGCTGAGAGTAGCATAAACTCTTCTGATACACCACTCACGGAAGCTGCTTTCTTTCCTTGCTGCGTCTACTCTCGTGCCTCTCAGCGACTAAGGACTGCTCAAAATGGCCTTGATACCTCGGAACAGGACGTCTTTTCCTCGGATTGTGTCCAATATGCTCTTTGCTTTCCATGTAAGTGAAACGTGCTCAAGGTTCGCCAGAATGATACTCAACAGCTAATGTTTGGGCCAGTTTATAGCTGTTTCTTGGTAAAGCTCCAGAACACCGTTCGGTCGTTTTACAACATAGATGGCTCCGATGCCTCGGACTGGTGCGATAGTTGTTTCTGTCCCTGCGTAACACTCGTACGCAACGAAAACGAGATTTCGGTTCGAGAAAAACAGCATCTTCGACTCAAGAGCGTCACCACTCCCTCGGCTTCGTCCTCGGTTTCGTCATCAGATCAATACCGCTCACCAGCTCCCATGACCACTCCTCGCTCACCCATATCACGCTCGGGAACTACATCACCAGTGTTGACTCCAGTAGCCCAGAGCATTCATCTGTCTCCAATTCAAGAGTCGCTCCGAGAGCGAGAGCCTTCAGTGTTACAGCCATTGACGCCCAGTCCCACCGGTTCGCCTAGCCCCCCAAGGCGTGCATCGCATCCACAAGAGAGCCTCCCGTTCTTTCCAGGTGATCTTCCTGTCGATGCAGGACCCTTGCAAGCCCATCGCCTCAGTCAGGACGCTAACATTTCTCAAATGGGTGCACCTTTGCGATTTCATCAGCTTGCCCCGGGTGACGAGTTGGTCTCGGTCGGTGCACCTTTGAGGACTCATCAGCTTAGCCGGGGTGACGAGCTGGCTGAAATTGCGACACCTTCACGTGCTCACGACCTCGCTTCGCATGACAATGTGATTCCGATAGGCATCGACAAGCAGCAAGCTCACGATCTCCAAGGAGACCCTTTGTTGATGAGCCCACCTCCAGCTTCATCTCACACTATCAGCCAAGATTCAACGGTTCCACGACTACGTGGACTGGGAAAGGGCCATCTGATTGAGTTGGATAGACTTGATCCCATAAACCGTCCTAGTCTAGCACCTAGTCAACTGTCCAAGCACGACATCTACCAAGACACCAGTTTTCCGCGAATATCGGGGAGGTATCCTCATGAACTACAGGAGGATGACTTCCTCTCTGCCAGGAGTAGTCCAGCGATATCCCATTCACTAGATACAGATGTGGACAAGTGAAGCCGGCCGACGTTTTAGGCTAGAAGAAACCAAGTAGAGAAGGGTGCATGACTGCGTAGGAGTATCAAAGGAGAGCGAGTGACATGATGGACGGCGTCTGTTTTCCTTGAAAAAATGCCTTTAGTATTCTTACTAGTTTCCAGTTTACCTATTTTAGTAAATAGACGACGCTTGGCTCTTGATGATTCGGTTCAACAATCGCTTGGTTGGCAGGGTTTGTCGTGAATGAAGCCGCATAGAGAGTGCGACTTGTTTAAAGATGGCTGAGAGACATGGGCGGCAAAGTAAACTCGGCTCGGCTGGCTTATTCTGGTAAGCGTAACAGGACGTTGATGTTTGAAACCGTGGCACCGCCAGTGCTCAGTTGGAGACCACACAGGAGGAGGCAACATAGCTATCTGCACCTTTTCTTATGACATTGTCTTGACGGGACTCCGCACGTCCCGTCGGGTAAGACGAAAATGAAAAGTCAGGTGGCTGGGAGGCGAACGTGGTCTGCGGTCTGACAGTCGTGGACGTTGTGCCGGCCAAAGTTACAGACAATGCAGGCTGAGCGAGACACCGCATTGTAGACTCTGGGTTCCCCCTTGCACATTATTTGGGGTTTGTAGTTCGCGATAGTGGGCGGCCCACTTAGACGAAAGAGCATCACGGTTGTGTCGCGAGAACGCGATTTCGGTAGTTACGCAAGGGGGAAACATGGGAGGTCTCGGTTCGCACCATAGCTTAGCAGTCTATAGTTGGTTACAGCATGGCCCGCTGGTGAGGCAGGATACGATTGCAGAAAGCTGGCTCATCAAGTTGGGAGGAGCTCGTTGCGATGTGAAGACGTCACGAATCGGCCGTGCTGCTGGTTGGTGTTTGGTCGTGCATGAAGAGCCAATGAGGTACTTGGGACATGGGAAACGACGTGACGGAGGAGCGCATGTCAGCAGCAGCCCAACGCAGAGCGAATTGCATGTTTCAACCATTCGTCTTGAGTAAC
Organism: Coccinonectria pachysandricola; assembly: GCA_003693555.1. Lineage (NCBI taxonomy): Eukaryota > Fungi > Ascomycota > Sordariomycetes > Hypocreales > Nectriaceae > Coccinonectria > Coccinonectria pachysandricola. The sequence continues at coordinate 89,884 of QUZF01000157.1, forward strand.
CTTGGATCAGCCAAGAGTCTGTGTGGTTTAATTGAGGATGAGGATGATGAGGGGGGGTGATGAGGTCGCAGGGAACGCGACCAGGGATGCCTGTTGTAATGGCCTGGCGGTGGACGCGTAAATGGGTTTCGACTGGCCTTTGTGCTTGAAGGGATAGATTAGAGACTACCGTAGTATAAAGAGCTAATGTTCAGCTCGGGACCAATTACAATGGTAGTTGATTCTTGAAAAAAGGATCGCGGTCCCTTTGGGAAAGGCAGTTGATCAAGATCTGTTTTAATCTGTACCGTAGCGTACCGTGGTTTCGTGTAACTGTCTCGAATAGCGAATTGGTGTTAATTGGCGGTGATGACGGTGCAACGGTGGTGGAGTTGCCGGCTACGGCCCGTCGAGCAAGCCATACCACGGCCAGGTGTGCAAGGTACATGGCTCGTGGCAGCTTCGCGACGCTCTGGCGGTCCTGAAGAAAGCGCGTTTCTGGTGTCGGAGGATACGACGATCATGAAATTAGTAATGTACTTCATCGCGAAAAGCGCTTTCATTTCGCAGTAGTGTCGAAAGACGAGGTTTCTGGTTACTGGCCATGCCGTTGATGCCTTTGCCGTAGCATGTATGTATTAGTCTACTTAAGTAGATGCTTTACGATGATTGACGCAGCGCTGCAGAAGCTAGTTCTACTGCCCTGGAACGATGAACCTCCCTTGCATTGCCCATCCACGAATAGATTCGGGACTCGAGATCAACGCGTAATTAGGCCATGTCGGGACATGTTCATCATGCCACGGCCATCGCGAGCGAATGGATTGATGCCATGACAGCTCTCCTCCAAGGTATGGATGGGGGCATATGAGCACGGCGAAGAACCAATGAGAGAAGATCATTTAACGCGCTCTCGTCGCGACAAGAGGCGTGCTGGTACTTGATACATCGTCCCCCGCTTCTGTGGCATTTGAGCACCCTCGCTTCCGCAATCTCCGACTGGCTGCACCGCGCACCGCGCTATCTTGATCTTTTCGATTTGCTTTTCGCTGCCAGAGCTGCCCTTTTTTTCTTTCTGTATAACATCGACAATCCTCGTCCATCTCACCTTGTTAGGCCTACGGATGCTTCTCTCTCTCCCGATCTACGCGCTCCGCCTATCAGATTCCCAGCGCCGAAGAAAGTACTCGATACCGCGACTTGGATAGTGGGAAACGCCCGAAGCTCTTAGCTGCCACACCTGCATGGCGACTAAAATCCGCTAATTCCCCGCTTCTGACATCTCGCCTTGCGGCGCTCTGCTGCGCGCTCTCGCTCACACTCAACGTCCGTATCTCTTACTGGAAGCTGTTTTCGGCTGCTTCGAGTCGTTTGGCTGTGTTGCATGAGCTTGTGCTTGATGAGGTGCATTTGCTGGCTCCCTTAAGAACCTTTACCGCTCACACTCCCTTCCCACAATTCTGTCACCCTGTTTCTCTCTTTTCTCCAAATTCCGCCCGCACCCACAATCAATCAACCTCGGGATTGTTCTCTGTCCCCCCCCCCCCTTTTCCCTTTTCCTCCTTCTGGCTGCCTGCCTACTTGAGTCGCCGACCAATCTAGCCTCGTCTCGTGTGTGTTTTGCGACGACAACATCGCGCGCGCCGAGCGAAACCAGCCGAACCCACTTCTTGCAGTAAACAAACATTGGCGACAAGCTACAGATCCACCACGCAGCACTTCATCTGGACCTGCTAGTACTTATCTGGATTGAACTGGATCCCAATAAGCAACCAAATATCTTCAACAGCTTGAAACAAACAATCTGAATCGCGCAACGCTCTTCCTTCAAAGTCACTTAACTGTGATTCACCAACACCATATACTCACGTCTCAACCCCCCGGTTCAGTCACGTCTCCGCTTCTCAGTTGCCACTGCTGTACATCCATCATAAACAGTTCAGCATAGATTAGTCGCAGGTCGAGAAATAACCAACCTTGGCCTTGTTATCAACATGGCCACCATCGCTCGCCAACCATTCACACCTCTGGATGGCTCACGCCTCCAGACGCTCACGAGCCTCAAGAACAGACAGAATGGTACGTCTACAAACCCGTCAGCCCAACGGGTTTCATCTCGACTCGTTCGCCAGCATCACTCATCTTGAGACCTCTGGTTAACATCTTACAGCCATCTCATCTCCCTCAAGCAGCAAGCGCAAAGCTGATTTCATTGACGTGGATGACTCGGAGAACATTGACCCTGTGGCATCCGCTAAGCGCTCCAAGGCCTCCATCTCATCATCTCGTTCAAAAGGGTTTGCCAAGGAGTTTGACTTCATCAAACCCTCAGCATTCGTCCTCAAAGCTGCTCCCTCGTCGCTACCCTTCTCACCCGATATCTGCTCTCTCGCCAGCCCAACCAAGGTCGCCTCATCTCTCCGCCGCAGCATCCAGCCCAGATCGCCCATTTCCAAGTTAAGCAGCGGTGGTGTCACCAAGTCATCGCCAGTTTCTGCTCCTGCCGGCCGCTCCCCTACTCGGGGTAAGCGGTCTGGCCTTCTCTCCGGACGAAGACGCACCATTGGTCCCTACACTCGTGTTGATCCTCCTTCTTTCAAGCTGGGCGCTGAGGCTACTCCTTTTTCACTCGATGCAGCTCTCAAGGGAACCATCCCCGGCTACGGTTCGTCGCGACCTGCTGCTGCTGCTGCTGCTGCTGCTGCTGCTCCTGCTCCTGTAGCTCCTGTAGCCCCCGCAAGCATTGAACCCTTCTCGTCTCTGGGCGAGCTGGACACGAAATCAAACTGGTTCTTCGAAATTCACGAAGATAGTCCTGAGCAGGAGATGACGAACCTGCTCCAACACAGCACCTGCGTGCTCGACATCTCCTCGGACGAGGAAAGCGAGCAAAAGGCGAGCAGAGAGCTTGCCGAAGGTCGCGACAAGGAGAACATTCCACCTGCTGGTGACGTTTCACAAACCTCAGCACGTCAATCTACCAGTGCTAGCGCCGACGAGATGATTACGGAGAAGAAGCGCGTAGCGTTGGGTGAGATGAACACGGCGGATTTCTACGCCGACGGCTGCAACGAAGCATCTGTGATTCTCGTCCCGGCCGACGACGACGAAGAGCAGACCAATGTGCCTCCTGCCCCCAAGGTAGTAGAGCCTAAGCAAAAGCTCACAGTGTTGGAACCCTTCCCTGAGATACTAGAGGACATTGATGCGCTCATGGCCAAGCCCGCAAGAGCATCTTCCAAAGCTGCTGTTCTGGCGCCTGTGGACGGGACCGGAGAGAGCTTTGAGCTCTGGGAGAGCGGGAGCGCTCAAGATGAGGCGGAACCCGCACGTACCCCGAGTTCATAACACCAAGCTCGTTTCGCATATACGGATAGGTGGTATGAGGCGATTACGAGTAAATGTCTGGTCTAAGCGGATTGTTCTATGGAGTTTTTCAAGCCTTACTAAGGAGTATTTGATTTGGATAGCTATCGCATCGGCGTTTTTGCAGCAACCAGTTCTCGAGCAGGCTACCAAGGGCTGGAGTACTGTCTGATTTTCTGTTTCTTATTAATTTTTGGGGGGGAGTTGTAATTCTTTGGTTCTACAGCATAGTAGCAAGCTCTGTTCTGAATTTACGGGGTTTTCCCCTTCCTTTTCAACCCCACTACGACTGGGTCTGTCGATCTGTCAACGAGCATATGGCAGGAATGATGTCCTTGTTTATACGCCCGACTCTGGAATTGCCTGCCATCGTGCTTGCACTTAGCAAGCCGCCAAGCTTAGGAATGTGGTTTTGGACGATCCATCATACAGTATGCGGAGTTTTCTGCTGAGCGCAAGCTCGATGAAATGTAAACAAAACTGAATACGCTACATTTCTATAACGTCGAGTTCAAGAGATGATTAAAGAGAAATAGGTATCCGCGAAGAAGCAGCTTGTTCTCGCGAAGCAAGTCATCAGCTGACGAAGTTGTTCGCTCTACAACTGTGCACCAAGGTCGGGCCCACGTGAACTGCCTTTCTGTGAACATCTCAACTCACGGCTCCACAGTGTGAATTCTACCAACCTTATTCCTCGACTCCCCACATGACGATAGTTCTACCATAGCATCTCACAAGCTACAGCTACAACTCGTTCTCACAATCTAGTTAGCCTTCCTACTCAGAGGAGAGGAGAAAATTTACATCCAGTTCCGCCTTCAACCATGGCATCAATCAACGATCTCGCCACGGCGGCCATCGCGAGCTCATCCGCCGCAGCGGCTAAAGCGGAAATCAGCGGTGATGTCGAAGTAGCCGGACAAGACTCTGGTGCTGCTACGACTTCTATTGATAAAGCTGAGCTGGTAACTCGAGAAGAGGCAGGGCGGACGAGAGGTGCGTTCATTGTGCTCGAGGGCTTGGACCGCAGTGGCAAGACGACACAGGTGAAATTACTAGAGCAGAGATTTGTGGAGGAGGGACGGCCGGTTAAGATGATGCGATTTCCAGGTGAGTAGCTTTCCTTATGTTTACATCGGAATGGATATCTGTGTGATAGGGTTACGTTCAGTATTCGACCTTGGTTTCTACATGAGTGTAGTTGTAAGAGAGCTGTGCGGGTTCAAAAGGAATGGGATAGACGGTGTACTGAGAATCATGCTGATGAATTTGCAGACCGCTCAACCCCCATCGGGCAAATGATTGATAGCTACCTCAAAAGCGACATCGAGATGGAAGACCACGTCATTCACCTTTTATTCAGCTCCAACCGATGGGAAGCTGTGTGAGTCTACCCAGCTCCTCTCATGATCCACGAACAGCAGTCTCATCAAACTCTTTAGAAACACCATCCGATCCCTCCTCGCATCCGGCACCACCATAGTCTGCGACCGATACTACCACTCCGGCATAGTCTACTCCGCCGCCAAACAGAATCCCACCCTCCTCCTCCCTTGGGCACGCGCCCCGGAACGCGGCCTCCCCCGTCCCGACATGGTCCTCTTCCTCGACCTGGAAGAGGCGCAGGCACGAGAGCGCGGCGGCTGGGGCGGGGAAGTCTACGAGAAGGCGGAGATGCAGCGACGTGTGCGGGAGCTGTTTTGGGCGCTGAGCATGGGTGGGAAGGATATCGAAGCTCTGGATCTGCTGGGTAAGGAGGGGGCAGAGGGCGGGTCGTGGAGGCAGGAGGAGGAGGATCTCGTGGTTGTTGATGCGGGGGGGAGTGTGGAAGAGGTTGCGGAGGCGATCTGGGAGAAGGTCAGGACGAGGGTGGAGTTGGTGGATAAGGGGGAGCTGGGGAGAGTTGTGAGAGTTGTCAAGTGAGTGCGAATCTGGTGAGAAGGAAGGGAGTAAGTGGTACATGGCGATCGGTCACAGTCAACCGGGGATTGGGTTCCGATACTAAGTTAAACGCTACGTAGTATTTATAATAAGATGCAGCGCGGAACTTTTCTTCTTCTCCAGATTTAAACAGTTTGGCACGCATTAGCGTCCCATGTGCCGCGGTCACGATATGGTCAAGATGTCTCAGCTTAGCGGTTGTGGCGACGGGAGCGTGCAAGTCACATTTTCGCACTAAGCATGACTTGTTTAAGATGGAGCGGTTCGACTCATGACTAGCTCGGGAAGTTGTTCTGAGCTTGTGAGAGGTCATCACGAGGTAGAAGAAGAAGAGAGGCTATGTGTACAGGTGATGGGTTGGGAGATGTTGAATAACGTAAGATGCGCTGAACTGTGCAGAGGAGAGGGATGGATGCTCGCCTTCGTTCTGGCTCCGTGACTTGGTGCAAGATGTTCGTTGAAGCCGTTCTGTTGTAAGGTGAGTGTTGCTCGAAGTTGACTCTTATATCTGATTATCTTCCGGTTCCTTTTCCCAATTATCTTTCTAAATTTCGATGCATGTATAATCGTTAGCCGAGGTAGCTTCTTCGCCAGGTTGTAAGGATGCTTGACTCAGGGCCGCCTACGAGCCCTGTAAAGACGCTGGAAGAACCTTTGCCAACCTCACGCCCTCCTCTTCGCTCTTACACCGACAAAGACTGCGACGTTCGCCCACGCCGTAATGGTCATCGTTCGACCGAGTACTTTGGAGAAAAGCTGTACGATTCGTCAGATAGGAGAGATTCAACATTCAAGCATTTCCCCACTGCATCACGAAATGTCGGGAGCTTCATACTCGATCCAGCCGGCGAGCTCACCCACGATGAAACCACTGTAGACGTCGTCGCCGTACCGTGCCCAGGTGGTCATCCGCTACAGACATGGAGTCGAGATGGAACGATGGGCCGTTACTTCGGTGCTCCTTCCATGCGTGATGTCGAAGGATCTGGCGATGGGACGGATCGTCCGAGTCCGTCGTGGGTGAGGCAAGGTCTTCGACGTGAAGCTGATCGCGCGCGGATCATGCTGTACCAGCATCCTAGCCTGGATGGAAACAGTGGCGAATTGGCCTTGAGCAATTTGGCAGATGCATTGCTGGAGGCACTTGTGGCGCAGGGCCAGAAGGGGGTTGGGAGTAATGGACGGCAAAGGAGGCCTCTGCTATTCGTCGGCCACAGCATAGGAGGGTTGGTGGTGAAGATGGCGTTGGTGAGAGCAGCAAGGTCGCAGAGGTTCGAGTGTATCATGAGGCAAACTTATGGAGTTGCCTTCTTTGGTGAGTTCCTAGCTTAACCGAAAACACCGCTCAGCATATGAGAACATGCTGATATACCTACAGGTACACCCCATCAAGGCTCGAGCTACTTCGCAGTGTCCAGCCTGGCATCCAGCATCCAACTTCTGCTTCGTCTCGAGTCGGTCCTGCCAACTTCTCTGACTGACCAGCTGCGCGTGGGCAACTCGCTACTCCTGCATCTCGATGAAGACTTCAAGGCCGTTGCAGCAGATATCCGCATCTGGACTCTATATGAGACTATCGATTCACGTCTGTCGAGCACAAGTTCTGGAGACGTCTTCTTTACCGCACCGCTGGTCTCTATCAAATCTGCCATCCTGGGTATGCGCCAGGAGACAATTCTACCGTTGCAGAGCGACCATGCCAATATGGCATCGTTTGGACGGCACAACTCGCACACGCTTCGCTTATTTTTACTACAGCTGGCTTCGTTAATCAGCAAGGCAGATGAGTCCTCCCGCGAAGACGGACGGGAGTCGTTGAATCTGGAACAGAAGGTCAGCATCGAGGTGCATGGTTTCTTCGAAGACGTCATATTTGGGCCTGGTGCTGCGGATTCTACAATTCGCGCTTGGTCAACAAGGTTGCCGCTCAAAGAGTTTATAAGCAAGGGTCCGGATGTTTGTCTAGCTGATAGGCTCAATGAAGTTGAGGGCGTGCCCGAAGAGAGGAGGTTCTTGCGCGCTCGTGGAAAGACTTCGCCCATCGTGTTCGATCAAGAACAAGGTAGACCCAGCACGGCCATGCTTAGAAATCCCTTGGGAATCAGCCAAGATATTTCTGCTGTCTTCTCCGCTCCAAAATCACCCGTCTTGCAGTCCGTCGATGCTGCTCTAGCTGCCACCGGAACACGTTCGAGGACAGATTCCATACCGAATACCATTACAGGGATCCCCTTAACACCACCATCGAGACCTCTGTCACCTCCGACGCGTTACTCAACTCCCATGCGCCGTCCGTCTCCGCTTATACAGGCTGATTTTGAACAAGATTTGGCCGTGGATCGGCTCTCCCCGCCTCTGCGCGGCCAAATTGGGCGGTCTCTGAGCCGGTCATTCAGCACGGGCACATCGGAGTCACAATATGGGGATCGTAATCTTCCGCCCTTCTCGCAGCGGAGTAGGAGCAATATTGAGGGGGGTTTTGCGGACGAGGGAGAGCATAAAGTCGGTCGGGTAGATAAGCAGTCTGAGTCCCCAGGTGTGCAGCAACTCCCAGAGGCTGTGGTGGCAATACGCAAAGGGGTCGAGAGGGGCGATCAACCCGTGAGCGAGATCGTTATCGTGGATGAAGCACCAGTCATATTTGCGAAGCCTCGGGCTGATGCGCGAAAGTTTGCTTGGATTCATCTTCCATACAATAATCCCAGCTGGGTAACGGTGAGGCTATATGACTCTAGTCGAGACTACCAAGCTATGTCAGTTTAGCTAACGCGTCTACCAGAAAGTATTTGAGACGTTACAGATTTCTTATAATCGCGACTTTACAACACTATTCAGCGCTGACTTCTGGGCGACGAGACATACACGCGGTAGGCATTCACAGCATTATGCGTACTATGCAAAGCCTGACTGCTACTACTCGTCTCAGAACCTATGTGAGTTCATGTGTTGGGGCCAAATCCTAGGGTTAAGTCACTGATAAAGTCAGCAGCACCAAGAAACTCATCGTCGAAACGTCCCTCGAATTCACTCTCCGCTGACAAGGGGACTTATACGTGCCTCTTCCTGCCGTATCTCCACTTCGATACATATAAGCGGCTACTTAGGCGACGTGAGCTGATTCTTCAGCGGCTACGTCGAGGTCGAGCCCACCCAATACCCGAGAACGTTGCCAGGAGCGAGTCGCTCGAGTTGCAAGTCCTCTGGGAATTTCTCGGCCATGACCCACCCATCAACAGTCGTCGTACCTTGGATCAGTATGGATATCCAACGTTGCAGGACACACGAGGGCGTGATGATGACCAGATGCTTTACAAGCTTACCAAGGATCGAGGGGGTCCGCTGAGCGAGCATCCCGGCTTGCATGGGCAAGGGTCGATTACAAGCTCGCGTTCCGGTGGTAGCGGTAGCCAGAAGGGCCAAGCAGGGAGAGAATATGAGGAGCCTGCGGAGAGTGAATCTTTGGATGATGTGCTAAACGGAAACGTGTTGATGGTTGATCAGCTCTGGCTGTGGGTTATCGACTCTCGTAAGTCTGTTTCTACGGAAACAAGTTCAGCTGGTTGGAGGGCTTATGAAAACTGATGATGATAGACACCGTTCTTACATTCTTCCCAAAGCGAGAGGGTGATGCAATCGAAGGACCGCTGTACCAACAGGCCGATCTCAGAGATAGCATCTTCAACGAGGTGAATGTAGATCCCACGCGGCAATGCGAGAATGCGCTGGATTTAGCAGCACTAGCAGCGCTTCATGCAGTGAGCGTGCTACTAGATCGAGCGTCGCATCCCGATCTAGAAGTTTTCCGAATCTTCGAAGAAGCTATAAGCGTTTTGGTGAATATTACCTGCCCATGTTTGTGTAAGTTGCTAACAATGCTTCAGAATGAGAAGCTCACGACATCACTCAAGACGTTTCGCGCCGAAGGATTCAGAGATAAGGCCATGAGCTATGAGCCAGTGGAAAATAAGACAGGATCGATTCGAGCCCGACATAAGGCTGAAGGGCGCAGAGCTGAGCAAGAAAATCGCGACAACACGTCTGCACTCTTAGAGTTGCGCGATATCGAGGATGAACTTCTTCTTCTCGTCCATCTCTTTGCACGCCAGTCCAAGGTGATCGACTCCATGCTCGCCACCTATTCCAAGCCTGAGCTTCTCGATAAGACAGTCAACGGTCGCGTCTTCCTCAACGAAGCTCTCAAGAAAGTGGAGGATTACAATCACGCGGGGGACGAGATGATTCAAAGGGTGCGCAACACGCGCAACGACTACGATAAGCTTCTTCAGATGGTTCAACGGCAAGCGCAGGTGGACGAGGTGCGACTTAGCAGGTTACACGCGGACCTCGCGAGCTCGCAGAGTCGGAGCGTCATGATCTTTACCACATTCACGGTCATCTTCTTGCCATTGACATTCTTCACGGGTCTATTTGGCATGAACACTCAAGAATGGGGAGGCGGAGGCAACTTACACCTGAAGACGATCGGAGCTATCGCATTACCGGGCAGTGCTGTGCTCGTCTTCGGTGCGCTAGTCGTGGCGTGGAGCACAACGGTGAGAAAGATGTGTAGATGGGTGGGGAAGTTATATGGACGTATAGTGCATCGTATTCTCTCGATTGCATGGGATCCGGTTGCGGCGGCGACGGCGGAGGTGATGGAGAGAATCAGGGAAGGGAGGGAGCGCAGAGACGGAGTTGAAGTCCAAGGTAGCAGTGGCGCTGGCAGAGCTCGAGATGACAGAGATGGGAGGGGAGGGCGGGTGAGGAGAGGCTTGGTTCAGGAGGCGAGCGACTTCTGGGAAAGGAACCGACTGGAAAGGGATAGGGGATATCATTTGCCGGAGAAGAATAAGAGGAAGGTGAAGAAGGGACGGGGGAGGGATGCTAGAGCAAGACGGGATATCAATGGTTGATTTCATGGAGAGATGGGAGAGAGGGTTGGAGTGTTGGAGGGTAGACTTTGTCTATCATGAATCGCCGGGTGCTTCAGACAAATGGCGATGATATGTTCCAGAACCAAACGGTTCTCTCAGTACAACTTTGACAGAATCATAGTCCAGTGCTTCCGCAGTTCAGTGAGATCAAGCTGTGTGAAGAGGTGTGAGATGTAATAATATATTCATGAACTCCACCACGTGAATGTCCGAAGCATGAACACACAGTCACAGGCCGGGAGATTTGTCTCATGAATACGCAAGGGGAATCCTGTCTACGTCCAGTACCTGCGAACCATGCGCTGCTCTACTCTGGCTGACAGGGAACCGTTCTTCCCTGACGCTCAACTTGGGAATATGATTCATTCCACATAAGCTGGCGAATAGTATAGGTGGGGTATAGTGTTCTGTGGTACTAGGTTAGTACTCCGTGATAGTATTATGCTGTTGATGTTCAGCTGAAGTGGAGGAAGGTGCGATTCGCTCTGCGCTTTCTTTCCTCGTTGAATTTCCGCAATGAGCACAAACCTCGACTCTCCTCCTTCATGCGCATGTTGCTTTTTCTTTCTTTTTTTCTTTCTTTCTTTCTTCTTCTTTTCCTCATCGCCTTCTCCGACAGTTTCGAAACAAATCATCGCTCGACTACCCCACACCTATCGACTACGGTAATCTTAGCTTCTCCTCCTCTGTTTCTTGTCTCAGAATAATGGCACGATTGTGATTCCTCGGATATCCGGATGCGCCTAATGATCCCACCGTGACCAGTTTTCAGCACAGGTTACATAAATGCAACCCTGGTTGTGTATCACCATCAGGCAATTCATATTCTCACTGGTATGTGACATAGTCTGTGTGCCCAACAGGTATATGGCATTCAACACAAGTAAACAGGCCATGGCATTAGCTTAGGAGGAATTTCTTGTGGCGAAATCAATCCACTGAGAGCTGAATTATGGTGGGAAAATGGAACAAGGAACGTGCAGCAAGCACGATATTACGCCTTCAGCCGCTGCCGAATGGGTCTGGTCTCGGCCGGTCCAGTCATGTCTTCTTGACAATCTACACGTTGACGGGAGTGCCCGGTTCCTCGAGTACCTTCTCATGGAAGCCCGGAGTTTGTGTCCGTCTAGGTTGTCTGCAGGGATAGCCCATCGTCAGATCGACCTATGCATCATGTCTGTCGGGAGCTGGGCATCAGCCGCAACAAGGGCCAGGATCTATGCAGGTGCGAATCTCCTCAAAGACCCGCATATATCTTGAAACAAGTTCGCTTGCTCCGGACTCGACGCGCTCTTATAGTTTGTTGTTCTCGTGTGGATAAACGCCAAATAGAGTCAAGTCATAAACCAGTCAATGCCGGTCCTTGCCGGTTTTCACATATCGTGTGCTGCCGCAGTCCGTACCAGTGGGACTCTTTGCTATGGACACTCCTTGACACGTGGAGGCATAATGGTTGAGAAAGGCATGCGGAAGAACCCATGTTGCGTGCGGTGAAGCCTAAAGACACGATGTAGGCCTTCGGTCGGCTGAATATTGTCGAGTCTCTAAAGGGTTTGGCAGCAGAGCTGAAGACTATCCCAAGAGAAACACCTGAAAGATGGAATAGTAAGAGGTGATCATATATCCTTTCTCAGACAGCATCCCATTCTTCGATACCTGAAGAACTTGGTTCTTCGGCTTGTTGTCAAGAACAAAAGACTTGACTTCTCTCTCAAGCAAATTCGCTTCTTGTGGCCCTCTCTCCTTCTTATACCACCGTCATGTCAACTCCGTCTGCCACGGGCTCAGTGCCCGGTTCTCCGCGTTATGCTGTTGCGACACAGTCGTCAACACGACGTAAGAGTCCAACGCGAGATCGTCCTCCCACGCCGACTCGTGGAAGTCGTCCTTCGACACCAACACGCGGAGGTCGTGGCGGTGGACGGGGAGGGAGTCGCCCTACAACACCAACGCTTCGCAAGCGTGGATCAGGCGTGAACCTCGGTCGTCGTTCCTCCACTGCGTCATTGAACCGGCCGACCACTCCTCCTTCAGCTACTTCGACCAAGTTTCCCCCAAAAAGCCCCGATGACCCGAAAGTTCCTGTCGAGACGCCCTCTTCGCCTTCGGCTGCTCGTCAAGTTAGCTCTGCAACCGATAGAGAAACACCTACTTCAGCCCTTGCGGTTGAAGATGGATCAAAGCGTCCTTCGACCCCTCCAGCAGGAATGAACTCTGAGTATCAAGGCCTGCCACTTTCTCCTGTCCCCGAGACCGATAGCGCTGCTCAATCTCCGCAGCCTCCTAGAACTGGCAGTATCGCAAACATCCTTGGTTCGCCTCAGCCATCACCTCGACATTTTGGCTCACTCATGCCTCCGTCTGACGCCCGTGCAAGCCAGGCTCAGACAGCATCTCCCGCGCCGGGGAACGCGGGCATCCCTGCTCCTGCTGCTTCAGACTTGACAATTGCACCTGAGCCTGCCTCTCGCAGCTCAGCTGCCGCTCCGGCTGATGTTTCGTCCGAGGCAGTTGCTGCTGTCGGGGCTGCCACAGAGGCTTTGATTCATCGAGCTCCTAGGTTTAGTTCGGTACCAGAAGTGCGAGAGACTCCAGCTGTCAGACAGCCTGCAGCGGTTGCTTCTACTCCAAAGACGGCTGCCCGGCCGGATGTTGCTTCCGCGCCTTCAGTTCTCCCTCCGCCATCAGTCGCATCTCTTCCAGCTATTGCTGCTAGGCCTGGCGTCGCTCCTAGACCTGATGCAGCTCCGAGGCCGGCTGTTGCTCCTCCTCCAGAAGTTGCTGCTCGCCCAGCCACATCTCCGGCGCCTGAAGTCGAAGCCGCTACAGTTTCGATTATCTCCCCAAAGCTGTTCTTTGCGCCAGTCCCCAAGCTTGGTATAGTACCGATCGTGGCCAAGGCCGTGCAAACCAGTCCCGCTCCAGATTCCGTTGCGGCTCCGACTCCCGCGTTATGGCCGATCACACTGTCGGCTCCGATGACCATGCCGGCACCTCGAGTCGTATTCCTAGTTGCGAGGTCTTGACTACCCCATGTTCTACGGTACAAATGGATCGCAATAGCGATTACGTGACTATTGCACTAGCGTAGTCTGGATTGAAGCGGGTTCAATCGTTTGATCAGCCAGTATCCGAACTGGCTAAATTTTAATTTTTTTTTGTCTTTTCCTTTTTTTAAGAGATCTTGTTCCTTAGCAGGTCGGCGGAGAAGTGGGGGTTTTTTTTTTTTCATTTTGAGTATATAATCTTGAGCAGTGAGATTCGTGGTATGGTATACGGAGTAGTGAGGAGTTGACCTTTCGAAAAGGTTCCTTTTGTTATGTCGTGGTTTTTTGTACCGCCATGTCTTTTATGTTATGAGTTAGAAGTGCCCATAATGGAGTTTTGGTCAAGTTATTAAAACTCGATACACTCACTCACATATCATATCCCGATGGAATTATTTGAATCACGTTTTCGCTCTGCACGCAAGCCAAACAACCATACGCCCATCAATGAGTTTTTGGCTTATGAGAGGTTTTGACTATGTGCAAATCAAGTTTATTCGATGTCCAAAGTCTTTTCTCTGGATAAGCTTCCATCTGAACTGCAGCGCTGATCCTCCAGCTCTATTTTCCCTTACACGCCACAGGTCACCGTACTGTAGCCTCTCCGCCGTGGCGCAAATTCCCCCACCAAAGCGCTCCACCGCACGTCAAGCCGAGCCGAGCCTCACGCACTCTCTCTATTTCAGCCTTGTCCAACTCAACTACAACACCACCGCCCACCGACATCACAGTCTTTCGCCCGGCATCATGGCGTCGGAAACGCCCAAGCTGCTCTGGAACCCAGAGAACGTCAAGGACGTGGCCGAATCAGTGGGCGTCGGCGCGCTCAACGACGAGGCGCTCAAGTGCCTGACGCAGGACGTCGAGTATCGCGTCGGCCAGGTCATTGTCGAGGCGTTGCGCTTCATGCGCGCTGCGCGCCGGACGACACTGACTGTCAACGACATCTCCCTCGCGCTCAAGGCTCTTGATGTCGAGCCTCTTTACGGATACGACTCTACGCGGCCGCTGCGCTATGGGGAAGCGAGTCTCGGACCTGGCCAGCCGCTGTTTTACATCGAGGATGAGGAGGTGGATTTTGAGAAGCTCATCAATGCGCCTCTACCCAAAGTGCCTCGGGACATGACGTTTACCGGTACGTTTCTCACCGCTGGAACTCTTATATATCGGCGTTTGCATGCTGACTCTTGTTTTCAGCGCATTGGCTCGCCATAGAAGGCGTCCAGCCGTCGATTCCTCAGAACCCAACAACGTCCGAGTCGCGATCTCAAGATCTCCTACCCAAGGGTCCCGGTGCCAACCCTGCACTGTCGGCCCTGGCCGGCAACGACAACGTCGCCGTGAAACCATCCGTCAAGCACATTGTGAGCAAGGAGCTCATCCTGTACTTTGACAAGATCCAGGCCGCCATCCTGGACGATAACCCGGATGAAGAGGTCGAACGACTACGGCAGGCGGCTTTGGGTTCCGTGCGCGACGATCCGGGTTTGCATCAGCTCATCCCCTACTTTATCAACTTTATCATGGATCGCGTTACACATCACCTGGACGATACGTTTACGCTCAAGCAGATGATGGAGCTTACAAATGCCCTCATCGAGAATAAGAGCCTCTTTCTGGACCCTTACGCCAGCCCCCTTTCTGCGCCAGCCCTCACGTGCCTCATGGCCCGAAAACTCGGCAGCGAAGAAGGTACCGACGCTCTCATGGAGCAGTACGATCTCCGTCAACTCGCCGCGTCGTTGGTCGGTCGCATCGCCCGCAAATACTCAGCCTCCAACTCGCTGCTCCGACCAAAACTCACGCGGACATGTCTCAAGTACTTCCTCGACCCTGCAAAGCCACCCGCGGTTCTCTATGGTGCCATCCACGGTCTGCTCGAGGCGGGCGGGCCCGAGGCCATTCGCGTCCTGGTGCTGCGCAACCTCAAGAGCTTCGACGCAGCGATTCTGCAGCCGCTAAAGGAGAAGTCGGAGGGCGCCATGGATTACGAGATGCTGGTACAGGGTATCGTGCAAGCCGTCGCATCGCTGGCAGAACGGGGGCCTTCAGATATAAACGGTGTGAATGGCACAGCTGGCCCCTCAGAGTCAGAAGTGCAAGAGCTCTATGACTTTATCGGTCCCATCGTAGGCCGCAAGATTGCATCAGCTGGAAATCGTCATCTGATTCGGACGATCTTGGATGCTCGATCTCTGGAGTAAATCGGGATTCGGTCACACCTTGATCGAGCAAGCACCAAAAGGCCGCGGCAAGGGCTGGGGGTTCGTGGGTGGGGGCGTAATGGCGTTTTGGGAGAGTACGCATGAAATTGCTATTAAGAAATATCCGTGAGAATTTAATGGCTCGCAAGGGAAGCATGAACCAGAATCAAGATAATGGTATCAAAATATCAACTGATCTGCTTGGACGAAATAAAACAGCTGGCCGTATCTGGGCCGTTACTCTACAAGGCTTTCCCCGTCCATTGCATCACTTCTGTACAACCGCTGCTTCGGTATATGTCCCATCCCTGCTCAATCGTGACGTTGTCCCGATCTGGTCCGACGACGCCCGAGTTCCCCGCTGGCTCTCATCTTCCGCATCCGTGCCGGTGTCTTCTAGGTTTTTCTTTTCAGTGCGCGTGCCTCTGCTTCTTACAGCAAGAAAGCAACGCCAAGGCCGCCAACGATAGCTGTGCTCCAGATAAACACATCAGTCTTCTTGATGGCGGCCTTGGAGAAACCCCTGCCGGTATCGCAGATGAGGTGCTTCATGCCGCTGAGGAAGTGGTAGACGAAGGGGAAGCCCAGGCCGAACTTGACGGTGCCCTTGAGGATGGGTGCGGTGGCTAGGAAGGAGGCGAGGCTGGCGGACTCGAGGTGCCAGCCGAGGAGGGGAGCGGCAAGGTAGGCGGTCATGTAGGCGTAGAGGGCGCCGGAGAGGGTGCAGCCGGTGATTCGGGTCCAGGCCGAGGTGCCGAACCAGGTCTGCTCCATCTTGTAGATGCCCAGATGGGGGGAGATGGGGCGGTTGAGGCGCTGGTTGACGAGGATCTTGTGGCCTTGATCGGGGGTGAGGTGGGCGGTGCCGGTGGCTCTGGCGGTCGGGATGGTTAGAATTTGGGGGCGGACGCGACGGGAGCTGCGGGTGTTCAGGAGCATCTCGAGATTCGGAGGGAGCTTACCGGGACGAGGTGGTGGACAGGCCAGCAGTCAGGGCCACCTTGGGCAGGGTCTGGTTGAAGAAGACGCCGGTAGGCTTGGCCGCGCCTGCGAAGGGGAGGTTGTTAGCGAGGCTATCCGCAAAGCGAACTTGTCAGTCGGGCTCAGCTGCTCACTTCGGCGGAGGGCGGCGACGCCAACTCGTTGAGCGATCATGGTGGGCGATATATAAAAACTAAAGCGTGCTAAGATGTTTGGGGATGATTGTCGATGGAAAGCTGGGCCGAGCTTGAGCTGAGCTGATCTCTCGGTTCCACTAGAGGTCGTTCACGGTTCTGTCGTCGTCGTCGGCGTCGTCGTCCGAAAGGGTTGTCTGCGCGCAAAGGTTTGTCCGGCCAAGTTTTATGTTCCACTTCCCGAGAGCGATGATGCCTTCTGTCGGCGCTGAGAAAGGTACAGTGCCCATGTTCGGGACGGGGCAGCTCGGCTTCTCGGCCCAGTGCGACCAATCGGCAGAGGTCAATTCCTCATCCGTGGAAAGGCACGTGATCGATAACGTCTCCAAAAGAGTTAGCGATATTAGTCGAGTATCGTACTATCATCACGTGAAGCGTACCGAAGATTAAGAGAGGAAACCCACACGCTTAGTCATCTTTTTTTTTTGCGCTCTGACCGCAGTGCCAAAACTCCAATGTGGTTGCAGATTTTCCTGTTCCCCTTCTCTCTTCCTTTCCTCTCCAGATAGACAAGAACGTCCGTCGCGCGCTACCTAGTCGCTTTCTGCGCAGATGGGTAGCGCTACCGACAGGGTCTTTGGACTCGTGGGCTGATCTGAGAGGAAAGAGATCCGTCGTTAATCTCGGCACCTAGTGAAACTCCGTCTAGGTGCCGTTTCATTTTGAGATCTACATACCATTACATATCATCCTGTTGAGTGAACTACGACGCTTCTGTAGTATGTATGCCTTCTGTACTCTGCATCAGCGCAAGTGCTGTCTCTAGATTCAAAGACAAGACAGATCATTCGACGAGTATCCCTGCGCAGTCCAAGTGCTGTCAATCACAGCATGCTTGCTTGGTCATGATAGTTGGAGGGGAGCTCATCCCATCATGAATGGGTAACCACCATGGAAGACTCACGTTGCGTAGGCCAGAGGGCCATGTCGCCGACAGCTTTGCTATTCCAAATATAACACTGGGATACTCCTTTGTTC
Source organism: Coccinonectria pachysandricola (assembly GCA_003693555.1). NCBI lineage: Eukaryota > Fungi > Ascomycota > Sordariomycetes > Hypocreales > Nectriaceae > Coccinonectria > Coccinonectria pachysandricola. Next base: position 107,508 of record QUZF01000157.1, read on the forward strand.
TCCGCGGTCATGCCTTCTCCCTTTGTCGTTCCTATCAAGCAGAGCAGGAGCAACTTCGATCCCATCATTCTCGAGCAACCAACTCGTTCGGAACGTCATGAACGCTCGTCGCCATACCTCCTTTAAGCTTCACATTTAATCTCTTAGCAGTTTTGTTCCGTCTAATCCATAGCCGTCGAAACGCCCCATCGTCAAGAGATCCCGAAGACACTCAGAGGTTATAGCCATGGCCGACAACTCCCAACCCGAAGTGCTTCAACCTGGCGAATTTCAACTTAGATACCCTCCCCCTCACCATTTTCATCATCAGCTCCTACCCCATGACGATGCCGAGCCTCGGTTTCCCTTTGGACGGCTCTTCGTATCCCACCCAGATGACCCCAAGAGGACGCACGAAGCCCTCAAGCTCATCCGTCAAACCATTTACTTCTACGTATGGGACGACTACTCCGGCACTGGTGGCCCGATGTTCTTCATCACCTCCATGGGGGTCAACCGTGCGATCGACCATCAACACCGGATCCCCTTTGACCATGCTCGCCTCCCCTCGGGATTAGCCCACGTCGACAGTAGTCTCTTGTTCACCAACAAGGCCATCTCCGAGGACTTTGCTGAGTACATCTACAGCACCAGCAGCGTTTCTATTCACGTCGAAGCCAGCGAATTCGCCTTCACCCCAGGCCTGTGTTACTTCGCTGATAGCAGACTTCGGCTCGAAGAGGTTATGAGATACAACAAGCGCTTGTTCGAGGAGTACTGCAGGGGCGTCTACCTGAGCGTCATGTTCCCTGGCGCGATATGTCGAGGAAAGATGTTCGACATTGGTGATACGCTGCTGGTGCTACGAAATATCTTGGAAAGCTGGAAATTTGGCAGTTCCCGCTGGCCATGCAGGAACGTCAGGGGCTTGTTTGAGCTCTCTTTCTTCTCCATGAACCACCCGGCAGAACTTGCGGACATCCATGATCCCCTAGCCGAGACTTTGACACCCGACCAGCAAGAATACTTTGCAAAGGAATTTTGGGCAAACCTTGGGCACCTGGATGACTGGATTCGAGTGCGTGGTATGGATTGACACACGGGTATGCGTTTCACAGTATGGGGGTTTCTCCCTTTTTCTTCTTCTTCTTCTTCTTCTTTCTTGGAAAGTTGGTTACTAGGCGCGAGAACGAACGCGAAGCTTCACTTTTCTTTTCAATGACGAGACGCTGTCCATAGTCAGTTGGTTACCTCGTCAAGTCAGGCTTAGATCGGTCATTACTATCATCCATGGGTTTGCATCGGGACATGCAGCCTGGCTGTTAAAGAGATCATAGAAATTATAGCATCTTATTTATTACCCAACCCACTGATAATCAATTACTGCTCATACTCGACAGAGCAGTGCCACTCGTAGCAGTGCCACTCGTAGCAGTGCAGGGAAAACACTCCCCCCTATTCATCGCCACCATCCTCGCCCAAAGGCTGTAGATATCTCGTAGCGTAAAGAATAACAACTAATACAATATTGACAACCATAAACACAAACCAAGCTTCGCCAATTCAATATTTCAAGGGGCCAGAAAACTTACTCTCTTACCCCCTTTACGTCCATCCTCGCCCTGCCTGACAATAAATCATGCGCCGCCTTTTATATGATCCTATCAAAATACCAGAATAAACCACCAACTCCGCTTGAGAGTATCTAATCCTAAAAACCCGTTCCTTGGCTCGCCACCCATTTTCGCTCCTTTAGCAGAAATAAACGCTACCATTTCCTCCTACCATAAAGGTCCCTGACCATGCAACCACCCATCTGCGCTACAAACTCGACGAAAAATCCTTACTACATGTTCCCCATGCCGAAATCGTTGAACAATGGCGCCGATGCTTGCGTTGGTTGTTGCTGCTGTGCTGAATTCCCGTTCGGGTTGTTCCACATATCCCAGTTAAGTGCAGACACGTCGAGGTAACCGCCCAGGAATTGGTCGAGCTCTGTTAATTGAGGCATGACCAATGGCTGGGCTACAGGCGTATGCTGGTGCGAGTCCGAACCTCGCGATTCATTCGCGATTTCGCGAAGACGGTAGATGAGGTTCGGAACTTCAACGGGCTGGCCCGACTGGCTGAATATTTCTTCACGGGCTCTCCAGGCCTTGAGCACAAGCTGGGCCTGTACGGCGTATTGCTTTTGCGACATGTCAAAAAGCTCTGGATGGTACAGGTAGGTGATCTCTACGATTCGCCAGCCGCGGTCGGCCATTGTTCCCGAGGGTCGATGAATCAGTTGACTCGTCAGGACGGCGAAGAAATCGAGTTGGAAATGCTGCTTCACGAACCAGAGGAAGCCTGTCTGGTCCATTATCTGGTAAGACTCCATGCTGTGTTCGGTATGCATAAGCACAATCTTGAAGAGGTTATCTTTTGAGTCAAAGATCTCGGTACCCCATTCGGGTTGATCCTTCATGGGTACCAGCATCTCCTTTAGTTTTGCAATAAGCATCGGCCGGATGCTAAGGGCGGCAACGTGTGTATTGCCTGCTGTGGCATCGACATATCGGCGCTCGACATCGATCATGTTGGCTTCGAGCTCTGAGACAAGATCTGCGTATTCGTGCAACGGAATTGGCCACAGAAACCCATTGGCTATGGCGTCATCAGCCCCCGAGGCCGGCTCCAATCCCGAGGTTTTGTGAAGCGACTCGGCATTGACGAGAAATCTGGCAATCTGGTATGTTATCATGCAGTAAGCCATCTCGGTCGGTCCCTCGCGCGAGTGCACTGGTTCGTTAGATCCCGGAAATAGATCTGCGTCGTTGACGTTCAGCGGCAACTTGGTATCCCAATTCGTTGGCAGCATAGAATGGCTCAAGCCAGAGACTAATGCGTTCTTCACATCTTGCAAAAGGATCTGCCACCACATTCGCCTTCGCATCTCGGTTTCGAAGGGCGTCAAGCCAAGGGCCTCGCCGTCCCGGTGATAACCCATCTTTTGCGCGATGCGCACAGCCATGCCAGTGAGGATCCAAGAAGCATGTACGTCGTATCGATTGTTCAAGCAAAACTGAAATGGCAATAATTAGCCCAATGCTCTTCTGCAAAACGAAGGATCAGCGACACTTGGGGACCTACCAGATACAGTATGAAAGCTTGCAGCGCAATCATATCATAGTTTTTGAGAAAATTGTATTTTGTCAGCGCGGCCTTGGTGCCCGCAGTATACTTACGCAGGGCTTCTTCGCGCGATACGCCGAGCGTCTGGGCGGCCTCAGTCTCGGAAAGAGAAACAGTGGCCATGGAAAAGATGGCAAATAAGAGTGACTGGTAATTGAGCGGAATGTTGGATATGTTCGTGGCAGCCTCCATAATGTACGGTTGAACAGTCGGGATGTGAACAATCTTGACCAGAGGATTCACCCGGTCGAGGAACAGCTGCCATAACCTGAAAGCGTGTACCGGGTCTGGCTGGATATCTTCAACATTTCGTTCGGTGGAGTAACTTTCACCTTGGAGGAAAATATCAATGTTGCTTTGCGGACTGAGGTCTTCGGTTTCGGGCACACTGCTTTCTTCGGGGTCTTCGGTGTCGACGATCTCTTTCATGGCCTGAAGCTATAGTCGTCGTTAGTTTTCGTGCTTCTTTTCCTCTGTAAAGATAGAGGAACTGGGATGCAATGGCTTATTTGTGTACCTCCTCATGGATGTCGGCCCACAGGTGGCTGTCGACGAAGCGAACGCCACCATCATCCTTGACTATTCTACCGGTTGTTCGCCATTTTGGAATCGTCTCTTGGCTGGTCGGGGTCGAGACTGAAGAATTTGGTTGCGATCCGTTTGCTAAGAAGGTTGATGACATCGGCGTTGATTGGGTCATCGGTGTCGGTTGGGTCATCGGTGTCGGTTGGGTCATCGGCGTCGACATCGCCATCGGCGATGGAACGGATCCATCGGCATACTGCCTGAGCAGCTGTTCACACCGAGCGAGACGTTCTTGGAGGTCCTGGTTTGGACGTCGGCGCTTGCGAGCCGGTGCTGGGGTGCTAGGAGTGCACGCCACGTTGGCCTAGAGAAACAATTGCGGTAAGTCACTTTTGTTCGTCAAGATGCGTATGTCTTCGGTCAGGTGTCCACGTTGCATCTTCAGTCGTGAGAGCTATCTAGCAATGCGAGCTGGGGTGTATGGAACACGCTGGATACGGATGCGATGCCCAACAATGCCATGGAAGCAAAGCCATACATGCGCGCACGACAACAACAACAACAACAACAACAACAGCTCTCAACGCAACGCGTGCGGGGGGGGAGGAGTAGGGAGAGAGTCAAAGGAGGGGAAAAAGACTCAATGTTGGAGTAGTGGCGGCAAAACACGGATGGGGAAGCACAAGATAATGTTAACAGGACGGTCTCCAACGTACCTTGATACAGTTAGAACAGGGAGTGTTGCGGTCACATTTGATTTTGCGATGCTGGCACAGGACGCATGCAAGGACTCGTGCGCTTTTGGTTGAGGCTGATTGCGGGGGAGTGTTGACCGCGTTGGCTGCGTTGTTGGAGATGGTTGCCATGATGCGATGCGAGAGATCTGGGAGGCTTTGAGGCAAGATTCACATGCCAGTTGGTGGTGTCGGTAGAAGCAGGTGCTCCCCAGTCCAGAGGGTAGGTCCGCAAATGCCGAATGTTGGATATGACGGCTGAGGGCGTCTAAAATTTTAGAATCAAACCCGTCGGAGTAGTCAAGGAACCCGATGCTCGCGGTGGATAATGAGATAGCCGTCAATGCCGTGAAGAGCGGGAGGGTTTTGTGGGGGGGGGCGTGCGGCGGTTGGAGGATGTTTGAACGATGGTAACTTGATCAGGTCGAAATTTGAGGGGGAGGAGCAGGTCGCGTTCTGAATTCGGAGAGGATTAAGCAGGTTTGTTGTACTAAGGCAGTGACTCCGATGAACGGAAGGTGAGAGACGAATCGAGAGGAGAGGGTCTTGTTCGAATTGGAAGGAACCTAGCAGGTTAAGACAGCGTATTTGTAAGATGCTGCCATTCAGTTAGGATAGTAGTTTGGGTAGTAATTGGGATATGCTGCGCAGTACAGAGCAGTTGAGACAGGGAGGGGAATTCGGTAGCGGCCAGGAGTCGAAACGAAGAAGTGCCAGAGAGAGAAACAAAGTGAGAAGATGACGTTTGGGTCGGGGTCAGGTACTACTAGAGTTATAATAAAGTAAGAGAATGAAAGCTCGTTTGCGAGGTAGCCTAGCGTAGGTACCGATGAACGAGCTGGGGGTACGCCATACCGTAGGGCTAGTAGGGGCAGAAGAAGTCGCTACCAACATCAACCAGCCAGCCAGCCAGCCAGCCAGCACCGGCAAGTAGGATCTCGCAGCTACTTCCTTCTCTACTCTACTCTACTCTTCTATCTAATACTACTAGAATGCTATTCAAACACATGATTTGTCGTGACAGCAATGGGTTGTAGTCGGTATCCGTACGCTGCCGTCCTAACATGTCGTCGTTCTTGGTACGAACTGTTGCGATATCAAAGATATACCACTACGCTAGAGTAGTATACAGTCTGCATCGGCATCTCGTTCTCTCGCTACCCGCTTCGGTACCAGCGTCAACGTCAGTATTCACTGCGCAGCCTCGCCCGGGAAGCTGGTCCTATTTCTTTCTCATTACAGAGAGTTTCGCGGAACGTTACGGAGATTGTAACAGGACCACAAGTCTACTTACTCCGCACAGTCAGTATTAAGTGATGAGGGGGAAAAGAAAGATGTGGCAGTGTGACCTCGCACGATATTTTTGTACGCATACGAAATGAGCGCGATGTTGGTCCGCAATCGCCGTGACTCCGTGAGAGACCGAGCGGAGTTTGCGCGCGAATGCCCGGCCGCTCAGCTGCTGCCCTGTATGTGACCTGTTGCTGCTTGCAGTGTAAGCCTACTCAACGATACATACAAGACTGCGCCATGCCCTGCGGAGCGGAGCGATATTAGGCATTACAGGGATGCTGCCTGTGGAGAGCGGGCACCGCGTTATGTTTTAGTTAGTATGCTTGCTGTCAGCAGACACATCTCAGCGGCGACATGCTCCGAGGCTCCTTTTCCTGTCGACTTTCCATTCCACGTAGCCAGGCGGCGTCTTGTCAAAGTCTATTCATCAACCGGGAAGCTCAGGCCAATCCAGCAAGGGGTTGAACACAACCTTGCTACTAGATTGATACTACCCAACGACTCTGGACAGATTTCTTTGTTGTTCTGGTTATCTGCATCACTAGCCCCATGAACTCCACATCCGCCATTTGTGTCTTAGCCACGATTTTCAAAAGACAAACTCGACAATATCGGTAAGCTAGCAGAGCCGTAAGTCAATTAGCAACGGCTGCTTGTTACAGTGCATCGACTTGAAATGGCTCTCAGAAGGACGAGGACGAGGACGAGGGGGACGAGGAGCGTCAAAGTGTATTCGATAGTGGATACATATCCTTGACAAGCCGATTGTACAGGAAGACGATCACGACCAGCATCAAACGCCATGACGATTGTGGACCTCGAAATGCAGAGGCAGAGTCGGGCCAACTTGGCCCTAATTGAGGTCCGGTAACTCACAGAGTACCGCATGTCGCATGGTCTTGGAAGCAACAGCACGCCACGAGACCCCCTTCTTAGCGTACAACAAAATGCCATCGTCTGAGGTGTCTCGGGACACGACATATTCTCCAGTCCAGTTGCTAAAGGAGAGAAAATTGCAAATCGTCATAAGTCGTTTCGGCGCTTTGTCGAGTAGGTAAGAAGTCTCTTTTGCGGATACCTCGGACCGGCACATGTATGGACGATGGTAGAACAGGACAGATACTAGAATAGCAGGTGGGGGGGGGTTCGAGCCGACGATCGGTGGACACTCCGCCCACATCTCGGGATGTTCCACTGTAAACGACTTCCTTGGCTTGTATTACTGTAGAGACGGGGCCAGAATCTACTGTGATAAGACGAGCCAAACTACCGGGTTGTTCCCAAGACATCAGAAGAACAGCAACATCACCACGGGCTAACATCACGGGACACGACGGAAGGCGGCAATCGGCAATCGGCACGGATTCGATGACACCTTTCCTTGCCTGGCATTAACTTTGAGATGGATTCAGCATGTCGTACTACTGAAATCTGCACAGTCTTCTTACAGTAGGCAAGCACCTAAGGAAATGAAGGACAACAGTAGCAGCCTAACAAAACTTGAGACTTGATAAGCTCAGTCTACTCTAGTCTAGTCATAGATAAATGAGGTTGGGCGCCCTGTTTGCAGGGGCCACAGCAGATCATTAAGCTTAGTCGAAGCAAACAAGCCAACAAGTCCTGCCCTACTCCGTACAATACTTGGGGGGG
>QUZF01000016.1:417-22863 GCA_003693555.1 Coccinonectria pachysandricola
ATAGTTTATAGTTATTTTAAACTAATATATATTTAAAAGGCTAGAAAAAGTATACTAATTTTTTATCTATATTACTTATTTATATTACTTACTTATTTTATATAATATCTTTATTAAAAAAAAAGACAGACTTTAGTAAACAATTATTAATATACTTATTATAATTTTTAAAGTAATAACTTTAAAATTAAATAAGTTATTTTTATAAAAGATAATAAGATAAACTTAAATAGGTATTATTATAAGCTTAAGCTATAAGCTTAGGCTATAGCTAGAATAAGTGACTTAAGTCTAGATTAGCTATAATAGGAGTCCTGGATAATAGTTAGTTTAGATAGGTTAGGTTTAGTTTAGGTGCAGTAGAAGGCTAGTTTCCTTATATACTATATATATTTATTTACAATATTAAGTTAATTATACTATTATTATATATATTTAAATATATTACTTAATTACTTAATAATAATAGTCTTAATATTTTAAAGATTATAATCTTTTATAGTATTATTATATTCTTAATAAAATAAATAATAAATTAAAAGTAACTTTTTTAATAAATATTTAATAAAAGAGTACTAAAGCTAAATAAATATAACAAATTACTATTTTATAATTAAAACTCTCTTTATAAAAATAATATTAATATATATAATTATTAACTTTAAATAATATAATACTATAATAAATTATATTAAAATATAATAAATACTTTAAAGGTTTATTAAGTATTAATATATATTAAAACTACTATTATTATATATAAACCTTATTTATTTAATATTATACTATATAATTTTTTAATGGCTATATAATGTAATAAGAAAGATATAAATAAATAAAAAACTCTATAATATAAGTTCTAAAACTAATTCTAACTAAGTAAAAACTACTCTTTTATTAAAATAAATCTTAGAGATTAAAATAAATTAAATATACTTAATTAAAATATAATTAATAAAGAGAAAATAAGCTTATTATATAGATTTACTATATATATCTTAAACAATATATATCTTAAGGCTAGGTCTAGTTTAAAATTAGCTATTAAATCTCTTTTAAATTTAAAAGAGTAAAAAAGAAATAAGACTAAGAATAGCTATTGACTATACTTCCTAAGAAATATATCTTTATAGCTATATTATTATAATAAGGCTTAGAGTTTATAAACTTTATAAGCTTTTAATAGCTAAATATATATTATAGTAATATTATATTTTATAATAAAAAATTAATATTATTTATAAAAACTATATAAATAAAGTTTAAGATAGCTTTAAGTTAATAATATAAATCTTTAATTTAATTATTTATTTATTTATTTAGTATTAAAATTACTTACTATACTTATTTTTAAAAACTAAAATATCCTTTTAATAAATTATTATATTATAACCAGTTTTACTATATATACTATAGTACTAAACACCTAGCTAAACTAATTATTCTTAATTATTATATCTTAATAACTTACTTACTATTTATATATTAATATCTATCTAATTAATTACTTATAATACTTCTTATATAATTATTAATTCTTCTTTTTATAGTTTTATTCTTTTTACCTTTTAGTAATAGCTTAATTTTCTATTTATCTCTCTAAGATTTTAAACTTAATCTCTTAATAAGATAATTTTATATATAACTATTAATATTACTTTTATATTTAACTTAATAGCCTAAATTATTAACTCTAAAGAGCTACTTTTATATATAATAACTTATTTAATAAGATATTTAGATTAAGATTAAGTCTCTATTACTCTCTTAAGAGTCTTTAGAATCTATAGACTAGATAATTAATATATCTCTTTAGAGATATTAGAGTTTATAGCAATATATTAAACTTTAAGATAATAATTTCTAAGTTAAAAGAATAAAGTCTAGCTTCTCTAAAAGCCTTTTAAATATTATTTTCTATAAAAGTAAATTAACAATTAATATAAAAAGTAAGAAAGAACTTAGTCTTAGAAATATAAATAATATAGTATCTAATTAAATACTTTATTTCTTAATTATAAGTATTCTTTAATATTAAAAAGTACTTAATATTAAGAGGCTAGAGTAAATAGAATATATAAGTTAATATATAAAGTATAATAATCTTATAATTCTAATTATATCTCTTAAAGTTAATTAAGTAATAATATTTATAATTATTAAAGATTAAGAGATAATAAAGACTAATTAATCTCTTAGTTATTAATTAATTAAAGTACTTTAGCTACTTAAGATCTAGCTTACTATTTATCTATTTATTTTAGCTTATTATAATAAATTAGTTAGCTAAGAGATTACTTTCTTAATATTAATTTATAAGATAATATTAATATAAACTAATATATATAATAAGTAAGTAGTATAAAAATCCCTTACTTTATATTAATAATATCTAATTAATTAATTCTTAATTAAATAATATATCTTAATCTACTATTAAGGCTTATATAAATCTTGCACTTTAGGCCTATTAGAAAGACCTAAAATTAAGTCTATAATAAGCTATATTTCTATATAATATTAACTTCTATAATCTCTATTACTAATCTCAAGGTATATTAGCTTATATTAATTATATTATTAATAATTAGAAACTAAGTAATTAGGAGAAATAGATTATAGTTAAGTATATACTAAATCTAGATTTATAAGAGTTTCTCTCTTAATATTATAATATTAAGGAAATAGTAAATTAATTACTTACTAAATATAATATATTACTAATTAATAAGTACTAAGTTATTAATTTTATTAAGTAGTTATTATAGCTTAAGATATATTCTTTTTATAAATATAATTATTAAAGAGCTTAATATAAAGATTTAATTACTATTTATAATTAGTTTAGGCTTATATAGAATATAATTATAAAGTATAGTATCTAATTAGATAATATCTAGAACTTTAATAAGACTAACTTTATAATAAGTATAATATTAAGTAATATAATAATTACTAGCTTAGAAAGGTATAGAAATCTAAAAGTATTCTAGCCTAGAAATTAGAAATAAATTATTATAATTTAAATAGTTAATATAAAAGGCTAAGTAATTAATTTATATATAGTAATTATAAGCTAATATTACCTTACTAATTATTACTAAGATAGTAATCTCCTTAGTACTTAAGCTATTATTATAATACTAAATAGCTAAATAGATAATAAGATAGGCCTTAATTAATTAAAGCACTTTAATTAATATATAATTAACTAATTAATCTATATTTATTATCTTCTAATTCTTAATAGCTATAAAAGTTATTAATCTATTAATTTTTAGATATATTATAAAATTAATAATTTTACTACTCTATATATATCTCCTTATTTATTATATCTACTTTAGTTACTTACTATTAAGTGCTTTAAGCTATTAAAAAAGGCTTATAATAAAGAAATAAAGTGATTAATTAGAAAGTTATAGTCTTTTAAAAGGCAATATAAAAAGCTAGAAAGAACTTTGTCTTAGAAATATAAGTTATAGACTAAGTTAAATATTAAGAGAGGTTTTAGAAAAGCTAGACTTACTTCTTTTAATCTTAAAGTTATAATCTCAAAGCTTAATATATAGCTATAAACTCTAATACCTAATAATGAGATAGCCTAATAAGCTTAAGTATAGACTTTAAGAACCTTAGTAATAGTCCTTAAGGCTAGATTATAGTCTAAATATCTTTAAAGCTAAATTAGAAGATATTATAGTAGCTTCTTAGAGTCAATTCTTAAAGCTCTTTAGTATCTTATAAAGGTAATTATAAGAAATATATCGAAGACTGCCTTATTAAAAGCTATATACTAAGAGCTTTATAAAGTAAATAATATACTTAGCTAGTAGTATAGAGCAAAAAGGATATACTTATAGAATAGAGAGAGCTTAATAATATAGAAAGATTAGGATTTAATTAATTATATAGATATTATTATAGGCTTAACCTATAGGCTTAGGCTATAGCTAGAATAAATAACTTAAGTCTAAGTTAAAGGCAATAGATATCTTAGATAATAGTTAGTCTAGATAACTTAAGTTTAATTTAAGTATAGTAAGAGACTGGTTTTTTAGCAAGGTATATATATCTCTTTATATATTAAGTTTAATAATACTACTATTAGTGCTTATAAGTAGATGACTTAAGGCTAGCTTATTATATTTATTAAACTTTCTTTTTCTAGCTTCTAAGAGGTACTTTAGTATAAGTATATAGATAGAAGATAATAAAGAATTATAATATAGAGTAGCTAGAGCTAATAATTCTAAGCCTTAAGGCTATAATAGACCTCCTTATTAGGATAGATATATAAGTATAGTAAATAGTAAGCACTCTAGATAAAATAACTTACTAGCTTATAATAAGCAATATATAATTAGCTATACTTAAAGTAGTATTATAAGTAGCTAAATAAGCAATATCTAGTTAGTAAAGCTAACTATTAAGCTAAAAACTAAGCTCTATTAAGATAGGCAATCTACTTATACTAACTATATCTATATAAATAGTAAGGATCTCTATATTATAAGTTAAACCTAGACTAGTGCTATAGTAAAGTAAGGAAGGGAAATAAATAGTCTAACTAATTAGCAAACTTATAAGATATTATAAACTATTTAATAATATCAGAACTATATACTTAATATAAAGAATATATACTAAGTATATCTTATAGTAAGACTAAGATCTAATTAAAGGCTTAATTAATTAATAGATATATCTAAATAGGCTTAGAAGAGAATATTTATAAAGAAACTAAACTTTTTTTTCTATAAAGTGAATTATTAGGATATCTAATTAAGAAGTTCTTTAAATTCTTAGATACTTAATATATAGACTTATATTGCTAGGAAAAGGCTTAGATTAAATTTATAAATATTAGATAGTAAAAGAAAGAGAGTTTTAATAACTTCTTTATATAGTTTAAGTGAAAATAAAGCTAGGCTAAGGAGCTATCTTAGGTAGCTAAGATAACTATCCTAGCCTTATAAAAGGTATTGAATAAGGTAATATAAAAGAACTTAATTAGTAAAGGCATATCTTAAGATAACTTTTCTATAATAGTAAAATAGTACTAAGTACTTACTTTAGATATTAAGACTTACTATATTAAGGAGAAGTTATACTAAAATAGTTTCTAGTCTTAGAGAGTGCCTAAGATAGACTATAAAGATAACTATAAGATAATTAGAAATTTAGAATAAATATAGTCAATGCAAAGAAGAGTAAGATATATAACTATTAAATTACTTTAAGTCTAAGTAATAAGTAATAAAGAGCTAAATAGGTCTTAGATATAGTTATAATAGTAAGAAAGGCAGTAAGTAATTACTTATATTATAGTTTAAAGGATTACTTCTTAAAAAGCTATTATTTACTATTAGTAAGAAGACTATAGATAAAGGTAAAAGCTTTAGAAGTAAAAGACTTAAATCTAGAGATTAAACTAGAGAATAGTAAGGCAGAAAAAGACTAGCCCTAAAGCTAAGTCTTATAAGATAGTAAAAAGAGATAAAATCAATAACTAAGACTTTAGAGATTAAAAGTTTTAAGAGTAAGAAATAGAAGATAGAGATAAGAATAGATAGTCTATCTTTTATTATCTTAATACTTATTAATTTTATAATATTTATTAATATCTAAGTAAATAGTAATTATAATTATTATAGTATAATTAATAAATAGTTAGTCTAGAGATTAAACCTTAAGTACTAGATACTTTCTATATAATATTAATTAAAAATAATAATAATATAAAGAAGAAAAGAAGTTAAGATATTAAAGAAGATATTATAAATCTCCTATTTTATAGAGATAATACTTAATCTAGATAAATAGTTATTAATAGTATTACTCTATATAATTCTAAACTTAAGTTATAATGCAATACTTAGCTTACTATAGATAGAAAATAGAGATATCTATTTAGAAGTAAGAAAGTAATAACTAAGTATTAGAGCAGTAAATAAAATAATAGTAAGGGTAAGTAAGGCTAAGAAATTAATAGATTTAATAATCTAAATCCTTAGTTTAGTCTTTATAAGCTTAGTAAAGTAAGTAGGAAAGTTAGTAAAGATAGTAAGAGATATTATAGTTATAAGTCTATATAAGATAAACTAAGTCTTGTAAGAGATAGCTCTAAGAAACCTAATAATAGATAATATCTTAGGAATAAATAGTATTAGTATAAAAGTAAGTTAGAAGAAGGAATCTAAAGCTAAACTTTAGTTATTACTTAAACTATTAGAATTTGCAGATCTATTTATTAAGAATAAGGCTTTAGTATTGCTACTATATTAAGAGTTACTTAATTACTATATCTAATTATAAAAGAGTCCTATAAGAGAGTCATTATTACTATTATAGGGCTTGCTTTATAATATACTATAAGAATAACTTCTAGAGATTTAGAAGTAAATTACTAAACTTATAGATAGAGATTAAATCTAAGCTAGTTTCTTATTAATAGCTATATTAGTACTACTTATAAAAAGAGAATAGTACTTCTATATAGACTATTAAGTACTAAATAAAATTACTAAGTAAAACTACTACTCTCTACTCCTTATTAAAGAGATATTATATTTATTATTAAAGGCAAAGTACTTAATAAAGCTAGATATCTATATAGTCTTTTATTATTTATAAGTAGTAGAAGACTAGAAGTATTTAATAGTATTTTAAATATAGTTTAAACTATTTAAATAGCTAATATACTTATTTAAGCTAATAAAGACCCTTTTTACCTTTTAATATTATATTAATAAGATATTAAGTAAGACTCTTAGTAATTAAGTCAACCCACCTACTAACTGGCTACCCCTAGTAGCCAGCCACCCCTGGTAGCCGGCCACCCCTAACCACCTGTTTTCCATCTATCTAGATATAGTCTCTATGTTATAACTCTACTATATCTTTATAAGGAATTTTCCTACAAACTTAATTTTATGCTCATTCAAATCACTATGACTTATTACATTAAATAAGATCTTCAAAATACACTTTATAATATTATATGCAATATATCAATCAGAAAGGCTGCCTTGCTTCATTAGGTGCCTCAATAGACTCTAGGTAATTATTTATATAGAAGCATGCTATGTAAAGAAAGTCATGAAAATCAGTAAAAATTATTAAAGATTTAGAAATAGCTTCTCTACTGCTAGGTCCTTATTTAATAGTTACTAAGGGTCTCTATAAGTTATAATTAGCTCTATAGGTTTATTAAGGAAATCCTTAAATATACTGAAAGCCCTTGTTATATTGATAAGTATTGGATTGAGGCTTTCCTATACTATAACTTAGAAATCAGTACTATTAGAGGCAAGAGAATCAATCTAGTGTATTTTAATAGTATAACTACTGAAGTTATTAAGGGTTTCTTTATACTTATTATAATACTGGCTATTAAGGAGATTCTAGCTTATAATCAATATAATATAGATAAAATAGATATTATAGAGAGCTAAGGCAGTAATAGGCTTATACTAGGAAGCTTAGAAAAGAAGCTAGCTATTATTAAATAGCTAGGATTATGCTTTTAAATAACTATTATTAAGTATATCTTAGCTACTGAGTTATTAATCTTATCTTTAGTAATATTTAAAGGCAAAATAGTTTAATAGCAATGGTTTCCTAATGAAATAAGCCCCTTTAAAGATTAGTATTTTATAGCCTCTGAAAAGGGCTAGACTACTTATTAAATTGCATTAAATTAGCTTATTAATATATTCATTCCTTAGACAAAGCCTATAGATACCTTATAATCTAAACTACTTCTTCTAGATAGCTATAGCAGTTATATAACTAATAACTTTATATTTAAATACTTTAGAAATAACATTTATATCCTTTTCTTGCCAGTATATATATTATATATATTATAGCCTCTTAATATTGCTATATTTAGCTCTCTTAAGGCTGCCTATTGTAAAGAGATTACTAATTTGACTTATAGCATAGGTCTTAATAATATAATAGCTTTTAGCAAGATCAGCTTTCTCAAAAGCTATGCCAAGGCAAGAGAGACTGCCATTATAGCAAAAAACATCAAGGCTATATAGAAAGCTTCCAGGATATAGCCAGTCAATCTATCAAGGCCCCTTTTAAACCTAATAGTCAATAAACAGGTCTTATACCTAGTTATACCTAAAAATATAATATCTATTGACTTAGAAGTTATTATTAATATATTAAAGTTATCTTCTAATCTCTATTACTTTCTAAATTATATTTTTAGTGCCTCAGGACTTATACTATAAGCCTGACTAATAATAAGAAAGATTAGCATAGCTTTAGACTGCTATAATACTATAATAATAGCTTAGAATATATAAATTAGATATCTAGATTATTAAATTGAGAAATTGCAATCTAAATAGAAGAAGAAGGTCACTATAGACCTCAATGTGCGATTTACATAAGTCTCTGATATTCTCTAGCTTTAAGAATATATATATAAGCTCTTAGATCTGCCTAGAATATTAGTAAAAGTCAGTGTAATGAAATTTGAAGATATATGCATTGAATGGCAGCTTTACTAGCTAGTTCTGAATTTTCTATATTTTTAATGTATTGCATTGTAGTTAAATTGAATGTCATAATATTTGGTCTTATTGTGTTGAATGGTATTGAAGGTAGCCAGCTTCTAGGGGTGGCTGGTTAGTGGGTGGGTTGACTTATATAATAGTATACTTAGATAATATATTAGTATACTTTAAGGGCTTAAGATATAACTCTATAAGAGAAGTTAAGGAAGTTCTATACCTTCTCTAAGTAACTAGACTAAATCTAGATCTAAAGAAATGCAAATTTAGAGTAATAGAAATAGAATATCTTAAGTTTATTATAATAGCTAGGAAAGAGATCTATATAGACTTAGAGAAGGTAGTAGTAATATAAGATTAAAAACCCTTAATAAAGGCAAAAGAAATATAAAGCTTTTTAGGCTATATAAACTTTTATTAGGATTTTATAAATAGGTTTTCTTAGATTATAGCCTTACTAATATATTTAATAAAGCTAAGAGAAGACTTCTACTAAGAGAAAGAGAAAAATATAGTATTTAAAAAGCTAAAATAAGCATTTATAATATCCCTTATCCTTCCTTAATAAGACTTTAAGAAAAAGACAGTACTTTAAGCAAATAATTCTAGAAAGGTACATAGAGAGTATCTTTTATAATATAATAAAAGAAAGATTCTTTAATTAATAGCCTATTATTTAAGCTATCTCTTAATATTAAAATAAAATTATATAATCTATAATAAGAAGTTATAGATAATTATTACTTACTTAAAGATATAGTTATTAAAATTATATAATATAGCAAAGCTATTTATAATCCTTACTAATTATAAAAATCTAAAGTACTTTACTAAACTAAGAGAGATTTTAAAATATTAGGCTTATTAAGTAGAGATATTATCTCTCTTTAATTACTATCTAAAGTACTACTTAAGAATATAAGTAATATAACTAGATACTCTCTTAAGAAGAAAGTAGAAGGATAATAAGTATATAAAGTAAGTAAGTAAGGTTCTATAGCTACTTAAAATACTACTTCTATAAAAAGCAAGTAAAAGACTATATAATCTACTAAGTAAGCCTAAAAGGCTAACTTAGAGAAGATTAAGATCTCTCTAAGAATACTATAAGGCTATTACTATTAGCTAGTTTAGTTTAAACTAGAGTTATAATAAAGACAATAGAGAGATTATAGATTAACTAACTTAATAAAGTAAAATAGAAATAAGAAAGACTAATTATAATAGCCTACTATAAGAACTATTAATATTCTAAGATATATACTAATAATTTCTATAGAATTAGACTATTTAATAGAATATAGTCTATAAGGCTTAATTAGTAGTAATATAAGAAGTAAGAATAAAAGAATAGATTATAAACTATATACTTAATATATAAGATATAATCTTATTTAGAGAGTATATATAGATCTCCTTATAGAAGCTCTTAATAATAATACTAATTTAAAAAGTATATAACTTATCTATCTTAAGATACTTAAGTAGAAATATAATATTTATAATTCTTAAATACTAATACTACTAAGTAGAGATATCTAAGAATATAAAGTAATTTATAAGAAATTACTATTACTTTAGAAGTTATAAGAGTAAGCTTTAATAATAAGGCTTATTAAAGCCTCTCTTAATTATAGATAGGTTCTAGTAATAAATCTTAGTAGACTTTATAACTAACTTATCTTTATAAAATAAGAGAGAGCTAAAATTTCTAATACTTATTATAGACTACCTTTTTAAGTTTATTTAGATTAAGGCTATAGTCTTAATAACTACTAAGGTATATATAAAATAGTTTAAGAACTATTAATAGAGATTTTTTAAATTCCTATTTTAGATAATTATAGATAGAGAATTAGATTAGCTTAGAAAGTTCTAAAGCTTACTATATAAATAAATAAAGATAAAATAGCTATTCTTAATCTTATATTATCTATAAATAGATAGTAAAATAGAAAGAGTAAATTAAGAGATATAGGCAGTCTTATAGTATATAATTACCTTTGACTAATTTAACTAGCTATAATATCTTATAGCTTATTAGCTAGTCTTAAATAACTAAGACTCCTTAATAACTAGAGTAAGCCTAAATAAGCTACTAAATAGCTATAACTTAGATATAGTCTAGGATATAAAGAAGAAAGATAGCCTATACTCTTTATTTAAAAAGGCAGCTTTAAACTTCCTTATAAATCTCTAAGAGAAGATAGCTCTTATATAAGTAATAATAGCTTATATTTAATAATAATAGTAAAAAATAATAAATCTCTCTTAATAACTAATAGAATACTTTTAGATTAAGAATATAGTTTAGTTAAGCTTATACTATATTAAAATAAATAAGCTTAGTAAGAAGCTAGACTAAGTAATAGTAAAGTATTATATTATTAAAGTTCTAAACTTATTAAGTATTATATTAAATATACTAAAGAAAATCTATTTAAAGTTTTATATAGATTTAGTAAAAAGAGCTTTAGAGAACTTACTACTAAGCTAGTAACTTTTAGACTCTTAATTAATACTATAGCTAGTTCTTATAGATAAGGATAGAATACTTAAAAAGTAATATTTTATAAAGGAAATTCTAATAGATAAGAATATACTAAGAAGAGAGAAAGAATACTTAGTATTAATTAAGTAAGTAGGATTTAATACTTTAATATAGAAGCTACTTTAAGTAGTAGAAGATATAATAGCACTAGATATTTATAAATAAAAATAAAGGGATATCTTTATTTATAATAACTTAAAATAAATAATAAGAATCTATAAGGGAACTTATAGGCTTTTAACTCTAACTAAAACTAATTAAGTATTTAAATTAGATATAATAAAAGCCTATAAGGGGGTAATAAGAAAAGAGAGAAGTAAGAAGAGAGAACTACTTATAGTCTAAGAAGATCTTAATCTTAGAGTTAGTATCTCTAGGCTAAGAGAATATACTATAATACTTATAATACTAAATAGAGCTATAGCTAGCTAAAGAGAATAATAAATAGTTCTAAATAGTATAATAATAGTAAGAGCTATTGCCTAAATAGAAAAAGTTAGAATAAAGAAGAGAATAGTTATTAAAATCCTTAGAATATAAATAATAATAAGAAGTAAAGATATAAATTGCAAAAGCTAAAGTACTTAAGTATAAGAAAGTAATAATAAGCTATTTATTATAAGTATTATAATAATACTTATACTCTTTTTAATATTTCTATAAGAAAAGTTAGTAATTATAGTAATAATAGACTAAGAAAAGAAAGCTTAATATACTAAGTCTAAGTACTAAGCCTTTTATATATATTAAATAAGTCAACTCACTCACTAACTAGCCACCCTCAGAAGCTGGCCACCTTCAATACCATTCAATGCAATAGGACTAAATATTATAATATTCAATTTAATTACAATGCAATATATTAAAAAAATAGAAAATTTAGAACTAGCTAGTAAAGCTGCCATTCAATATATATATCTTCAAATTTCATTGCACTGACTTTCACTAATATTCTAGGCAGATCTAAGAGCTTATATATATATTCTTAAAGCTAGAGAATATCAGAGACTTATGCAAATTATATATTAAGGTCTATAGTGACCTTCTTCTTCTATTTAGATTATAATTCCTTAATTTAATAATCTAGATATCTAATTTATATATTCTAGGCTATTACTATAGTATTATAGTAGTCTAAAGCTATATTAATATTTCTTATTATTAGTTAGGCTTATAATATAAGTCCTAAGGTATTAAAAATATAATTTAGAGAGTAATAGAGATTAGAAGATAACTTTAGTATATTAATAATAACTTCTAAGTCAATAGATATTATATTTTTAAGTGTAATTAGATATAAGACCTATTTATTAATTATTGGGTTTAAAAGGGGCCTTAATAGGTTGACTAGCTATATCTTAGAAGCTTTCTATATAGTCTTAATATTTTTTACTATAATAATAGTCTCTCTTGCCTTAATATAGCTTTTAAGAAAGCTAATCTTGCTAAAAGCTATTATATTATTAAGATCTATACTATAAGTCAAATTAGTAATTATTTTATAATAGACAGCCTTAAGAGAGCTAAATATAGCAATATCAAGAGACTGTAATATATATAATATATATATTAGTAAGAAAAGGATATAAATATTATTTCTAAAGTATTTAAATATAAAGTCATTAGTTATATAATTATTATAACTATTTAGAAGAAGTAGCTAGGTTATAAGGTATCTATAGGCTTTATCTAAGGAATAAATATATTAATAAGCTAATTTAATATAATTTAATAAGTAGTCTAGCCCTTTTTAGAGACTATAAAATGCTAATCTTTAAAGGGGCTTATTTTATTAGGAAACTATTACTATTAAACTATTTTGCCTTTAAATATTACTAAAAGTAAGATTAATAATTCAGTAGCTAAGATATACTTAATAATAATTACCTAAAAGTATAATTCTAGCTATTTAATAATAGCTAGCTTCTTCTCTAAGCTTCCTAATATAAGCTTATTACTACCTTAGCTCTCTATAATATCTATTTTATTTATATTATATTAATTATAAGCTAGGATCTCCTTAATAGTTAGTATTATAATAAGTATAAAGAAATCCTTAATAACTTTAGTAATTATATTATTAAAATGCACTAAAT
Source organism: Coccinonectria pachysandricola (assembly GCA_003693555.1). Classification (NCBI taxonomy): domain Eukaryota; kingdom Fungi; phylum Ascomycota; class Sordariomycetes; order Hypocreales; family Nectriaceae; genus Coccinonectria; species Coccinonectria pachysandricola. The sequence continues at coordinate 13,599 of QUZF01000016.1, forward strand.
TAATTCTCTTGCCTTTAATAGTACTGATTTCCAAATTATAGTATAAGAAAGCCTTAATCTAATACTTACTAATATAATAAGGGCTTTTAATATATTTAAGGATTTCCTTAATAAATCTATAGAGCTAATTATAACTTATAGAGACCCTTAGTAACTATTAAATAAGGACTTAGTAATAGAGAAGCTATTTCTAAATCTTTAATAATTTTTGCTAATTTTTATAACTTTCTTTATATAGTATACTTCTATATAAATAATTACCTAGGGTCTATCAAGGCACTTAATAAAGCAAGGCAGCCTTTCTAATTAATATACTATATGCAATATCATAAAGTGTATTTTGAAGATCTTATTTAATATAATAAGTCATAGTGATTTAAATAAGTATAAAATTAAGTTTATAGGAAAATTCCTTATAAAGATATAGTAAAGTTATAATATAGAGACTATATCTAGATAGATAGAAAACAGGTGGTTAGGGGTGGCTGGCTACTAGGGGTGGCTAGTTAGTAGGTAGGTTGACTTAGCTTTAGAAGTTTAAGCTAAAGTCTCTAAGATATAGTTAATAGCCTATATAGCCTAGTTTATTATTAAAGCTTATTATATATTCTTACTATAATAACTAAAGAGAGTTATTGCCTAAGGGGTAATCTTAAGTAAGTTATTAACTTTAAAGAGTAAGAAAGCACTGATAAGACTAAGTAGAGTAAGAAGAGTTAAAGTAAAGCTATATCTAAAAGTAAGAATAGTAAAGAGAGATATAGTAATAATATAGGCAAATATATCTTTAAAAAGATAATTAATATAGAGAAACTCTTATAAAAATATTACCTTCTTACTTAATATATCTATATCTTACTTATAGATAGAGATAATAATATATATACTATTAATAAGCTTTTTTAACTACTTAAAGGCAGAATAGCTAAAGAAGTTAGAGGTAAATACCTTATCTATCTAAGAGTAAAGTATATATAACTTTTAATAAGTAAAATAGCTATTTTCTTAACTATATTAATAGTTAAAAATACTAAATATAGTAAGCTTATAAGAATATAAAATATAAAGAGATTAAATTAACTTAAAGATAGTAAACTTATTATTACTTAAGTTATAAAAAATAAGCTACTCTCTAATTATATATTACAATACTAATTCGCAATTTAAATATATAAAACTAAGAGTAAAATATACCTTCTTATTACCTTTATAATTAAAACGCCTATCTAGACTATTAAAGAGATAAAGAGGCTTACTACTTAGAGCACTAGCTATAGTAAATACTATATATAAAGTTAGTAAGTAACTTAGAGATAAACTAGAAGATTAAGAAATTACTATTAATAATATAAGAAGGCAATGAGAAAAAGACTAAGAGATAGTAAAAAAAAAAAGAGATAACTAGATAAGTATATATATAAAGAAGGAGTATATTAATATGTATAAGAAGATAAAAATAAGAGAGAAGAGAGAGAAGGAATAAGATATTTATAACTAAGTATAGGTAATAGAGAGTAAGGTAAGCTATATAAATAATAATAATAAATAGTAAGGTAGAGAGTAAGATAGAATAATATAATATAAAGTAAGAGAAATAATAATATAGATTAAGGTAATAAAAAGAGACTATAGAAACTTATAATTATTAAAAAAGATAGGACTTAGGCTTACCTAAGCCCCCTTAGCTTAGTAAGACAATATATAGAATTCTTATACTAAGAGTAAAAGAGTATATTATAAGCTTAAGCTATAGACTTAGGCTATAGCTAGAATAAATAACTTAGGTCTAAGTTAGAGATAATAAAGGTCCTAAATAATAGTTAGTCTAGATAGCTTAGGTTTAGTTTAGATATAGTAGAAGACTAGTTTTCTAGTAAAGTATATATATCTCTTTATATATTAAGTTTAATAATACTACTACTAATGCTTATAAGCAGACACTCTAAGGCTAGCTTATTATAGATATAAGTATATAGATATTAGCTAAATTATTAAGAAGTAGTAGTTAAGGAAGATTAGTTAGGCTAGGTATTTAGTAATATAGTATATATAATAAGACTAGATATAATATAAGAACTTATTAAAAGGGAATTAAGGCATTTAGTAGTGAATATAGTAATTGATTTTAATTAATTAGATAGTCTATTATATTTTTATTATAATTTATCTTAAGAAGGTTAAGATTTTTATACTACTTACTTATCTATACTACTTACTTATTGTATATATTAATAATAAATAGTAAAATAAATTAATCTTTAGTATTTATTATTAGAATTATAGTAATCTATTTATAGTTTCTTAATTATATTAATCTTATTCTTTCTTACCTTTCTAAGCTTATAATAACTATTTTAAACTATATTAAGCTTATTATAATACTAGTCTTATTAAAGTTTTAGATATTATTTAATTAGATACTATACTTTATAATTATATCTTATATAAAGTGAAATTAGCTATATATAATAGTTAAATCTTTAAATTTAGCTCTTTAATTATTATACCTTTAAAATATATATATCTTTAGCTTTAGTTACTACTTATTAAAGTTATAAGCTTAGTACTTACTAATAAATAATATATTATAATTAGTAAGGAGATAATTAGCTATTTCTTCTATAAAATATAATTATAAGGGAAAACCTTATATATCTAGATTAAGAATAAATTAAACTATTATTTACTTTTCTAAATTAAATAATTTCTATAAGTTAGAAATAGAATTAAATTATAATTAAATACTATTATAACAGTATTATAAGATATAATAGTTTATCTTATAGATAGTAGTAGCTTATTAAGTACTTAGTTTTTACTTATTTTAAAGAGTCTAAAGAATAAGAAGGATTCTAGCTTTAGTTAAAGACTGTAATATATTTATTAGTTAAGAACTATCTAATTAGATAGAAATATTATAAAGTAAAGAATTTTTAGAATACTTACTTATCTATAACACTTACTTATTAAGTATATTATACTTTTATATACTTAAAATCTAGTTAATTAATATAGCTTATCTTTCTTTTTTAAACTTAATAACTTTTTTTTATATTTCTTTTCTTATCTTATACTTTATCTATTCTTACTTAATAATTATATTATTATATATTATAATATTAATCTTTATTCTTATTTTATATTTTATTTATAACTTTAAGATATTTAAGAAAGTATAAAATCTGGCTTATTTATTACTAAGCCTTTTTATAAGCCATTTATTAATAAGAATGTATATTTTTATAATTTTATAGTTTAAATAAATAATTATTCTAACTTTATATATAGTTCTAGTATTTATAAATAGCTTTATTTTTATATTTATATTTTAATATAGTAGTATTTATAGTTATTATCTTTATAAATTACTCTTACTTTATTAAAAAATATAACTTTATAAACCTTCTTTTAATAAGTAATAATAACTTAGATTAATACTAATATATTATAGTTATTAAATAGTATATAAAGTTATAAAATTATATTTATTTACTATATAGTTTGTTTATTATCTTAAAGACTATAAAGGGAAAAATAATTATTTATTAAAGCTTTATATTAAGGTTATAATAATAGTTAAGTATATATTAATTAAAAATAATATCAGTTTTAATACTATTACTTATTATACTATAGATAATTTCTCTCTTATTAAGTTTTATTATAATCTTAATACTATCTATAGCTAAACCTTAAGTACTATCTCTATAATAAGGTCTAACTTTATAAGTATAGTAATAATAGCTTTTTATAGTATTTATAGTATATTGTATTATAATTTAAAGATATATATACTTACTAATAGCTTTATAGACTAATAGTTTAGTTATTAATACCAATATTTATAATAAGCTAACCTTTGAGTATTTGCTTATAAGTGTTAATAATAGTGTTATTTAACTTAATATAATAAAGAAAAATATATAGCTTATAGGGAAATAAGCTCCTTTACTATACTTAATATAAATCTAAGCTATCTAGACTTATTATTATCTAAGACTCTCTATTATATCTAATCTAGACTTAACTAATATAGTTTAGTATTAGGCTTAAAAAGGTTCTATAGTCTTAATATATTAATAAAAATAACTTAATAACTTTATTATTCTTAAGTTTCTATTGTTTATAAAACTTATAAATAAATAAAAACAATATAATAAAATTAAACCTTATAAATTTACTATATAAAGCTAAGACTTAATGCTTATTAAAGTGAGATATAAGTAATAGAGATAGCTTTAGTTTATACCTAGTCTTTTCAATTTTATGAAAGCCTTTAATATAATATTAATAGTATTTAATAGTAGCTAGTCTAGGCTATTTAAGTCTCTAATAATAGGTAAATAGGTACTTATTAAGCTATAGATTTAGTAATTATATATCAGTTTTTAAGTAAATAATATATATAAGTATTAATTTAAAGATAGCTAGAACTTTATTTAAAACACTATTAAGAGTTATAGCTTTTTAATTCTATATTATTTTAATAATCTATAGAATATTATATATAATAATACTATATTAATCTTAAATATAAAGTAAGTTTAGTAATAATTTAGTCTTAGATATAAGTAAGAGTATCTTAAGAAATAATTTAGAGATTAAGTATATTATCTTTCTTTAAAGTATATTATTAATAAGGTTTTATAAGTAAGTATAATCTTATAACTTTAAAATGTATTTAATAATTATAATATTAATAACTTATTAACTTAAGCTATTACTATAATAAGCTAGCCTTAAGGCATTTACTTATAAGTATTAATAATAGTATTATTAAATTTATTATAATTATAGAATATATATAGCTTATAGAGAAATGCCTCTTACTATACCTATTCTAAACCTAAGCTATCTAGACTAACTATTGTCTTAGACTATTTATTTTATCTAATCTAGACCTAAGTTACTTATAGTAGCTATAGCCTAAGCCTATAACTCAGTTTTATAATAATTACTACTTATAAATAGAAGCCTTATAAAGATATATTTCTTAGTAAAGTACTAATACTAAGAGTATATTATAGAGATAATAACTATAAATATTAATATACTAAGTAATAAGTTTAATAATAAGGCTACTTATAGAGACTAAGATAATATATATAATTAAAATAATTCTTGAAAAGTTATATCTCTATTAATACTTAACTTATAAAATAGCCTAACTATAGATAAGTTTAATTTTATATCTTTTCTTAACTATAAACTAAATATAAAATTAGTATAATTAATATTAATAATTAAAAATTATAATAAGTAATATACTTTTTAGTAAATAAGAATAGATAGAGTATTTAGTAATAAAGATAATATATAAATGAAGAAATATTAGATTTAAAAAAGAAAGATAAATACTAAATCTATTTAAATAGCTATATTTCTTTACAATATTTTACTTACTTAGTTATTATATAATATATAATTATATAAAAGTATATAGTAATTAGGCTATAAAGATAAATAACTTAATAATTAAACTTAATAACTAACTTTTACTTTATTTATTTTTTATTTATTTATATTTAAAAAGCTATAATAATTAATCTAAGGCTAAATTTAGCTTTAAGATATATATAGCTTAAGATATATAAAGTAAATATATATAAAAAAGCCTTTCTCTTTTTTATTTTTTATATATTAATTAAGTATTATTTATTTACTTTAATCTCTATAGTCTGTCTTTAAAGAAAAGTATTTTTATTTAGCTAAGATAAGTATAAGAGCCTATAGCTTATAGTTTTTATTTACTTATATTTTTATTATTACTTTATATAGCTCTTAGAAACTTATATAGTATAATATTATATAAATAAAATACTTATAAGCTTTAGTAAGCTAGAGATAGCTTAATAATAAAAAGTATAATAACTCTTAAGATTAAGCTATTTAATAATCTTCTAAGTATTACTTTATATAGAAAAGTATAAAGGTAATATCTTATATTAAGAGATTTATCTTATTTATATCTTAGTTTATTAAGTTACTTATAAGGGTTTTAAATTTAGCTTATATATAATATAGATTTAAAATCTTAATATTTATCTCTCTTTTTAGACTACTATATATATTTATTAATTTTACTATATATTTTTAAAAAGGCTATTATATAAAGAGATAGTAATAGATTTAGCTTAGATTAAGAGTCTTATTAAGTTAAATGTATTAAGCTTTATAATTAATAATAAATATTTTAATTATAATAGCTAAAAATAATAGTTTAAACATTTATTAATTAATTAAGCTTAAGTTTAGTCTTTTACTAGCTATATATTAAGTTAATTATTAAAGCTAAGGTTTAGAAAAAATAGTGTTTAAGTTTATAAAGTATACTAAGAGTAAAGTCTATAAAGAGAAGTAATAGAAATTAAGGCTATATTTTGAAAAGTATCTTAATAAGGATATTTCAAATTTTAAAAAAGGTATATATAAGTAAAATAAGAATATATTAAGTATATTAAAATTAAAGGTTATTAATAATAGTAATTTTTAAGCTTAATATAATTACTTAAAAGCACTTTTATATAATAGCTTTATTAATAAGAACTATAGAATCTTATAAATAAAACCTTTAGAGCTAGCTATAGAAAAATACTTCTTCTTACTCTTTCTTAGTTTATAAATAGCTTAAGAGATAAATACTTTATATTTAAAAAGCTTTATCTTTAAAGGCTATTTTTATAAATACTTACTATATAATAAATAAGCATTAGTTTATTAATACTTTAGTTACTATAGATATAGTAAGTTTATTAAATATTACTTATAATTAATAATATATAATTAGTATAGTAGTATGAAGTACTCTAAAAATAAATAGTAAGGTATATAAAGCTATATTACTTTTAAATATATAAACTATAAGGAAAATTACTTTATTTAAAATAAAAGATACTTTATAAGAGCTATTATAAATAACTAAGTTCAATATACTTTTATAACTTAATCTTAACTCTTTTTAAAAGAAAGCTTATTATTAATTTTAATTATTTAACTTATTTAATCTAATTAATAATAAGTCTAATCTTAAAGTAATAAGAGATATAAACTCTTAGGCTATCTTTAGAGCTTTAAAACTTAATAAGAGAGAAAAGTAATATATAATACCTTATATATTAATATCTATAGATAGTAGTTTCAATATAATAAGTTTATTTACTCTAACCTTAGCTATTATTTAAATTATAATTTACATAATTATATCTAGCTAATAATATAAGTATTTATAATTAAATTATAAAATAATTATAGATAAAATATTAGTTTAGATATAAAAATCCTTATGCTTAAATCTAGACTTAGTTTAAATACTTATATTAATTTTAATATTCTTTATACTTCTCTAAAAAAAGAGTAAATTAAATTATTTTTCTTTTAAAATAAAACTTTAATTATAAACTTAATATTTAAATAATAAAAGACTCAATCAGTTAGTTAATAAATAAATTATTTAAGATAATACTTGTTATATATTATAGCTAAGTATATTATCATTTATTATAAAGATAGATTTATATTACTTAACTTGTTTTATAATACTTTTAGACTTATTTACTCTTTTTATTATAAAATTATATTTTTCTATTTAATAATATATTATATATACTTTAAACAGCTATATAGAGTAGTAATAAAGATAAAATGAAATAGAAACTATATAGTATAGGCTTTTAGGCATATCTTAACTATATAAAAAAACTATTTCTTCTTTAAGATAGGCTTTAGAGATTAAAATAAATTAAGAATACTTAATTTATTTATATATAATAAAATAAAAAAGGGATTATTATATATATTTACTATAAATATCTAAGACTAATATATTTAATAAGTATATAGGTTAGATAAGTATATAGATTAGTATACTATATAGTATTAAAGTACTTACTTTATACTATTTTACTTTCTTAAATAAAATAGCTAAAAGTCTAATAAAAATAGTTTATAAAATAGTATAGTTAGAATTATTATATACTTTTTTTTAAACTTTCTTCGCTATTTTATTTTATATAGAAATTTTAATAATATAGTATACCTTATAATATATTATATTTTATAGCTTATAGCTATATAAGAATTTTTTAAAAATATAGCGAAATTAATAAAGCTTACTTTAGGACTTATTTATATACTGTTTAAGTTTTAAGTATTTTAAGCTTAATTTAAATTTTTAAGAATTATTTAAAAAATAGCTTTTAAGGTAGAAAGTATACTAACCTATATACTTGTCTAATCTGTATGCTTATTAAACACGTTATATATATTCTAGAGCTATATTTTACCTTAGATAAATTATTATTGCTTTTTTAAGTTTAGAAATGTAAAATAAAAGAAATAAAGCTAGAATAAGTTATTAACCTTTTTTATTAAGTTATATATCTTTATAGACTTATTACTATATACTTTTATATAATTATATATTATATAATTACTAAGTAATTAAAATATAGTTAATAAATAGCTATTTAAATAGATCTTAAGCTTATCTTTCTTTTCTTAATTTTATAACTTTCTCTTTATATATTATACTTATTATCTTATATTCTTACTTTATAAGGACTCTATTACTTATAATAATATCTAATCTTTAGTTAGAATTATTTTTACTTTATATTTAGATTAGAATCTTTATATTTTATAAAAGAAATAATATAAAGTTTATTTATAATAAACCTTTTTAATAATATAACTATTAATAAAGATATATATTACTATTTCTATATAGCTTAGGAAAGAATTATATATATAATATTAATCTCTATAAATAGCCTTATCCTTAGACTTATTACTTAGTATAGGTATTATTTATATAAAATACTCTTAGTATTAATATTTCTTTAAGAATAGTATTAATTCTAAAGGTACTACTTATAGTATTATAAATAACTTCTCTCTTACTAAGTTTTATTATAACTTAAATATTATTAATATCTTTACTTTAAGCTTTACTTTAATAATAAAGCTTACCTTAATTAAGATAATAATAATAACTTTCTATAGTATTATTATATTAATACCTTAGTATATTTTATTATAATCTAAAGTTATATATATTTATTAATAACTTTATAGATTATTAGTTTAATTAGTAATACTAATAGTACTTTAATACTACTATTATTAATAGTTAGTTAATAGTTTAGCTTAGATATAATTATTAATTTTATTCTTAATTAAAATAGATTTATTATAAATTAAATATATATTTCTTTAATATAGTTAATAAGTAGTCTAACTAGATAAATAGTCTAATTACTTTTCTTAG